>PVKB01002909.1:0-240414 GCA_004027205.1 Ctenodactylus gundi
ATATATATATATATATATATATATATATATATATATATATATATATATACAATTTCATTTTTTACAATTTTGGTCATTATATAAATTGTGCCCCAAAAGCTGGTTGTGTTTAAGCCCAACTATTGGACTTTTGAATTGACTGGATCATGAAAGTTCTAACTCATTCAATCAATCCACTAAGAAGATCATAATTCGATAGCATTACTGGATGGTGATGGAATCTGGGTGAAACCTAGTTGAAGGGAAGGGGAAATGGGGCATGATTTGAGTGGATCTGGATCTGGATCTGAGGATACTGTGGACTGTATCTGCTCCCTGGTTCCTTCTTCTTTCATGGTTCTTTCCCTTTCTCTCCATTTCCTGGCTGCCAGGAGTCAAGCCTCTTTCCTCTGCTATGCCCTTTTGCTAGGACATTTCTGCCTCACAAGCAGTTTACTATTGTTTGTAACTGGGAGATAAAACAATTTTTTTTCTCCTTTAAGTTGACTTTTACATGTGTTTCATCACAAAAACAAAAGGCTGACTAACACCCCCATCCTTACGCTTTGGGGATGTGTTCTAAGACTTCCAGTGGATATCTAAAACCATGAGTCATAAACAACCTTACCCACAAGTTCTGTGATGTCATGATAGTCTTTCTGATAAGAAGTCTACCAGTGGTTGACAGGTGGGACAGGTAGGTACCATGTACAGTGTGGATAACTGCAAGATATGATCATTCTCATTCCAGGCAGTACAGAGCAGGATAAAACAAGACTTTGCCACAATGCTCAAAAAAAAAAAAAATCAATCATATAATTTAAAACTTCTCAATTATTTCAGAAACTTCCTATTTAATGTTTTTGTACTACTGGTAAATGAAACTGCAGAAAGTAAAACCATCAAGGGTGACTACTGCATAACAATCTGTGAACAAGTTCTTGCCTAAAACAATGACATTCTTAGGAAAAATACTCATGTAATTAGGGATAGTTGGGTAAAGTTTCCATGTAATTGCTATGAAATAGTAAGAATTCCTGCATATATTCCTTAATTCTTTTTTTAACTCTCATGGAAATAATTTATGTTGATGATAACCAACTTGAAAAGAGATATGTAACTACTTAAAAAAAAATCAACCGGAGAGTCTGAGGGCTGACAACATTTAATAAGCATTCCACAGACCAACTCCATGTCCATCTTCCAAACTTTAGCAGGAAGATCATGGTGACCTTCAGCCACTGTACTAGAGGAGCAAGCCAATACTACTAAACATGACAAGTATTACAGATTTTTAGGAGGATGAGGTAGGCTTCGAAGGCTAATAAAATATAAAAATACTTTTCAAAGAAAGTAATGATCTTGAAATTACTCAGAAGCACAGGTTTCTCTTTAAGTAGGTGCCCACATCTGGAAAAAGAATACTGAGTAATAAATAACTAACATAGTTTGTTGCCGACCCAGTCCTATCAAAATAATCTGATCTCCTCTGACAAAGTGACTTGACCATTTGATCCAAGGAGCAAAGCAAGAGACACAGATGATTTATATTTGGATTTTTAGAAAGATTTGATTCTGTTTATCACTACATAAGCATCAATAAACTGAGAAAACAGGATCTACACAGCACAGATAAAAACTGGCCTGTAGGTCAAGCCTGGGAAGGAGCTTTAGATAGCAAAACATACACCTCAAAGGAAGCATAATAAATGGGCTCCACTGTGGTCAATTCTGAGAGGTGCTCTGGTGGGTATTTTTGTTAATAGCCTAGAGACTAGAGTAATTAGCAACATCATTAAGTCAGCACAGGAGCCCAGAATAAGAGGAACTATGGAGGAAAAGGAGGAAGACAGGCCAGTCGGAGTCACTGGCCATTAAGAAATAGAGCATCAGAATCCAAAACGACCTTGAAACTTTGACAGAGAGGTCACAAATAAAATGCATTCCAGGGAATGATGGGAAAACATGCTATTTTCTCTTTTCTTTGTCTCATCTTCCACAAGCTATAAGACTTGCACCTCTCTCTCAGTTAAAGAACCACATTTAGAAATGTTACGCCAAGTTCTAGGAATACTTCGTTAAAGAATAAAGCTCAGGGGGTGGGGTTGTAGCTTAGCAGTTAGAGCTCTTGCTTAGCAAGTCAAGCACAAATCCTGGGTTTGATTCCCAGCACCACATATACTGGGCATGGTACTGCACACCTACAGTCCCAACACATGGGAGATTCAGGCAAGAGAACTGCTGTGCATTCAAGGCCAGATGAACTACACGGTGAGTTGGGGACCATCCTAGTCTATAGACTGAAACCCTGGCTCAAAAAAGAAGACATCAAGAGAGAAGATATCTAATGTCAGAGAAATAGTTTACTAAAGGAGAAATTTAAAAGAAAAGAGCAATACTGTTTTAAAAGCTTTCCTTGATTCTAGTTTACCTTTCTCCTTTCTCCCAGTTTGAGTTAGTTACCTCTTCTTAGTTGCTTTCCTATTGCCCAGCCTTCCTAGATTTGTCCCTCATTCAAATTCTTACTCTTTAGCTATAACATGTTTGTATTGACAAAGTACAGTACATGACATAGAGTAGTTGCTCAACAAATGCTTACTGATTTAGACCTGAAGAAAACTCATACACATGCAGAGAAAGCTTCATATGAGTATTGAAAAAAAGAAAGCATAGAGTTGCTGTTCTGAAACACAATGGTTTTGCCTTGACATACCCAGAAAGTCAAGGTTAAAGATGTAGAACAGGAAATCTTCTGCACATGTGGTCTCTCCACAGGTAAGTGAGTGGTAGCAGGGCCCAAGATGCAAGAATGTCTTCAGGAAGAATTGTTCTAACTGAAGGAAAGAGAAGCAAGGACTAGAGAATGTCCCAAGACCCAGGAAATCCAGCAGAGCCTGACAAATTAAAGCTGAGGCCAAGAGCAATGTTGGTCAGGAGCCACAAAGGCAGCAAAGAAATCAAGAAAGAAGAACTACCTGGGGAGGAAACTGAGATGACCCAAGCAAGTCAAAGTGTATTGAAATTGTGAATAAAAATGGAGGACAGTCATACAAAGGCAGAGATAAGGACATGGGTTTGGAGACCACAAAACCAAATGTGGCACAGATTATCCAATGACTTAAGCGAATGTAAATGACAAAGATCATCAAGAAAAAAAGTTTCTCACTGGAGGAGTGTAGTGTCCATGTAGACAGACACAGATACATATTTATAAATACATATAGCATAGATCACACAATTAGGGAGAGATACAGCCCATTTACAAAAAATAGTAAAAACCAGTTAGAAGAAATGTTCTTACCCTTAAAGAGAGGACGAGGGGCTGGAGGTATATCTGAGCAGTTAAGACTGCTTGCTGCGCAAGCACTAGCGCAAGGCCCTGGCTGTGACTCCCTAGTGCCACATAAGCCAGGCATGGTGGTACACACCTGAAATCCCAGGACTTAGAGGGATAGGGCAGGAGCACTGCTATTAATTCAAGGCCAGCCAAGCTACACAATGAGTTCAGAACCAGCCTGAGCTACAGAATGAGATCCTGACTCAAAAAAAAAAAAAAAAGAAAGAAAGAAAGAAAGAAAGAAAAAGAAAAAATAGAAGGGGAGAGGGACATACATAATTGAACTTAAAGTTCTGTTTATATGTGTGCCTACAGTCATCTGGGGAAACTGTTCACTAGATAGTAACTTAGAACAAATATGTAAATTTGCATGTAACTATTTCTTCTCACTCAATAAATCTTGCACTCAAATAAGTCTAGTTCTGTCTCCGCTTTATCGTGATTCCAATTTGGGTGAAAACAAGTGCTGTCAGGATCACACACTGTCATGGGCTTTGTTTTTTTCTTTTCGATTCACAGGAAGCAGAAGAGAGGGCCATGGTGAAAGAGGTACAGCAAGACCACGCATTTCAAAAGCCACATCTGCTACCATCTGCTTCTCCATCTCTAAATCATGCCTGTGCTGCCTCTTCTGCCATAAACCTCACTGGCTTCCTTTTAATCACAGGAGATGACATGATATTAAAATATATGAATAATTCTCAAAATCGAAAATCCACAATAGTAAATAATGGAGGTGGGTTAGACTCGGTATGTGTTTCAATCATTTCCAATAGTTTGCTTACATAGCAAGGGGATTCCCAATA
Organism: Ctenodactylus gundi; assembly: GCA_004027205.1. Classification (NCBI taxonomy): domain Eukaryota; kingdom Metazoa; phylum Chordata; class Mammalia; order Rodentia; family Ctenodactylidae; genus Ctenodactylus; species Ctenodactylus gundi. The sequence continues at coordinate 4,123 of PVKB01002909.1, forward strand.
ACTCAAAAGGATTAGTTTAGAATTTGAAAATAATTTCCAGAAGTAGTCATAAAAAATTGAATTTTATCATTAATCAAAAACAGTACCTCAAATAAAACCATATTGTGTTATTAAATATAATTTTTTACAAAAAATGAGATCTAAAAGTTAATAGTATATGATATAACTTTCAAAATATTTGTATTGATAGCAGGTTATTTATTTTTGTCATTCCCTTGTGAGAGGAGGCAGTGGGGTTACAGGCAGTCAGGGATACAGGGTTCCCCAGAAGTGGAGAATTTACTGGAAGGCAGCTGGCAATAAGTTATCACAGCCTGTAGCTGATCACTACCTGGAACTTAGTTAAAAGGCAATAGAAAGATCTTTAAGGAAGAAGTAGTTAAGGGTGGGCTGCAGCAGCCAGTTTAAGGGTACCGGGTTTAAAGGCAGAGAATCTAGTAACCTGCCTTAGCAACCTACCACTTGGCACAAGACTGCCTCTTATCCAGCAACTCAATAACATCGCCTGGACAGTGAGCCACATGGACAACCCACATTTCCATGGGCCCTTTTGGCTAGCAGAAGCTCTACTGGGCAACCCACATTTCCAGGTCTCCCTTCTGCTATCAGAAGCTCTACTAGGGAAACCCACGATTCCAGGCCCCACTTCTGGCAAGCAGAAGCTTTGCCCTATCTTGCCTTCTCTTCTCCTAAGTTTCCCAACAAAGCCCTTTTATCACAACCTGCCGCCTGTCTTCAGGACTTACTCTTCAAGCCTGTGGAGATATGATCTCAGCACAGAGGCCTGTGGGAAACAGGGCCTGACACCGCAGCGACTAACACCCTGAACAAAATTATACCTAGGCAACTCTGAAGTGCCGTAGTACTGGCACAGACAGTGTGATACAATTCTTAAGTTAAAGCCATTACGTCTATTTTGGAGTATCTGATTCCAACTCTCAAAACCAAGGGGTGAAAATGAAAAATTGCAAACATGTGCCTGATTAGAAAAATAGTTTGTAATAGGCCTCACTGCTGTTATTATTGAATGTACAAGTGAAATAACCATTAGCCTGTTTTAACCACTGGAAAACACCCTATGGTGGTACTTGACTGATTCGATGCATTTTTGTACACAATTGCTGTGCTAATGGAGCAGACATTTACCCCATAACAAAGGAAAGCTCAAATGTAAGCCTTAGGGTTTACAGTAATTCCAGAATACCAACCCACGGCCAAGGGTTTTAAACAAGCCCCTGCTGATCTATTTACTGGTGAAACCCTTTGTCTCCTCAAAACAGTACCATCACTCACAGGACAATTTATTGATAAATTGTAGAATTTCAAACAAAGATAAGCAGGGAATTAAAAATCCATGACAGACATTAGCTTTAGGAAATGCACTTTACAGAATATGATTGTTGGTCTGCATCCAGTGTTTTCTTTATGCCTTTCAAAACAAAGGTCTGCCTGGGGCTCCTATTATCACAGAACTGAAGAACGGAACTGGTTCAGAAGTGGAAAGAAGACAGCCATGCTGTCTTGATCGCTGAGGATAATCTATAAGCACCAGGCAGAGGGCTGACCCTCAAAGTGATCCCTCCTCACCTTCACCCCGGGATGGCAGGCTGCTGATATCTTCGTAGGGCATTTAGGAAAGGTTCCTAAAGGAAATCAGTCTTCCCTGCAACCATGTTGCTATGGTAACCAAACCAATCAAGGCTCTTCACAAAGGTTTTATGTCAAGTTCTGTTAGCAAACTCATACAGAAAGTATAACTCAACTAAATTAACACTACATTTGTTATCCTATTAGAAACATGTGAAAGGCCCAGATCATTCTTAGAAATTAGAGGAATATGTACCTTTTGCTTATCAACATCTTAAAGTAGTTAACTTCAGCCTTTTGAAACAGAGGAAAGCCTTTTGAAGCCTCTTCTTCAGAAATAAAAGGAATTTGCCTCGCATGACAAGCCTTTTCCAAAGCAGATTTGTGCCTCCTCCTTCTAGGTAACATAAAGAATTCTTCGGTTTTACTGATTCTTTTACTATCAATCCCCAGGACAGATTTAAAAAAAAAAAAACTGTCCAAATGTCCTAAAGGCAAATTCACAATTACAAAAGCTGAATTAGCAATTTGTTATTTTTGCCTTTAGATATACATCTGGCCGATTTTTTTTTTTTTTTTTAAGTACTGGGGATTGAACCCAGGGCCTTGGCATTGAGTAATATCTTCATTCATTTTTCTTTGCTTCAGTTATGAGATTGGTTCTCACCAAGTTGCTAAGTCTCTCATGCTAGGCTCGAACTTAAGAACATCCTACCTCAGCTTCCCAGAGTGCTGGGATTACAGGCTTGTACCTTTGGCTATTCCATACAGCAATGCATCGTCATTTTGAACACATTAGTGGCTAGGTGTGGTGATGCACACCTTGCAATACCAGCACTCTTGGAGGCTGAGGTAGGAGGGTGGCACTGAGTCTGAGGTCAGACTGGGCTAGGTGGATTCACATTAGCTGTTTGTGCGCGTATCAGTCATAGGCAAGCTATCGCTCTTGTGAGATCTCCCTATTACAACTTAGAAGAAAACAAAGTCCTTTCCCTAATAAATAAATAGATCTAGTTCACTAGGTGCAATGTCTGACTGTTGGGTTACACACAAAAATCACTAAAGCAGAATAAGGCACGTTATGCTAAGAAGTAAGGGCCTAACAAGAGTTGAAAAGGGAAGAGATAGAGGAATTATTCCTTAATGGAGTTAAAATGGAAGGAAATCACTAGCTCAGACAATGCGTAAACACCCGGCATGCTCTCTGAGCCCTGGATATACTAGTGCTAAGCGGAAATATTTACTATTTATCAGCTTGTCACTCACTGGACTTGGTTTCAGTGAAACTACAAAATGCATTTTTAAAAATTCTCCCAATTCCATATATTTTATTTTATATTGATTTATATTAAAATAAAACTATTTTAATACCTTCTCTATCACAAAAGCTCATTTGGAAACTCGGGGCACTTATTAACCTACTATATACATTTGAATTACTTTCAATAAATTTATCTGAGAGAGTCTTAGTTAAGCCAAATTCTTTTGTGACGAGCTCTGTGAAGTTTGGATAGCTGGAATTACGAGATAATTCTTTCATGTGACACAGAATGAGCATGCACAAACCGTGCAGAAAGATTTCTTCCGGGCTATCCTGCGCTTGCTGTCCTTACACACACACAACTAGACACTCTAGAAGCAGCTTGTTATGAAAGTGTAATGTCCTACAGCAGGTGAGTTGAGCGCCCTCGCCTCAAAAGCCTTAAGGTAGTCACTGCACAGCAGACAACTTCACTTTGGAGGTAACAATTTACACATGCTGAAATTACATTGTCCCTGCATAAGAACAAAGAATTGCATGTATATATTTATAAAATACATTTAACCATTTTAACCATTTCACTATCTATATGCACACACATACTTCAAAACATGTTGTACCCAAAACTACATCTTTTCTTTGAATTAAAAAGCAAAATTTTATTTTATATATACAATTAAAATATATATAATGGATACACAATCACCTATGATGCAGGTACAATTATTAGTCTCATTGTACAAGTGCGAAAGTAGAGGCACAAGTCAGGCACAGTGGTGCACACCTGTAATCACAGCACTCTGAGAGGCAGAGGCAGGAGGATGAGAAGTTCCAGGCCAGCCTCAGAAACTTTCTGACTTAGCAAGATCTTATCTCAAAAAAAAAAAAAAAAACCCTCAAGGCCTGAGTTCCTGAGTTCAATCCCCAATATCTCAATAAACAGACAAAACACAAAACAAACCAAATATCAACAGTAAATTCAGCAATGTATCCAAAGTTTAGTTTGCTAGTAAGTGGAAGAGCTAACACCCTATTCTAACAATTTACCTCTATGACCTCTCTTTTAAACCACAGCATGTAAGATGTAAAAGGTGGCAGGCTAGAGGAATATCTCAGCAGTTAAAGTGCTTCTGAAGCAAATGCTAAGTACCTAAATTTAATTCCACAGCACCACATAAGATGAGTATGGTAGCACACACTAATCACAGCACTCAGGAGGCTGAGGCAGGAGGATTGACTTGGGTTCAAGGCCAGCCTGGGCTCCATAGTGTATTCAGAACCAGCCTGTACTACAGAGTGAGACCTTGCCTCAGAAAAGATAAAAAGGGGTGGTCAAAGATGGAATTTTTGGACTCAATACAGTTTTGTATTTGAGGAAAGGAGAGCTAAAAGTAATATGGTAATATCTTTAATAAAACACAATCATGTTAGCTAATTGCAAAGTGTCAGAATAAAAATACTAAGATTAAATCAAGGAAACTGATTTTCCATGAATGCTTTCTTGAAGATATAACATATTTTAGTATACTACTCACCACCCTCACATACACACATGGATCCATGCAAGATGCAAGGAGGAGAATGGCAGGATACCTCCACACTACTTTAAAATTCAACCAACAGTGAAAGTTCTTTTCTACCCCCACACAAAAACTCAAGCAGTTCCATTATTTTTCTTTTTCCTAACAGGCACTTTAATTCACCAGATAGCTTCAAATCAGAAACTAGAGTGCTCTGTCAACATATTCATCTCCTGGAAACTTTCAACTTCTAGCTAGCTACCTCTCTCATCCAAATGGCAATCACTACTGACCAGTATGTTGTGAATCTAAAGAACTGGGCTAAAGTGCAGAGAAGGAGGAAACCTTATGAGGAGCAAGAAATTCGCATAGGTCTATCACTGGTAGCAGATCACACACTGTCTGCTTTGATAAATGTCTGGAAGTAACAGCTCTGTCTCCCTCTCTCTAGCTCACTTCCTTTCCTCTCCCTCTTTTTCTATGCTGAGCTCCTCATTCCTTTAGAGGCACTCATTCTCGGTCCGCGTGTGAATCACAACCTTACCAGCACAGCACACTTCTTCCCACAGTCTCCCAGATCCCAGAGTAACTTCTGCTGAGGTCTGTCCCCTCCCCAGCAACTGTTTGCTAAGGCTCTAGAACACCCGAAGGCTCTCACAGGAGGCCTACACCTTTTCTCCAATGAACATTCATGAGTCCTTCCTCCAAGTGGAGGCCATGGCCACCCTTTCCTTCTTCCTCTCTGTGATTAGCAGCTAATGAGATCTCCTCTTGACCCTTTCAAATTTCTAAACAGGAATGAGGGCACTAATCCAGTAGATCTCTCCATCCTTCAGTAGGTCCTTTATCCTTCAGGGATCATGCAAGATTCTCTACATGCTCCTTTGAAGTTTCATCAAAGATGGTTTGGTCAGGATAGAGCAACTCTTTCCAAAGAATTCATCTTTGTAAATGTTTCCCTTTAATCACACTGCTAAAACCAGTTTCTACTTCTTTGAAAATTTGCCTCTTGAGGCTAGCTAGTTAGCATGTAGCTTGATGGCAGTGCATGTGTTTAGCACGCATAGGGTCTTGGTTCAGTCCTAATCACCCACCCCCTCTCCTTTAAAGAAAGAAAATTTGTCTCTTGATATACAATCTGAATTTGTTGTCTTAGGATAACAAAGATTTTTTTTTTCAATTTGAGTACTTCACCTATATACTTAGAATTACTTCAGACTAACTGAAATATTATTTGAATTAAATTTGAAATGAATTTCATATTGTGGGTTGGTTCTTTTTAAATAAGATTTTAGGTGCTTATTACTTTAATAACTTAACTAGCAATTATGGAATATTATTTTATAAGATAAATACTTATGCAGATTTCTGTTTTGATATTTTCTTACTATTTATCCATTAATAACAGTTTGATTCCTTATAAATGTGTCAGATATTTGATAATAGGTACTTTGGGATATTTTTAAAAGAAAATTGAAGGAAATATTCTCATCACTGGGTCTAGAATAAAATGGATTTCTTTTATAAGTGACATTATTGACAAATCAATAACAAGTGACAAACTATTGCATAGGCACATTATTATTCTCAAATATGTGCAAGCCTTCCCTTAATAGCTTAAGAAAAGTCATCTGGGACAAGGCAAAAGTCTTCACGTATTCTGTGGCCACAGGCAGTTACAGGATTGATTCCTACTGCTTTGGTAAACATGAAAGCCACGATAAAAGTAGAAAACACATTTTAGTTGGTTTTTTCTTTGCTTAGTAAGCATTCTCAAGCCTCTTTTTTTTCCCATAAACACACAGAAGGCTATCTTTTTCTGTTTCTTACTCTGCACCAGATGAGTCATTGATAATTTTTCCCCAGTGACTTAGGGAGTCTGATTTCTTTGACTCTTGCCCCTGAAACATTTATCCACACCCTGGTAATGTCTGCCTTAGCAAGGGTTCGAGTACTCTAACTTCTATCAAAGCAAAGGTAAGTCAAGAAATAAAAGGCTGTAAGAACTGGAAATAAAACGCTGAAGTGAAAACCAATATAAACATGTGTTCTAACAGAGAAAGTGCACTTTAAATTGTGCACAGCCAGGCGCTCACTATAATTTGGAAACTCCCCCAGAGAGACTAGAATTGTTGCATTTATGCCTTGGTTGGAAGGTTAAGGACATGGTGATGGAAGACTAATATGAAAACACTAGGATAGAGGAAAGAAGAAGCACAATGATTTACTGAGAAAAAATTATTAAGAAAGGTGTATGTGTATCCATCTAGCACCAATTATGAAATAATATTATCAAGGGATCAACTGTACTATGCATTAACTTTCATAACCTTCCATGGAGTATATTATTTTTCATCCTCAGATTACATTTTTAAAAAACCAAAGTTGACAAGATTAAACCCAAACTACCACAGCTGATTAAAAAAAAAAAAACTTGAATCCAGTCCTACTAAATTCAAAAGCCTCCAAAGTCCTTTCCTTTGCTGCAGTGACAAAGTTTAAGCCGGGGCAATTTAACTGGTTAAAAAACAGAAAGGATTAATGAATTTCCACTCTTCCAAATGATCTCCACATTCAGAGGTCATATTGTAGTCTTCCTAAAATATGCTTCTCGTTCTCTCAGTCTTCTGCTTCTCATCTTTCTATTTTTTTACGTCTACGATTGAAGAAAGTATAGATGCCCTAGTACAACATTTAAGAGTCAAAGTTGTTTTTAAATGTAGACTCAGTTTCAGACGGAGCTTCTGCCCTAGGCCACAGGAGACCAGACTGAAAATCAAAATGGAGCTAAGTTTCCACATCACCAAGCCAAAACTAAGTTGCCATCTTCCCTTCTAAGAAGTCGGAAAAGAAAGGTAACAAAGTCCTAACGAGGCCAGTTCAATGACTATGATGATAAATTTCTCTCCACTTTAAAATAAGATGAAGCAACAAGATGATAACCAACCTGTTTGGTTCTGTTTTGCTTTTCTGCTGCTCTGGCTCCCTTATCCCATCTTCCAAAGAAGGTAACTCTGAAATGACCAATCAATTTCTTTCTTTGTTCTCAGTGTGTACAACTGAAGTCTGCTCACTGAAATGTATTTTATTCTATTGAAGGAAGTGTTACACGATACAGAAGTCACAAAACAAAAATCAGTTAAGATCTCCAAACTAAACTGTGATATTAATATTCCTGAGATGAGCACGCCCGCCTGCCCCACCCAAACTCCTTAAGCCTTCTTGGTTCTGACACTCTTTCCACCTCACCACGCTTCTCAGGTTTTCTTTTCGCCACGTGACTAGCTTCTTCCCCGGGTTCAAGTTTTGCCATTTGCCTGACCTCAAATACGATGAGCCACTGTCTCTCTTGTCTGACCACGGTCTCTCTTCATCACTCTCACAGAGCTTTAACTCCTATCTGGTCCCTAGACTGCCCAACTTTTACTGCGACAGCAAGCATGCCTTGGAGCTGCAGAACCACATGACACTAGTCTCCTCCCCAGCTCACTCCCATACTCCTTAGATGTATCCTTCCCCATCTCCCAGCATGTTCATTTGTCAGCTGTCCTCATCTCAGTAACTAACATTTCTAGACAAAAACCTGTTCCTCTCCTCCCTCTTCATGTTCATCCTGCTCTCCCACCTGCCCTCATCCAGTCAATCAGAAACCAGATCTCCACAGCCACCACCATCTCTCATCTGAACATCCGAGGAGATCAAGGGCTACTCTATCATCACTCTTGTCATCTCCCAATCTATCCTTTACGTGAAAACCAGAGCAATCTTTTAAAAACAAAAGCCAGTGTGTCACCCCTCTATCTACATCCCTTCCATGGTCTCCTACTGTGTCTCAAATGAAATCCAATTGGCTTACCAAGACCCATAAGGCCCAGAGCCATCAGTTATCTCCAATCTTAAATCACGTTCAGTTCTCCCAGCCTATTACACTCTAGCCTGGCCAGCCTTTTGTGAGTTATCTGATTACTGTTGCCTTCATCTTGTCCTTCATACATGGTGATACCTGTCACACATAACCAGCAGGTCATTTCTCACCCTTTTGGCCTTAATGCAAAATGTTGCTTTTATAGACCGACTTACAAGACCACAATTCTAAGAGGCCAGATACCACCTTTCTGCTTACATAGTCCTTGCCTAGCTTGTATTTGCTCGCTTAGCTATGATGTGACTCTCCTTCTGCCTGGCAAGCTTCACCACAGCAAGGATGATCTCTCTGATCATCCTAAATGTCTGGCGCCTAGGACAATCCCTGGCATGTAAAAGACACCCTGCAAATATCAGAGTTCGAAGCCTTGCATGATCTAGACCCTGGCAACTTCTTCCAATTTTCTACTCCCCTAATCTTGTTCTTCCTGTACCTTTTAAAAGTTTCGGGGTACACACTAAAGACACTCATTTGATACATGCTGTACCTTCTGCCTGTTGGACTTTTTCTCCTTTTGTGAAATCTGATAGATTTCTACTTGTTCGTTGGATCAAGTCCACATCTTTTGCCTGTGCCCCTCTCCCCACTCACTTGGAATAGAGATGATTTCTTCCTCTTCTGCAAGTTCATTATACATCTAACAAGCAAATAGTGCACCAAATTGCTCCGTTTCTTCTAACAGGCTAAGTTCACTGACAGTGAAGGTTATTCCAAAGATATTTAAAATCTAGCATCATCTATGGTGAATATATGACTCAAGTCATCAATCTACTTGTTATTCAAGGAGTTCTAGTTTTTTTGTCCCTAAAATTAACTGAATTTCTAACTTTCCCTTAGCCATTACAAGATAAACCAGCTTATCATTTACATTTCAAAGCAGAGCACTTCTTTAACCTATAATATATATATATATTAATATACATATAATGTCTCATCACTCAAAGATACATTCTTATTCACCAGAGGTTATTAAAATTTCTGAATTAAACTCACCACAGATCTAATCCAATTAAGCCATGGCTAAATGAACTTGAATAGAATCCATTTAAAATAATAGGCCTGAAATTATGTGGAAGAGCATCTTCCTTGAAAATCTACATTTTCGTAACTATTAGTACAATATCCCAAGGCACATTTAATTAGCACTTATCACCATCCTCAAAAATAATAATAAGATAATATATTCAATAATGTCTTGGGCACTGTTTGATCTATTTTGCTGGTAAGTCTATTATTAAAACAGAAGTAAATCCCAACAAGGTCTTTTGGAAAAAAATCCATAGATGACGAGCCTGATGTAATGATTGTGAAAAAACTGGGGCCTGAAGGGAAGAGAATCACTTCTGTCTTCAAAGGACTTACTGACTTCAGACTGTTGATATGTAAAGACTTGTATTTAAATAAGAATAGTGGTATGGAATGAATATTTGCATTCTTCTAAATCATCTAGTCCCCAATGTGATGGTATCTGAAGGTGGGTTACAGGAGGCAAAAATGGGTCATGAGTGTGGAGCACTCATATAAGGAATTAATGTGCTTTTAAAAAGAAATAGGAGGGAGATGATCTTTCTTTCTGCCACGTGAGGACACAGCAAGAAGGCAGCTTTCTGCAAGCCAGGAAGAAGGCCAAATCCCCAGAAACCAAATCAACTTGCGTGTTGATCTTGGACTTCCAGGACTATAAAAAGTTGGGTTTGTTGTTTATGCCCCCCAAGGCTATGGTATCTTGTTACAGCAGACCACGCAGATGAAGTCAGTATGTTTAGTAGTATCAAAACAGCTGGATATTCAAATTATTGTAAGATATATACAGAGTTGCAGCAGAATTGATACCAGTTTCTGTGGCAGTTGTAGAACCAGTTATCAAAAAGTGAGAAAGCAACTGAGATTTTTATTGACTACGCACCTCTATAAAATACACACACACACACACACACACACACACACACACACACACACCCCTATGTAGGTCACGTTTGGTCTGAATTCGTCGCAAAGCTTTAACCTTTGAAACAGAATAAAATTAAATATGCCACATAAAATTTGTGAGGTACTATCTCCTAGCAAACTCAGACAACTTAAGCCATGGCACGTTATTATGATAGAATAGCTCAGAGTGTTTCATCTTCACAGCATCTACAGGCAAGGGCATTTCATAAAATATAATACTTGGGAAAAAAGGACTCCCAGACATGCTCTGCCATATTCTACCATACCGCTATGTGTCAGGGCACTTGTTTTCCATTTACTGTTGAGAGCTTATCACATTGGATAATTACACTAATGTTTTATAAAGTGCCATGTGAGTTATTTTTCCTATTTTAAAAATTAACTACAATTTATAGAGCAAACACACCAAATTTTAACTGTAGTTGATGAGTTGAATTCCATACATCTATGTAACTCCATCCTAATCTAGAAATACAACATTTCTGTCAGTTCAAACAGCTCCATCATGCCCCGAAACAGTTACCTTCTTTTGTCCCCACTGGTTTTCTATCTTGTGCCAAGAAGCTGCTGTCATGACCTCTGTCACTCTAGATTGGCTTTATCTATTATTATAAACATTACGTGACAGGAACCTCACAGTAGGTACATTTCTATGTCTGTCTTCTTCCTCAGTCTTTTTGCTCACATTGTTTTTTAGTTTACATATGCAAACTCTTCTCACGTTTTAAATATTTCTATAACACAGGGCCTACCTGTCCACTCATTTTTCAGATGAGAAAATAAGGCAAAACAGACCAAGCAACCAGCCAAAGATATTACAGCTCAAGAGTTGAGAGCCCACCTGTGGCCCCAGAAACTCTGTTCCAGAAACCAAGTTTGTAGCTACTTTGTTTTATTCCCTCTTAACACTGTTGTGGTGTGAGTGTTGTAGAGATTATGGAAATTTGAGGCAATTAGGAGCCATGCCTGGAATAGGATTTAGGAGCCACACTTAGATTAGGCAATTAGGAACCAGCCTGGATTAGAGCATGAATAATTTGTGGGCCATTGAATGAGGGAATAACACCCACCCAAATGTGGGAGGCCCAACTGGAAACTGAAGCTATATAAAAGTAAGGAAGAAAAAAGATTGTTACAGGTTCCAACCCTGCCCCTCCCCCCACCGGGGGACAGACTGGACTTGATGGGACTTGGCTTCCTGTTTGTGATGTCATGAGGAGCTGCCTCCACCTCTGCCTCTGCTATATACTTCCATTGCTGCTGGCTGACCCTGAGTAGACTGTGACCTTCTGAAACTGTGAGCAAAAACAAACCATCCTTTGCCTAAAATTGTGGGTGTAGGATACTGAGTCAAAACAAAAAATGTAACTAAGGCATGTGGGTATAAACTTACAGAAATTACTCTGAACTATAGTACTGGAAGGAAAAAGATACAAGGAGAATTTTACAGTGATTCTAAAAGAGACTTCTGGTACTTTCAAGGGAAACTGCAAGTAAAAGAAATCTTAACATTAAGAAACAAGGTCCTGAAGGAATAGCTCACTAGTTAAAGTGCTTGCCTAGCAAGCTCAAGGCCCTGAGATCAATTCCCTAGCACCACAGAAGCTGGGTATGGTGGTACACCCTGTAATTCCAACACTCAGAAGATTGTGTTCAAAGCTAGATTGGGCTACATAGTGAATTCAGGACCAGCCTGACTATAAAACATGACGTTGTTTCAAAGAAAAATTATAAGAAACAAGGGTTCAACACTGGGAAAAAGGCAATGAACTAAACTATTATATTTTAAATGACAAATTCACTTTATAATATTCAAGAACTTGTTTTTCTGAAAAATTTTGATGACCCAGCACCACATGTAAGATATGTACTTAGAAAATGGGTGCTTATAGCAAGGACTTCTACAGTCATCAACTCGAATTCCCACTCAAGTAAGAAAACTGAGGCTTAGGAAGTTTAACTCTTTGCCAAGTTCACAGGATGGACAGAACAAATTCAGCCCTTGAAACTGCATGCACGATTGATAATAATAAAAGTAATCTTTATTGAATACTTTCCTCTGTGTCACATGTTGAGCTCAGCAGAATGAGCAGATTATGTTAATTAATCCTCACCATAGTTTAAAATATACACAGGACACATTTAGATTGGATTAAATTGACTTTAACCAAATAATGATTCAACTCTTCCACATAAAACCTATGTTAAAGATTAATTAATCTACAGATTAATCTAGATATTATTTTTAAATGCATATTCATAAGCCCACATTAGTTAACATAGGTGGGGTAAAAAGACTTTTTATAACAACATTCTAAATATTCAAAGACCACTCTACCTAATCAATATCAGTGTTTTTGTGTAATCTTAGCTAATTGAGAAACTGAGGCAGGAGGACAGCAAGCTCAAGATCACAGTGGGCAACTTAGACCCTGTATCAAAATATGAATCTGATGATATAAATTTAAACTTATCCTGCATTCACCAGCCATAAACAAGATCTCATCTGGTCCAAATCAAGTTTATTTTTTGGCTCTTTTAAATTAGATTTCGTAAGAAAACACATTTTTATAAGCATTTGACCTGCTTCCTGTCCACAGTGTGCATCTGCTAGCCAGTTTACAATCACATTTTAGAAATGCAGTTGTGTCATGTACTGCGCTGCCTGCCAAATGGTTCAAAGGAAAATGGCTGTGACGGTCGACAGCATTCCCAATTGTATTACCCAGCTCTTCTTGTCAAGCCACAGGGCACCGCGCGTCCCAACAAAGTGTAAGAAGACGGACAACTTAAAACCAAAGTGCAGAGGCTCGACCTGCCCTGGCTCCCCTGAGGAAAGAGGTCCTGGAGAGGGAGCTGTGCTGAGTGGCCAGGTGGGGACAATGGGAGGCAGGCTTAAGGAAGTTTGCTGGATTCTTTCACCACTGACCTTCCTCGTTTCAATGCAGCTCTTGCTGAGATCAAAACCACTGCAGTCAACTGTGTAATACCAGATTATTTTTTATAAGGTAAGGAAGAAAGAAGGTGGGACAAGACACAGGAAAGAAAGATGGAAAGGAAGGGGAGTGGGAAGAGAGAAGGAATGAAAAACGAAGCCTAGAAACTGTATGAATACATCACAGGCAAGTAAGCTCAGAGTTTCCATTATTCACAGAAGAAGACTAAAGGTTTGGTTTTGTGTATTTAAGAATGAGAAGCAGGTGTGGGAATGGTTTCTGGTAGAAATTCCCCTCTAAAACTGCAGCAAGCTGATTCCTATCATTGTTCCAAATGGTCTATTTCTGCTGATTCTCTTTGCTGAGTCTACCATGGAATCCAAGAAGAAAGTCAGGAAATGTTTCATGCCCACGGAGCTGGTTATGAAACCGAAACAGTCTTGCTTACTCTGTTCAAAGTACACTTGGCTAGCTTCCATTATGCTATTACGAAATCACATTAAGCGTATGCGATGTAAACATGCTCAGTGGATGGACCAGAGATCAGACAGCCCACTACAGTGAAGCAAACACCCCAAACTACCTCAGTAAAGCCAGTCATTGCAAAAAGGAAGAGAAACGATAAGGTTAGCAAAATTAAACTTGGTGAGCTTCCAGACAAGCACACGCTGCATCCCTTAGGACGTAAAGTCCTTCTAAACCACGCTTCATCTCTCAACATAACAGAAAAAAGCTCGTGCTGGAAATTTCTCTTTCCAGCAGATAGAATTTTATCATTCTGAAAGTGCTTTGCTATTCATTTCGATGCTGTATTACTTTTATGAGTCAACTGTATTGTAAACACTGCAAAACCTTAGAGAAAATTTCACATATAATAGCAAAGAACATTTACATACACTAATTTGGCAAAAATTGCTTTTGAAATTACAATGTTTTACAAAGGCCATATTCTATTTTTCCTTTAGTGCTTTTTTGACAGTTGGAAATGGGTACAAGTTGTAATTTACTTGTATCCATTTCCTAGTTTAGTAGTGTCCAGTAAAATCATTCCAACAGCATGACAGATAAAAGGCAATAATGAAAACTGCCTGCCATCTTCTGAGAGCTGTAATGTGCAGTGAATATAAACAACAGCTGGGACTTCATCTATGTATATTTGTGCAAGTATGTGTATATGTACATGCACATGCATATGATCTTTACATGTGGTTGATGGCTGCTAACAGTCATTAGGTAAAATGTGGGTTAGTGATCAAATAAACACTACAATGCATACTCCACTTTTTATTTATACTAATACAGAATTGCTCTGAAAAAAATTAAGACAGCGAAATCTGACAGAGTGGAACAATATTATTTTTGTGGTAATGAAAGTGGAACAACAACAAAAAGATGTCACACGGAAGTCTCACAGCAGCTAAAGCTATCATTTTTTGTGTATGTCAAATAATACTCTTCGATGTGAAAAATTAGGGAGAAAATAGGCAATGAATTACAAGGAAGAGAAAAAGTCAATTATGGTGATTACCAAGACGACCACATTTAACATTTCGGAAACGCCTGGCTGGACAAGGCCACAATGCACTTTCAAGTAGGAGAAAGAAAAAATTAACCAGTGTTTGCCCACACTATGTGTTTTGCTAACAAAGTGATTTGGATTAAGTTTATGGTCACACCCCAGGATCACAAGACTTCATAAAGAGGATTACTTTAAATATGAAACCTTTCAACTGTAAAACTAATAATTTCTGAAGAAGCTAGATATTCAATATTTCTCTAAATTGGATCTACCTCTCCCTCCCTCCCTGTCCCTTCATCTCTCTTACTTACTCCCTCTCATCTCTTTCCTTTCCCTTTTTTCAGATTATAGAAGACTTCATTTTCCTATAAAGCAGGTAACTATGCATACTCCCAAAGAACAGGAAACAATATCTTAAATGAAGTGTCACCTTCCATTTCGTGTTTTTACTCTCATAAATTTAATGTCTACTGTTTGTTATCCAGAAAGCTGCATAACTTAACATTTTTCTCTCCTATTCTGATTTTCACACACAGAGACAAAATCAGTACTACAATTGACCTTGATATCTTCTCTGCCATGGCAGTAACACAATCAGTTCATTTACAGGACCCGACAACTTGGCTTCCAGAGGGAAAAAAAGAGTGGTGCTGGGAGGTTGAAACAGAAAGTTCACAGCTTTTCTCTTCTGACTTACTGCACAGGAAGACTTTGGTGAAGAACTAACATTACTGGACAATATCCCACTACCCCTTAGTTTCTAAGACATTAGTAGCATTGACTGAAGCATGAGACCTTTGAAACTTCTTCGGAGCATAGCTATTTTTGATGATCTATAAAAACGGATATACAGAAAGTGACAGCCAGAAAGGTAGAGAACCAAGTTCAGCAAATAGAGATAGGCACTGCAAATGACAGCATTTGATGACTGCAATTCATTCATGTGTCATTTTAGTAGATTCTATATAAAGATTCTCACTGTCCTTTAGATTTCATTACAAATATCCAAGATGCAACATAATTTATTTTTTGTATTGAGAAAAATGAATCTCTACTCAATGGATGATGTTATTTTAACAACAGGCATGCATCATAATATTATAATATTGAATGGAAAGTAATTGTATATATATATATATATATATATATATATATATATATATATATATATGATTTAACAAGTGCGCTAAAATTCAGTCTTTGCAATACAGCCCTACTTCCTGGCTGCTTGCTTTCCATCTTTTAAAGGAACATGTTAGCCCTTTCTGTACTATTTGTAAAAATTAACTAATGAATGGATAAATATATGAAAAATAAAATGCACTGTAAATAAATATTTTGCATTATACTTTTACAAATCATCTAATAGTTTCATATTTTTAGAATTGCACATTTTACAGTTTCTAATAACTACACGAGAACTACACTCATGTCCGTCTCTTTTGCTCTCATTTTTAAAAGGAATCCTGGTAGATTTATAATGAATCTTTGCCTTTTTTTTTTTTTTTTTTTTTTTGTAAGACAGGGTCTCGCTGTGTAGCCTAGTTGAGTCCTGAATTCACTGCAAAGCTCAGACTAGCCTTGGACTCACAGCAATCCTCCTGCTTCAGCCTCCTGAGTGCTGGGATTACAGGCTTGTGCCACCATATGAAGTTTTAAAGTAGTGCTGGGGAATCAAACTCAGGGCCTTGTGCTTGCAAGGCATGTGCTTTAAGTGCTGTGCCATTCCTCCAGGCCTGAACCCTTTTTCTTATTATTCTTTTACTTTTATTTACACATATATTAGCAACATCATTATATTAGAATTATTTATAACAGTTAAATTCACGTCGGATGATACAGTTCAAGAAAAGCGAAGCAACATTTTTCCCGCATTAAAAGAATTACAAGTGATTTATGTAATGCAGTTTATTTTTATGACGATGTATTTAAAATCGAATAAGGCAAAATATTTTTACCAAACACGTGAACTTCTTACAATTTGCCAGCTTTCATCAATTTCAGAAATAATGTCACTTCTTGCATTTAATTTTTTTAATTTCTATATAAAGAGGAAGAAGTAAGGTAAAGGTAATTTCAGTAGCCACATCAAAACTAATAGAAATTACTTATTTAATAAATACCCCATCATTAAAGGCAACACCCTTCAAATTCATTACCTCATCTCACATTTACAGCAATATATTCAGGGAGGTGGGCACCACTATTATCCCTAATGTGGAGGCAGAATAACAGAAAGTCAGAGAGACCCCACTGTGGGTATTTAAACCCTGGTCTATCCTGAGATCAAGGACTAGGACACGCAAGGACAATGATCTCTAACAAACGATGTGTTGGGTCATCCCTGTATAGCTTGAGGCAAGACAAAGAAATACTATTCAGATTTTCCCTAAAGAAAGGTCAGACATGAAAACAAACACAGAAAAGCTTCAACCGGGCTACTTAGTAACACTTGAATTTCCATAGGGCCCTTCAGAGTGAATGCAATGCACAGCATGGCCAGTGTTGCATCTAAAGAGCAGGCAAGACTGAACTAAGGAATCCAACCGCAAGGGGAAAGGTGGAGCAGATACTCAGCACCCAGCTCAGGCAAGGATCTTGAGTGAAAGTCAGCACTCAGGAAGGACAGCGGCGGAGGCATGATGAAGCGGGCCCAGAGCTTGCTGTCCAAGTGGGCCAAGCATAACCAGGAGCAAGTGTAGGTAGGAGAACTGCAAGACCCTGGCCTTTCTGCTCTATTAGGGTTCACTTGCTTATGGCACCCTCCACCACCAAGAACACAGTACGTGTGATCTGGCTCTGTATCTGTATCTGTGTACACACAGAGAGAGGGATATGTCTAGAATGACAGCCTCTAGGGATAGAGCAAAGAAAACAATTTTGTTTTCAAAAGAGCTGAAAAATGTAATCCAAACATGACACTCTTGCCTCCACATTATGACACTCATTGCTATCCTGGGCCTTTCTTCCCAGAGAACCATCATCTCAGAGACCGCCTCAAGCACGCACCTGAAAGCAACAGCCAGCCCCATCCCCCTAACACATGGCCATCATGTGGCACCTTGCCTTGACATCGTTACCATTGGCTTCTTTTACAGATTACTATGTATCTGTTTACCATCTCCCTAAAAAAATCTCACTTTATTTTCTTTGTTATGCCTTGCTGCATCTTCAATGCCAGTATTCATGCCTAGGACACCACAGTAACTTACTAAATATCTGTTTAATGAATGTACACAGAAGTTTCAAAGCAACATTGTCCAAATGCCATTTTTCACATCCTAAAATTTTGAGCTTTATGTGCTATTACATACTGTATTATATAAATTGAAAGATAGCTAAGTTGGCAAATAGTAATATAAGCAAAGTTAGTGACCTTGAAACCTGCAAATTAAGTCAGGCATAAATACTGCTCAAAATGTAGAACTGGAATGTTTTGATAGTTTAATAGAACACTAACAAAGCAAACCACAAGATATGCTCTACTTCACAAATAAAGGGAATCTTTGGCATATCTCTAACATACCAGTTATTGGTTAATCACTGAAAACCAACACTTGTTTTGAGTTTTTCCCTATTTAAATAAAAAGGGTTTAAAAATTAGGACATCCATCAAATAACAATTATGTATCAAATGTATAATCAAAATTCATTCTTACAATAATATTAGAGTTGCTTTTTAAAAATCCTTACCTTTGATACATAATTCCTAACATAACTTTAGGTACTAAGTTTAGAAAATTAGTAACAAATTTCTAAAATAGGAGAAGAGATAATGAAACTGAGGCACGTGAAGATGTCTACTTCTTCCAACTAGAAAACAAATTGAGACAAGATTCTGGAGTCACAAAAGCTGAGTCTCGGATTAAGTCAACACAGGCACTCTTATTTAAAAACTACTCAGTGTCTGTTTTTGAAATAAAATGAGACCTCAGAAAAACAAAAGGCATTTTTGTTTGTTTTATTTTGAAGCTCTAAAGAGTGAAATTCCTCACTACACATAGGAATTTATATAAATAACTATATGTGACATGTCCACTTCTCAGAACATAAATAAGTCACATGATACAATATGAAAATCTAAAATTTAGCTCCTTGTTTTCTTACTCAAAAGGTAAAGGTCAAGAACAGTCAATTTCACATAATAAATGTGAGAAATTACCGAAGGAAAAAAATCCCTGAGAAAAACTTAAGAGGATGGGTACAGACAGTCCAGTATGTTTTATAACAGAATAAAAACATACTAAAATGGTATGATGACTGACTCTATCTTGAATTTACAGAAAAAAAACTGAAGTACATAAGAAGAGATCTTAAAATTCATCACAATTTCAAATAAAATTTTAAGGGAACATTTCAAATAACCAAGGAAGGAAGAACTGTTCGGGGCTCTAGTTGGGGATAAGAAAATTCACAATCAAAGAAAAAGCCTATTTAGAACCCTGCCTCATACAACCACATATCACAAAGTATTTGTACGATTTAACAATGTTTCTTTTCTTTGAAATATTTAGCTTCTTGGAAATATTTCGCTTCTTGGAAATATTTCTATTCAAAAAGAAAGTAATAGCACCTTTTCAAATTCAACTCAAAATTCATACAGACAATTCACTGAATTCTATATTATTTTCTAATAAACTGCTTGGAACTGAATTTGGAAACAACACAAAATTAACAACGTAATGATTAAATCACAGGCCATTTCATTTGAGCACTTATTTTTAAATTAATGTGTGCACATAACTCTTGGTTGTGAATTTCTAATATGCTTCAGTCAAATTCTTTTTGGCAAAATAACAATTGGGTTTTTATGATGGAATGAATACAAATATATTCTACCACTATTTAATCTTTTAGGTACTTCACCAGCTGACAAGTTGAGAATCGCTTGGATAAAGACAAGACATAAAACAGTAATGAAAGAACAAAACACCAAAATAAAAATCAGATGTAATCTTAGGAAAGGAAAAATAATTAATCTAATTGTAAATGCAAAAGGAATAACAGAGGAAAATATCAATGGTATTGACAACATGAAATTATAAGTAAAAATTCTGTATGTTACCAAAATTACAAAAGATCAACAAGCAGACTGAAGGTATATTTGTTAAAAATATGACAAAATGGCAATGACTTATATATGCAAAAATGTATTAATGAATGAAAACCCAAAGAAATAAAGAAACAATTGATAGAACAGAGGTTATTACTTGCAAACAAGAATAAAGGAGAAATTGTCACTTTAGAAATTAAAGAAATTCATATTAAACCAGTAACAAGGCATCACTTTCTTATTAAGTCAACAAAATTTATGATGAAAATTTTCAAAATTATCAAAGAGAAGACATAAATAGTACTTGGCAATCAATACCGGTAGCATCATCATGACACACATCCTTTCTGGAATGTCATTTGGCAACTTGCTGTGAAAGATACAAAACTGCACAAAACCTTTGGTTTTATATGCTGAACCTAAATAAAATAATACAAAATCTAGGGGAAAAAAGCTATTTTGTTTAAAAATGCTTATCAAAGCTTTGCATTAGTAATAATAGGAAAGATGAAAGGTAACGGTTGGGGAAACAATGTTCAGCAACAGAGAAATAGACAGAGGTCATTAAGAAAACATTAGGTAGCCATTAAAGATGACAATCAATGAGGAAAGGTAGGTAGAGCAGATCCACGGAAAAACTGTAAGTGACAACATAATGGATAGCAAGTTCAGCATAAGTGTGAAGGACCAGGAAATCTACCTAATTCCTACTAGAGGGTTGTTTTCATTTGAAAAGATTCTAAATTAATGTGTTTCCTGATTTTAATTTTCTATAAATTGTACAGTAGTATTTTGTGAAGCTTCTAAATCGATTAACTAAACTTCAGAGGTAGAGAAGCGAAGGGAGTTAGACCTTTGTCACTGTTTTGAGCCATGATTGAGGAAAGCTACTTTGTTGTTCAGAATTTCTTCCAGATTACTTCCTTATAACCCAAGTAATCTTTTCTTGCTCTACCATTTGCTGGATGTAGAATCTTCCATATTTATGTCTTCTGGTCTCTACTCAGAATGCAAATTGTCATTGACTCTTAGTAATTAACTCAGTGAGCCTATAGCCACCTCAATTTAAAACACTAACACATATACCGTATCTTTCTGAAAAATAATCATGCTGATCCTTAACTTTTTCAGGTTATTAAATACTAAAATTGATTAATTACCCTTCTCATAGGCTTAGCAGACGCCTGGCACCAGTTCTATCAATTAAGTACAGCAGTATTCCGGACCTGATGTCATACTTTCTACAGTGCATGTAGCAGTACCAACAGAGACCAGTGTCATGCATGAGTCACTGTGTGTCTTTAACCAAAACTTCCAGCATCCTTCTTATTCTGCCAAGTTCTGTATTATGACCTACTGCACTGTAAGCAATGGCTATGAAGTAGTGTGGATAAGACGATGGGCTCTTAAATCTTTCTGGGATGAAAATGTACAGCCGTTTTATACAACTTTTGCCCTTCCACAATATTCTGGTGACCATCAAGATTTAGATCTGTAATTATGGGAAGAAACCTGATTTTCACCCCAATTATTGAAAGAGACAGAAGGTATAATGGCACTGAAAAGCCAAGACTTGAAAAATGGGAGTTTGCAATATGTGAGTGTTCTCAAGGCCTAGTCGCCTCATTGGTTCAAAATAAATCTTTCGTCTTTCCACTTTGTTTACAAGGTAGGAAAATGTCACCAACCACATGCACTTCCATCCTTGCCATGAATCCTCTTTGGTAAACAAATATATACATCTGTTGTAACAAAAATAAGCTTTTATTTCTTAATTAGGAAACCTTGGGCATAAAATCAAAGCAACATTAGCGTGTCCCTAAATGTCCTCAGCATTGAATTAATACTATCCTCTGCACCAATAGAAATTTCTTTTATCTTTGTGTAAAACTATAAATATTGTTTATGCACAAACTTACTATATTCCTAGTTAATTAGTCTTCAAAAATTGTTACTGTGAAAATCATTTTTGGTAACTTTGATCATCAAGGGACATATTGCAAAGAGTCTCAGAACTGTTACAAAAAAAAAACAACTAACTTTCACCAACTGCTATACAAATATAATTTCTAAAACATATTTAAGACAAATTATTTCTTGACATAACAATGGCAATAATAAAAATAAATCTGAAAAGCAAAAAAGCAACAAAAACATACCAGTATCTGTGGTACTCCATGCAGGAAGTGACAAACAGCTGATATAAAAGGGAACGGGAAGGGCATCTGGGAACAGCACAAAGGTTCAGTGACCAAGAGGGACTGAGTAAGAGAAAGGGAGGTGATGCTTCTGGAAGTTGCAATAAGGTCCAGTAGCTTCTATGCGTTCCCTTCCACAGCTGTTCTATGTTACAGCTCTCTACAGAAACCGCGGATGGGCCTTTACTGCTCACTTGGGGAGCAGGGAGGTTGCAGACAGGCAGGGTGACGGTACTGGGCTCAGTACTGTTTCTCTACGCTGCCTCTCCTTCCCAGCAGACTGTCAGTTAGAATCTGAAAGTCACTCATCTGTCCCCAGATTTCCTCAATGCCTTACAACAGGCTGTTCATATGAGCTTCTCAGTGTCAATTACATGTGACATTAGATTGGCTTGATCACCAACATGACCTAAAAGCACTATGATACAGAGAAGATCCAAGGGGAGGCTGGTGGGCTTTTCTCTCTCTATGACAGCCCACAAGTCTCCCTTCTGCCCACGTCAGTCATCTCACAATGACACATCTACTCCACTGTGATTTTAGAGATTTTAGACACTGACCTATCCAGCGTGCTTACAGCAGCCCAGTCAACGCCTGTTGTCTCATAAAAGGTGTCCCAGTCTCTTTTCACAGCATCCCGATTGGATGTTAAATTGTACGAGCAGGTTCCTGAGCCTCTCTTTGAACTATCCAGCCCTTTTGTGGTTGATTCCCTCTCCTACAACTAGTTGTGAAAATGGCTGAAGACAGACAAAATCACCTACAAAGCAGAGGGATGCCCCCCTCCCAGGCAAACTGAGAGGAGGGATGTGGTACACCCCATAACAATCAACTGGTTTCCTTATTTGACTTCCAAGGAAGTCTACTTCTCCACATTGGGCTGGTACAAAATCAGTGTGCACATATTTGTCTTTAGACAGAAAGTGCAGACTCTGCTATCAGCTCATTTGCCTCAAGAATGAACATATTTCTGAAACAAAGCATCTTTCACTCCCATCAGGCTGGTATAGTCTTTCCTAGGAAGACCCATGGACAGTCTAAGCTTGCAAGTGTATCATTCTTCCACCACTCGTGTAAGTCTGGAAAGATCATGCCCTTAATAATGATCAGGCAGCTCAGTACCTTCCAATGGGAAATTTTTACATCAGAACTGTTTTCCATGACAGTCACTCATCACACAGTTTCCTGGACGCTAAAAACATCTGTTATGACTCGCATAACAGAACGGAGGTTTCTGTTTTGGTTGTTCTTTGCAGTTCTTGGGTCTGAACCCAGAGTTTTCACATAGAGCTACGTTCCCAGCGCTTTTTAAATTTTAATATTTTAATTCTTTTTTTCACTTAGAGATAGGGCCTCACTAAGTCTTTAAGTTGCCCAGGCAGGGCCCGAATTTATAATCCACCTGCCTCAGCTTCTCAAAGTGCTGGTTTTACCGGCACATGCAACCACATCTGGTTAAAACTTTGCTTTTAAATTACATGTAATTTTAATTAAATAACAAAGAACTTGATCTCTTAAATTAAAAAAAAAAACATAGGACAAAGTCATTTCCCTTGACTCTGTGAGAAAAGGCACTAGTCTCCTCCTTAAGACAAATCTGTCCACCACAGTGCCTCTGTCTCTCTCTGTGCCACACAGCAACGCATCGCAGAGCCCTTCTTCCTGGCAATACAATAGGGACCATGTTGAGGACCAAAAGGACTTGCCTTGAGTTTTAAATGGATCAAAGGCGCCTCTTTGATTCTTGGGGTCTTAGTTTCCTCAACAAGACAACATGAAATTCGATGTTCTGTCTAGCACTTTTGCAAACTTTCCCCATGGGCTATCAGAGAAACAGTTATCAATATGAAAAGGACAATGCAGCCCATTTTCCAACCGGAAATGAGTCCAGCTGCCACCTAGGAATAGAGAAACACATGTATTATGTCACTCCAGTACATAAATATGTTAAATTTACTGGAGAAAGAAAGCTCCGTGCCTAAGAGATCACTTGTCTTTCCCCACTGTAGCAGCAACATCATGGCGACGCAGGTGTGAGGGCACAAGCTTCATGCAAGTGACACGACACATTGACATCATTAAGTTCTATTACTTGCGTCTTATCTCCATTACAACGAAAAGAGTTTTTCGTAAGTTTATACAGAAATCTTTGGTAAGATTCAGTCAGAAAAAAGTCTTTTAATATAATTCAAAACCGTTATTCACCTCTGTATTACTCTTACTTAGCATGCACTATAAATATATAAGTAATATACCAAGTAATTTGGCGGTATACTACCAAAAGGATTCCACCATTATACAAAAGTGCTGTGAACAAAGTACCTCAAAATGAGGTCAAGATGACGCATATTTTTAAAAATTTCTCATAGAGACCAGCCATCTGTACAATAATCCATTGTCTGCGCTACCAAGGTGATTTATTAAGGATAATGAAGCATATGATTTAATAGCTGCCACAAATCCCTTTTTTCAAGTAGGAAGGGTATAAATAATACAAAAAGATGTTCCAATAATAGCCAAATCCTAACCTAAGAACTATTCTATATGCCGGGTCACAGGAAATTACATGAGCTCAATTAACTGTGAAGTGAAGAGCGGCCATGCATTCGGCTCTAACCACCCTCTTCTATTGTAGGAATCAGGATGACTATTATTTAGTGAAACCTGTAAGCTCTACCAGCATGATGGAATTTCAGTAGCTTTTCTTTTTTACATGACAACACAAAGCTCTCCAATCAGAAATGAAGATGAGACCAGCATGAATTTTCCAAAACCTTAAAAACCCAGATCTCTACAATCTGTCCTTGCAAACGGTGGCTGACAGCACCGTGCTCACCCTCACCCACACACGGTGTTTTGCGTCCAGCAGCAATCAAGGTGTGTGCGTCAAACAATGAATGCAGAGTGGGAGAGCAGGAGAGTGAATGGATAAAATGAGGTCTCTAAAATTCACGCAGGAGAAAAAAAAAAAACCACTCTTCTGAGTCCCCGTGAGGCTTCATTTAAAATTTACAATCACTTGTGCCTTTGAAAAGTGGATGTGGCCAGTTGTCAAGACATTATTTCCTTTGATAGCAAAGCTTACCAAAAGCCTCCTTCCTATGACATAGAAAAATAAAGTCTCGAAACAGTACAGACCATGTGAACACAGTATCCAACACTAGCTCCTATTTGCAAACACCCTCCTCTCCTGGCTATCTCTGGTAGCAGTCAAGTCTTTACAGGCCCTTGTGAAATCAGGCAGGCAAAATTCTAACAACAGAAAACACACACCATCTTACATGCCAGCTGTTTGGCTGTGCCGTACAGGCCAGGCGTAGCACGGCCATTCACTGATAAGCTGGCATAGCAGGTCTCGTGGCCGTACTACCCAGTGAGTCCATATAAAATAAGATTAGACACTACAAAGTCCAGTGTTCAAGTAACACTGGGCTTCAGAAAATGTCCACACCTCAACTTATGCGTGAGACATGTTACCTTCCAAAAAACATACACTTCGTCAGGCGCGTTTTTGGTCAGCATATTCCACACCACACTTCCTACCACTGTTGCTCTCATGAGCTTGGCTTGCCAGAACTGAGATCAATTTTATTAGACACCATTAGTCTGTGTTAGGGCGGTCATTTGAATAACAACAGATTGGCAAGTATAAAACTAAGGCACCTGTTGTACATTTGGCAGCCTGAATGAGGCCTCTTCAAATGAAAACAAATAAGAGCTATAATCATGCCAGGCAATGGCTTTCGGTTCAGTAATGACCATGTGTCAAAATTAAGTGAATCTGGGAATTTCTACCACAGCCAGATGTAAAGGCAGATTTGTCTTGTCTAATGGCATATGAGTAGATACACACAGTCTACTCAGATTTGGCTTTGTCTTGGTTTGGTAAGGAACTAGGTAAGTAGAACTTAGCCGAAATTTAATTACAAAAGAGAGCCAGCAACAATATTTTCATAAACTGTACAGTCTCAAACTAAGGGTTGTAAGATTGAGGCCATGTGCTAACTCACCTCTAATTTTTGTGGTCACTTTGGTTCATTCACAGAAAACACAGAGACAATATTCTAATTTTACTGCTAAGTGAAGTGAACAACAATAAAACAGACCATCATGAGCAATTATAAAACCCCCAAGACAGATGGTATATGCACAATGAACTCAGTGCTTTTTAACACAGAGAGAAGCTGGGCTTAGGACAAAGGGACCGTTTCCTGGAAGAGTTACCAGCTAAGCTACAAATGGAAAGGAGAGGAGAGTCAGGCAGAAATGAGAAAGCAGGGGTCATTCCACGTGGAAGGAAAACACGTT
This sequence comes from Ctenodactylus gundi, assembly GCA_004027205.1. Taxonomy (NCBI): domain Eukaryota; kingdom Metazoa; phylum Chordata; class Mammalia; order Rodentia; family Ctenodactylidae; genus Ctenodactylus; species Ctenodactylus gundi. Next base: position 30,380 of record PVKB01002909.1, read on the forward strand.
AGACAGTATAGTAAGAAAAGTCAGAGTAGGGCATCTGGGAAGCAGTGAATGCTTTAGTAAGGCTTTATTTCACACGCATCTGCGAGGGGTGGCTGGAAGAGAGAGCAACAGATGAAAGGGACTGGGAATCAGGGAGAGACAAGGAGGGGGCCTGCACATCAAGGCCCATGCGCCTAGTGCTGAAAGGCCTTTCCAGCTTTATGCAGGGGGAAATGGGAGGCCCTTGGGATATGTAGAATATCAAATCTAGGCTGGGTCTGGACAATACCAAAAAGTAGATTCAAAAAAAAAAATGATGCAATCACTTCTGAAAGCAGTATCTGAACATGGATGGCTTCATTTATTAAGTTTATTGTTCTTAATTTTTTAAAAAATATTACTATTAGAAGTATTAATTACATAACTGTAGAAGAATCCCTAGCACATGTTACTCATAGAAAGTGCATCATGAGTAGCAAGGAAAAGAATTGATTTAAGTTTTTTACAGATCAGGCTACATGCCGAGCCCAGAAACAACAACAATGAGCTCAGAACTATACACAAGGACACAGTGATCCTGGTAAAATGACAGAGGGTTCACCAACAAATGCTAGAAAGAGAAAAGAGAGTGAATTACTGTGAATTACTGCCGTAGAAAAAAGTTAATATTTATTCTAGTGTAAATGAAATAACAAGGGTTTATTTAAGAGAAAACAGGGTTTTTGTTTGTTTGTTTTTGAGACTTAGTCTCACTCTGTAGTACAGGCTGGCCCTGTGCTCACTATGTAGTCCAGGCCGGCCTCAACCTCACAGTAATCCTCCTGCCTCAGCCTCCCAACTGCTGATAATGCAGATGTCCACCACCACCTCCGGCTTATGTGGTATTAAGGAGTTGAACCCAGGGTCTTGCATTTGCTAGGCAAGTACTCCAAGTGCTGAGCTATACTGATAGCCACCTCCCAGGAAATATTTTTAAATGATATATTTTAAAATCAAAATTTAAACAAAATACTTTCTAAAATCTTTGTCTTATTTCATTAGTAAAAATAAGTCAAATTCAAAGTCAGACACAGCATCCCCAGCTGTAGTGGCAGGTGATTGAGTAAATGAAGCATAAGGATTTCAAGTTCAAGGCTAGACTGGGTAACTTAGGAGTTTCAGTGTCAGAATAAAAAGCTTGGGGGTGGGGGGGCTCGGTTGTAGATTCCCAGTGCCACAAAAAAGTAGGAGAAAGAGAGGGAGGAGGAAGGAGAGGAGAAGGAGTCATTACATCATCAAACTCAGAATGGTGCCAGACAATAATAAAAATCAGATTTAAATAAACTTAGGCCACCGTGTCTTAAAGTAGTACCTCAATATGCACAGAAACATTTATTGCATGCGACATTCTTAATTTTAAAATATCACTACTAAAAAGGATTTCTTAAGAATGTGACTGGAAGAGTCCTTAGATAGCACAGAAGGTAGTATCGGGTTCCATCTTGGAGAGGGGTGACATTTATAGATGAGCTGGTACAATAACATTCAGCTGAACAGGACATTGTGTGCATGTAAGACGCGTGTCAGAAACCTCAGCAAAAACAAACAAATGAAACAGACTTTAATATTAGCATACCCTAAGTGCCAATAAAAGATGTGTAACGTTATTTTATGTACCATGTCTGATTTAAAACTCCAGGGTGCCTTGCTGTCAGAGAAAAAATAATTTTCCAAATCATGAAACGAATATAAGATTTCATATTTTGTTATTGATAAGACCACCATTTATCAGATACAGACCTCTGAGACCTTACAGAAAATAAAAACCCAAAACTAAACTTGTATAAAATAGGTTATCAGGGGGAAAATATCAAATCATCCACCAGATATTGATAAGGAAACTAAGAGGTTAAAAAGTGAAAACAAGATATATTAGAAGGCATTACAATGAACAAAGTCTTCTGGATGCAACGACACAGGGCACACGGCCAGCCAACAGAACGCACATCGGCCAGTCACGTGTGCAACTCCGTTTCTTCATGGACGGCTCCTCTTCAGATGCTCCTGCACTGCTATGTTCTTCTTCATGAAAATGCTCTTGATTCCTTACCTATGAGTCAGCCCTGAGAACACCAGGCTTGGTGACCTCCCAAACTCTGGTAGAAAAGCTTCATTTAACCATTTTTGCTCCAGGACAGACTCCAGAGCTTAGGCAGCTGTGTCTCAGGACTGACACATAAAATGCTAGCCCTAGAAGGCAACTTCCATGAAAAAGCATCTTGTCCACACCTCTCTGGTTTAAAATAAAAATTAAAATGAAGGAGATGTTCAATGCCTCAACTTCCAAGCAGAAAAAAAGAAAAGAAGCTCCGTAAGATTGGGAAAGAAACAGTGTACACAATGCTTTTTCATCCTAGACAATATTTTTCTAATTTCTGTCAAGAAAACAACATGCAACTGAGTGTACTTTTTTTAGTATATGTGAAGTAATTTAAAAATAATTATCAGGTCAAAATCAAGAATGAAGAGGTTCAGAGTGTATTTAAAAAAGTTGTTATGCTCTGCATAGCAAGATCGTGTCTCCAAAAAAATTATAATGCTAACATTGCTAGATTTAAAATTTTGTCGCTACATCCCATCTTTATTCTTCTACCTACGCAACCTTGGACAAACTGACTGACCTCTGCAGAGATCAGCTTCCATTTCCATAAAACTGTGACATAAAACAACTAATTTACATAGAATGCTATTTTAGAGATTAAACTTGATACTGAAGGTAAAATCACAACACATGGCTCACAGTAAGTACTGAGCAAAGTTTATCAACTGTTACACATCCCCCTGAAAAAGATTTCAAGGGTCGAGCATAATCATAAGCTTCCAATAAATAATTATTCTTCACATTCATGATTTCAATGAAACTCAATTCAGATTTATTTAGCTCAATTCAAAGAATGGGGACATAGCACTTGAACGGAGCATTACAATGTGAGGGAATAATCAGGAAAATTTCAACAGATGCCAAGTTAGGACAGCTGATAGAAAAAAAAAAAAAGAGTGCAAAGCAGTTAGGGTGGAACCAAAGAGTTATCCAAGAGCAGAGATTCTTTCAGGATGACAGGTCCTGACAATGAAGATCATCAAAGAAGCCTCTGGGGTCTAAGGAAGAAGATAAAGCTCCAGCCCAAATTAACAGGAGGCTGTAAAGGACTACAACTGCTGTTGTAGATACTTAGCACTTCATTATGTAGGTACAAAAAAGTCTGCATTTCAGAAAACCAGTTTTTAGTAAGAACTAAAAAAAAGAAAAAAGGAAAAGAAAAAGGAGCCCCTAGACTGCACAGGAAGCTAAACACAGGTAAAGTCAGAAAAGAAAAGGAAGTGATAAAGTAAAAAGAAATTATGGAAATAGAAGCTAAGAATAAGAGGGAAAAAACAGGAGAAAAAGATGATAACCAAGGATTTCAGTCAAGGGCTAAGTCACATGATGAAAAATGAGGTAAAGAAAAGAAGATGCAGCACAGTAGAAGACAATATTTTGGGTTTACAAACTACAAATTCTGAGAGACGAGAGACTGTCCTCCATTCCTGATTCATCTAACAGGCCCAGAGGATTCCAGTGGGGGCCTCCAGAGAGATAATAGGAAAGTTATTCTGAGGATCATCTATGTAGACAGAAACATCTTAGGAGACAGGATAGGCAGGTAACTGAGGACAGGTACAGGCACAATGATGAAAGTTTAGACTGTAATGGAGGCGAAATGGAAAGAATTCCACATTGATCAAGTCTTCAGTGAAGAAAGAATTCAATGTTGATAATGAAACTCAGAGCCAGAGGAGGAACTCAGCAAGAACAGCTCCCATTCTTGGGATATTTCCATTAGAAAAGGCTTCCAATTATTTGTTCTTCTAGGGAAATACTGTAATTCCCTCTCTTTCTTTTCCCAAGGGAAAAATAAATAAAAATGTTTATATATAAATCCTGTGGCTGGATGTAAAATAGTTAAGGTATTACCAATAAATAATCATTCTTAATTGGTCAAATAATTTTAACAATTCCATTTAGAATAACATACCAAGTTATGTATCCAAAGAATTACACTGAAATAAAACCAGAGAAATGAAACCAGCTACAGTTTGCTTTCCTCTTAAAACAAAACAAAACAAAACAAAAACTTTAACAGTAATTCGAGCAAGTAAGTCACTACTATGAGTAGTTATAATATATTTGTACTTTTGCAGCGAGGCCAAGGTCAGCTTATGCAGTAAGAAATAATTAGTGTACACTTCATTTCCACTGGGGTAGCTACCAGAAGGGGTGGTGGAAAAAAAATATTTTAAACATTAAAAACAAATGTCTTTTGACCTATATTAGAACAATGGATCAGCACTTGATGTGTCTAGTCTAATTTCTCTCAGTTAAACTCTACTCGACAATCTTAGGGAGAGGCAGAAGGCAGTAAATTCCTATTCTCCATCAATACATCTGACCTCAGAGCAAACCCCACAACTGGCTACAGGCGCCCACCATCCATCACTGCTCTGGAAACCTGATCTTTCAGGAAAAGGACAGCTGCACTAGGCAAGGAGCTAAGCAGCTTTCCAAGATGCATTATCATTAAAGAAAAAGGAGAAAAATAAATAAATAAAAGCACTGCTTTTGGATCACTATTTGAATTCACTGCTTTTCTAAACATTTATTTCCCCATACTGCTGTCTCACATCTAGTACCTTCAGGAATCTATTAATACGTTGGTGACTGTTAAGGGAAATGCTCTCTGTGTACATGCTACATAATATCATCTCTACCTTTTACTCTGAAAGCTTTCCGAGCTAAGTACTGTCCTGTGGCATACTAATATGCAGATTTCACAGAACAGGCTGGAAGGGAAAGAAGTACCCTGGAATCTGTAGTAATTACAAGTACACAAAGGAATAGCCATAAGCTATTGTACACTAGCATCCATATTCAACAGGGCTCAATTTTAAATCAGATGGCAACAACTTTGAACAAAGGGTCGCATAAAACAGACCTTTATCAGAGAAACGAGTATGACTCATTACCATACGCTCATCACAAGACTACTACATTTAAAATATGAAATAAGACAAATCCTTATTGTCAAGTTACATCTGCACAACATATAGGGTTATTCTCTTCTCTTTAGGGATGGTAAAACTGAGACTGAAGTCCTATGTCACTTTCCTGAAGATCTCAAAGAGCTAGTGGCAGGACTGAGGCACAGGGTCAGCTCTTCCCTCACCATATTTTTATTCTTTTCGTTGCAGCACAATAAAGGAAGAAAGTTGGTCGATATTTTGCAAAAGAAGTCCACCCACTAAGGCTTAAAATTGAAATTTCTTGTTGCTTATGACCCAATGATTACAGATGGTAACTTCACATTTTTGAAAGTACAGTTTCTTCAAATCCCAAAGCAGGACTGGGAAACGCTGTTTTCTAAATACAATTCACAAATCTCAATTTAGTTAGGGACTGTTGTGTTAAAGAACACAGCTCAAAGGCAGTTAAAAAAATGACAATTAAGATTTTATAAATCCAATCGGTCTCACAAAACTGACAGATTTACGAAGGTTAAATCCAGTAAAGAGCAACGTGGTAAAGGTCACAATGCTCCTGACATTGTTATCTGAATGTCAAAGAAGAACCAAAGTTTCTGGTCAGTGAATTCATATCTTAGAGAAAGCCTAGGCTCAGAGAGTGTTTTGAAGCCTATATTTTCGTGTAAATGCTGAAGGAGCCCAAGATGGGCCTGTCATACAAACACAGTCATTTGTAAATAAAAGCAAGCCTGGTTAGCTGCAGGTAGGGCATGAGGGGCACACTATCTGCCTAATGGCACAACTGCCCTGCCAGCTTACAGACAAAATACATAGTCTCAGCTTTTCAAATGGTCATTATTTCACTGAATTTATTATCTATAACATATAGGCATTTGATTTAGAGACAAAAGAGGTTAAATAGAAGCTCTTTTTTTAAAAAAAATTCAAAAAGCTATAGAACTGACCAGCACTAATATGATTTTTACAATCTATCAGCATCAAGCAGAAAATAATGAACAGAAACCTACTGAATCAATTATGTATTAATTATTATGAAAGGCAAGAGGGAGACATGGCACACATCATTTTAGTCCTGTATTTTACCGACTTTGAGGAGTGTGGCATTACATATAAACATAATACTTAAATTACTTTAATGATTAAGTCTCAAAATATAAACAGTAAAAGGAGAAATAGAAACTGATCAATGATTGTATGGAAGTGTATGTAATTTATTGAAGGGGAAATGAAAGAAATTGTCCTTAAATGTAATTTTGTGCAATAGGCCTTATAAGAACGCTATATCATTAACGCTGCAGTCTCGCATCATTGTCAGGAAGGACATTAGTGTTTAGGTTACATTAGGTCACAGACTGCAGCAATGTGCAAGACTCTGCTCTTTGACCTTCTCGAAATTTAAAACGCATACGATGCAAAGAAAATCCTGGACTTTTACATCGAGGCTACAATTTCATATAATGAAAAATTTGTAATCGCAAGTTGTGCATTCTCTTTAATGTCCTTCTTAAGGGATACTAAATGCATTTTTTTTATAGAAGGAGAATTTGGAAACATTACTGTCAAAACAAATGTAAGCAAAACCTGACATTTTAATCAGTGTTATCAGCTACTAATTAGAAGTAAATAAGATTACCCATACAGAAAACCTACCTGCCAAAACCCTATCCTTTGGTAGAAATGTCACTGTGCCATAAAATTACAGATGCTTGTTGGACCAAAATTTACTGACAAATCCCTTCTAAGCAATCTTCTTCCACACTATCAGATTTCTTCAGTTGATGTGTAATATAGGAATCCTTAATCTTGTGTTTCACAGAGAACAGCTATTCACTTTGCTCTTTCTTGGCAAGCCACTCACAATATAAAACAGAATGTTTTTAAACACTGATTTTGCTTGAAGTTCCAAATTGCCTTTGTGCCATCACAAGTAAGTAGCTTAAAGATTTCTGTCAAAAAATCAAAAAACCACTAAACGGTGTGAATATTAAACAAAGTAAAGGTAAATGACTCCATAGCACAGTAAGAGATTAAGAATAAACTCGGTTAACATATAGCTCAGTTGCTTACACTAGCCATCTCAATAAAAAAATGACTGTCCTTCCAAGAAAAGTGAGGGGAAACATTCTTTGCACAGATTGGGGGAACTATACAATTGCACCGTTACTCTCAGCCCTTAATCTATCTTGGCTTACAATACATATACCACGAGTGCATTTTATGTGTACTAATTTGAGTAAATTACATCAAAGGTAAAGTTTGTTTTCAAGATTTAATTTTGGTGACTTAAAAGGTCATATGTGTAGAATTTAAAGGTACTGACCTTAAAAGGCTGATGGCTTAGGCTCACAAGTCAGAGCACACAGAATCTTTAACTCAGTGCTCCCCACAAACAGAATGAAACTAAAGGGTGATTTTAAAACAAAATCACCTCCTAGAAAGCATCTCTCCCTAAATGGTGTTTTTCATAGGTGATTCTGTTGAATTCCTACTTATCCACAATCTTTTCAAATGAAGAATAATTCAAGGGCCTGATAGATCAAGTTCAGTCTGAAGGAAATACAATATGCAAATACTTAAGAGTGGGCTCTTTTTCAAATAGTCACCCTTGTCAGTTTGAGAAACCGAAAATCAACAAAAGAACAATGTAAGTATACTTGACCTTATTGTCTAACGTCTATCAAGATTGGCACAGCTGGTCGATTTCAAATTTGTAAAACAGACACTTAAAGATGTACAGTGCATCTTCAGTCCTGGTCCCTCAAATGCTGACTAGCCAGCAGTGGTGGAGTCAGACTCCGCTTCCATACAAACTTACAGAGTACTTACGAAGCTAATCTAATCATACTATCAATCTGTGCCCATACTTCCCTTTAAAGTTACTCTGCTTTGCTTATCTTTTAACCCTAGGCAAGAAGTATTCTTGTCAGCTAAAAAGGAAAAGTTACTAATGGCTTCCTCTTGTTTATCTCCCCATACTTTGAGAAACTGGGGTCACATACGAATTTGCACGAGTAACTCTTCTCTGTTTCACACTTTATTTTCAAAAAAAAAAATCAATCCTTACACAACCATAGTGTCAGAAAAACCCTAAATAAAATATCTTGAAATACTCTTCAATCAACATCTTTGATTACTAGAGCAGGAGTTAATTTATTTAAAAGGAAAAAAAAACACAAAAAATTAAGGGATTGCCTACTTGATTTTTTAAGTGTCTTTTTAGAAAGGGCGTGCATATGGCATAGACGTGCCGGGTGTCTCCTGGATATAAGAACAGCTATACAGGCCCCTAGTGGCTTTAGCGAACAGCAGCAGATGACAGGATTCCAAGTCTTAGTTCTCGACTTTAAGATATTTTGGTTTTGATGAAGTGTCAATCTTAAGAGGCAAACCAGATTATTGCAGTGAAGGCTTTAAGCAGTTTCTTATCTATAGTTGTTTACTCTAATGCATACATTTTAAATTTATTACTGTGTTCTATCACTTTATAACTGCACTGGCCCAACAAGAATTTGTTATATAACCTTCACAAATAAAATGGTTAATTTTTCTACCTCTTCACGAGTCCCTTCATTACAAGAGTCATACATCACTCAGCTATATTAAAATGTATTGGAGAGAGAATTTATTTGAATTGCACTCCCACTACTAGGATTATCACTGGAGCTTTATATTAAGTACTCACCATTTAAAAGGAGATACCAAGTAAAAATTAATGTCACTTTTATAGTGGTAAAAGTCTAAACATATTCCCCAGCAACAGCCAGTGATAACATTCACATTGTTATGTACCTATTTTAAAAGATTTACAATTAACAACACCCTATAATCCCACATCTTCTTGCTGTCTTTCCTCCACAAAAGAAAATTCCAGGCAGGCACATTTACAGCTTTTAGCAATTTTTAACTGGACACAATCTGACAGCTGAATTCATGAAACTGACCAGCTTGTCAACTTCACACTTCGAAAGTACAATAATAGCTGATAGCATGAGAGGGAATTTAAGAAATCTGTCACAGAATTGCTGGCTCAATTGAAAAGCAAAGTACAGTACATAATTATGGGAGGTGGGAGGTAGGGAAAATTGTATTGTCCATTTAGGATATCTGTTTCAAGAATTCAGACAGAGAGCCGGAAATGTGCTCTCCCCCCTCACAATATCTATCTACGGCAGATAATATATATGCTTCCAAACTAAATATCTAAGCCTTGTCCTGGATATTATCATATTAGCCACAGATAATCTTTAAATCGTGGTCAAGTAAGGATTCTTTTTAATCAGAATGTTTTGACTCTTGGTACATCATCCTGGTTTTACTCCAGTTGAAAGGTTGGTGTGAAACAGACAGAGAATAGAGCAAATAGCCAGAAGTATCTATGGTTGGAACAACTCCTCAGAGATGTGTTACAGGATAGACTACACCAGAGGTTAAAGTCCTCACTTGTACCTCTGTGAATTGGAACAGCGAATCTTTCTCAAGTCCCAAACCCTTACCAGTTACTGAAGGCTCAAAATGCCTATTACTCTTAGTTAAGTCAGTGGCACTGGGTCTTTGAGCAGGTAAAGGGAAACAGTAACTTAAAGAAGAAAACACAGGAGCAGGAGCAGTCCCTCAGGAGCCTCCCTAGGTGTTAAGCACGCAAACTTAGGCAGGAGGATCACTCTAAGAAATTGAGAAAACAGAAGAAACATTTGGCAACTAGCGCACGCGAGGCCAACTTGAAACAATGCAGATGAATTGTGATAGCTCTGGTTTTGAAGAATAGATCTATTATTTGAAATCCTGGAACACCCAATTACTGAAGGCCAAGCCCAGAGTTAGCGTTCAAGATTTCTTTTTTTAAGGGCAAGGAAACTGACTTTCACTTTTTAAAGCCTTTAAATTAAAGTTAATATCACAGGGCCTCAGCAAGGCAAGTTTTTTACATGTCTGTGTAAAAGCGCCAGTAAATCTGTAGGAAAGAAAAACAATCTTTGATTTGCTGGCAGCTCGCTTTTTAAATTGTTTTCCTACAACTTTACTCTTCATTATAAATTACGCGTTCCCACTCCCTATGGAAGGAGTGTGTGTCTAAGTGCACCAGATTCCCTTTGCAGAACGAGGAGCCCCGATCTTGCCATGGAAAGGTCTCCAAAACAATCCCCCTCCTCTAAGGCAGCCGCGTAGACTTTGATTCCTGCTGTTTCTCCTTCTCCCCGCTCGTTCAGAGGAAAGAAAAAGAAATCTCCCCACAACACATACCCAGCTTTCCCCAAAGCAGTCATCCCTGCCTTTAAAATAAACATGCACATATGTGTGTGTGTGTGTATATATTCCCTGAGTAAGGTCGGATTGCCCCACCACCCCCGATCGCCCCAATACTACGCCCAGCCTACAGGGAGAGAGCGGGGCTGCACAAACCCACATACCCGAACGTGCCCATTCTCCAGGATCGCCCGCTCCCAGGTCCGGGGGGCCGGCACCAAGTGGACCGGGCAGGGCGGACCTCTGCCCCGGAGGTGGCGGACGGGGCCGAGTGTGTGCGCTCCGCTGCCCGGGCGCCCGGCTCACGGGCGCGGGAGCGTGTCGCTCGGGCCGGGGAGGCGCCTGCAGCCGGAGCCGAGCCAGGCGACGGCCGGTCAGCGCCGGGGGAGGACCCCGAGGGGGCGGGCCGGCCGCGGACTCACCTGGTCATGTTGGCTCCGGGCAGCCGCCGCCGCCACCGTCTCCCGCGCCGCCACCAGCACTTTCCTCCAGCGCCTTCGCGCCCCGCCACGGCCGCGCAGCCTGCGCCTCCCGCGCCGCCGCCTCCGGGCGGCCAATTTAATCCCGCGGAGCCGCGGCCGCCGCCGCCGCCGCCCAGCCCAGTCCAGAGCGAGGAAGTGCAGGGGAGGCAGCGCGTGAGTGCACAGCCCCGAAATCCCGCGTCCGGGAGCGCGCCCGCCCCCTGCCCCACGGCCGCGGGCGCCGCCGCCTCTCCCCGGCCGTCCTCGGGCCTCCGAGCCCCGGCCCCGCGGCGCTGCGCCCGCGCCCGCCCGCGCCCGCCCGCTCTGCTCCGCCGCCGCCGCCGCCGGGAGTCTCCTCCTCCTCCCCTCCTCCTCCTCCTCTTCCTCCTCCTCCTCCTCCTCCCCGCGCTCCGCGACGCTCCGCCGCCCGCGGCCGGGGTCCGGCCCGCCGCGCCCCCTTCCCTCGCTGTCCTCTGCCCTCCTTCCGGCTGCTGCTGCTGCTTCTAAGGCAGATTCCCTGGCCACAAATAGCTACTCGGCGGCCCCTCCGCGCCTCCTCCCCTTCCCCTGCTGCCCCCCAAAAGTGAAGCGAGCGCACGCGAGGGCGCCGGGCGCGGCGTCCCGGCCGGGACGAGGGGAGGCGGGGACGCGCGGCCGGGCGGCGCCGGGGCCGGTAGGGGGTGGTGGCCCGGGGGCCGGCGGCCGCGGGGCGCCGCGCTGGGGACGTCAGGGAGAAGCTCGGGAAAGTGACGGGGACGGCTTCTCCCTTTGTTTCCTCGTCCGAGGGATTTCCCACATCGTCCTCGCGCGCCGGGACCTGGCGCTGGGACGGTGCGCTCGCCGGCGCGGGAGTGAGGGGGGCGCGTCCGCGCGCGGCCGACCGGGCCCGCTGCTCCCGCGCGGCCGCCCCGAGTCCGGAGCGGTGACCCGCTGAGAGCCGAGGGCCGGACCGCCGGACCGCGGAGGGGGCGGCAGGGGACCCGGGGCAGCGGGCGCCGCACACACGCGCGTGCGCCCGCCCGCGTACACACACACACACACACACACACACACACACACACACACACACACACTGAGGGGAAGGGGCGGGGTGACGTCACTCCGTAGCCTCCATCCACCCGACCAGAAAAGACCCTCTCGCAGACGCGCTTGTCTCCTCCGAGAGCCAAAGCCCGGCGCGTCTGCTTTGCGTCCCAGAGCACAGAAGGAGGGAAACGAGAATGCTAGTCGCGCCCTCTTCAAAGCGGGGGTACCAACGTTAAGGCGCGCGCTGATGAGTCCGCCCCCGTTCACCTTGGTGGCCTCGTCCGGGAAGGCTTGCGCGATCCGCTCGGCAGACAGCAAGGAAGAAAGAGAGAAGCTGGATCCCAACCTTATCGTGGCAACTCTTGTTCTGCGTTCACGCTGTTCGCTGTCATGGTGTTGGAAGTGTAGTGTTCTCCGGCTTCTTTGAAGGACGGTACAGAACCCGCCTCCCAGATGGGAGCCCAGGTGTTCCCCACACCTCGCAAGGGCGCACAATCCGAGCGTGGCCAGGGTGCTGGGTGTGGTTTCTTAGCTAAGAGTCTCCAGGTTGTGGGGAAAGTCAGCAGCTGGAAGCCACCATTGGCAGTTGACCCATCAAAATTCAGTAGAAAACTTGGTGAGAAAGCTTAGATAAAGTAAAGCCGTGGCCTCCAGCTGCTCCCAGTGCTTAATCTGTGTGCATGCAAACAGTACTCACTCCTGCAGACTCCAAGCTGTCTTCGAAAGAGCAAAGGTAAGCAGACGCCCTTAGATTCTACACAAGGGCCTGGCTTGTCTCAAGCGGCCCTTTTATTTCCACCATCTGCAAGCTGTGCTCCTGAAAAGCTCCGGAGGATTGATTGGTGGGTAATCCTCCGCCCCAGAGTGCTCCAGAAAGGCGGCGCGGAGTTCCAAGGGAAGTCTTGTTAAAGGAACTTTAGTTTTACAACAAATTAGGGGTTGACAGAAGAACATTCTAGCACGACTCTATTTTAACTTTTATCTTTCTTCTTTTTTCACTTTTTCCTTTCTTTTTTCATGATTAGCCACATAGTGAAAATCAAGACCAAAAAAATCTATTCCTGCTCAAACCTCCTAGCCGGATTTACCCTCCTGTCTTTCTGATGACAGGAGCTGAAAAGCTGAGCAGGTACCTAAACACCTCCTCCCTGTGCCCTCAGGATAGATCTAGAAATCCAAGCCTTCTTCTCCTAAATGACTCACATCCAAGATGTAAACCCCATCTTGGCTTTCTCTGGGTCACAGGGCCACAGCTACCCTCATAAAACTGGCCATCCCAGCTTTGTTATTCAGAGTTCTTTCTTTGAGGCACAATTAGGAAGTTTCATAAACCCTGTTTTTTTTTTTTTTTTTTTCTGTTATCACTGTTGGAAACACACATCTCTTTGCTGCAGAACTGACCTCGTTTAAGAGGAAGCCAGCTGCTCTTGGGAGCGTAGTGTAGGAAATATCATCTTACCCTACTGGTGGCACATTTGATGCGATCGAGTCAGCAATGCTGTTCCCAAGGAGTGCGAGCAATGGACCAACAAGTTGGAAAGAAGACAGTGCGAGGGTGTGTAAGTTAGAAGCCCAACTGTTCTCAAACTGTAAGGTCCTAGGTGCTCTTGTCCCTGTAACAATCAGTTAGAGAAAGAAAGAGGGATTCAGGGCGAGGACAAGAGAGCCTGAGCTGCTGTAATGCAAAAGAGACCGAAATATCCAGGGTGATGCTGCTGAGGAAGGCGAAGTACAGCAAATAAAGGAGCCCAGCTCTGCACATCTGAGAGGGGAGAGAAAGCCTGCAGCTAAATGCGCACATGGGATACACAGCACAGTTGTAACCAAACGTTCTAGTGCTGCCACGTCTCCCCTAACTCAAAGACTGGTTGAAAATTTGGAAATTTTAAGTCAGAAACTATCAGAAGTGAGCTGATCACCTGTTAAAATCATATCATTGTTATAGGTAAGAATAAAGTGTGAGGTCACGCAAACATTTCAAAGTAGAAGGAGAAATAAATCTAAATATCATGACCCAGTTTCCTCCATCCCACCAATTACTTGCATCATGTTCAAGTTCTGGATCAAAGACCTCAATTTTCCAACGTGTCAATGAGCAATAAATACAGAATATTTCAGAAAACTATAAATTGCGTGAAGGGAAATGTAGCAATAGGACCAAACATTTTCTTAGGTCCTTTCCAGCTCTTAACAGTCTGTGATGAATAGCACACAAGAGCTTTGCTATAGCACAACCCCCTCTAGTGCATAATTCAGCATACGATGAGTATGAGAATATCTTGGAGCTCATCCAAGGGAGTTAGTTCCTAGAAATACTGGAGAGATTTTATTCTCATTTATCATGAAGCATCCAAAAAGAAGACTAAAAATAATCCTGATGACAATAGTAATCAGTCGTTACACTTGCACTATATACTAAACATCATGCTAAGCATGTTATTCTATCCCACTGTTTTTCAAAAGACTCATCATGGCCTTTTATTAGGCTGTGATACCAGTGGGTCATCAGCAATTTCTTTCAATGAAAAGTAGAAAAGAAATGTTTTAATTGTGTAACTAGTGATTAAAAGAGAAAAAGCCACTGCCTCATCTCTAAACTTAACAACTGCCTTGCTGGCTAAATATCAGCAGTGCCACTGTATAAGTAAGGATCAGACAGGAGAAGTAATGTGACCACACTGATAGCTAGAAAGAGACCAGGTAACATTTTGAAAGTAGATGTGTTTGACTTCAAATTCTGCTTTTATTTCAATATCGATAATGTCATTGTTTGAGGTGTGAGAAAAGTTATCATTAGTCGTATTTTCTTTATGAAGAGCACAGTGATTGTCTTTTTACAAATACAACTAGAATGGAAACGTCCAGCATAGACCCACATGATGTATACTGAGGATAGCAGTTTCATACAGCAGTGAAGCTAACCCCCTGACCTTTCCCTACAGGTGCCTGTTGTGTCTAACATAGCTCATTAGTTACCTGCCAAATGCTGGAATGATGCAATAATTGTTTCAGTCCGCAATTTATTCACCCACCCAGTGTTAAAATGTTGAGTGGGTTTTTTCAAGATTAATTCATATAGCATTCCTTATTAGCTTGTGTTTACCAAATACAAAAGTGAGTTACAAGGAAGATAAAGGAATGTAAGAAACTCCTTAAACTAAGCAGTGGTCTCCTCACAGGACTCAAGATATAAACACATAGAGTAATCACACAACATTATCACTCTACTCACATTGTCAAAAAAGAAAGGAAGGCAACACCAGATTCCGCGGAGGAGCAGTGGGACCATTTTCTTAGCCCTCAAGCTGACATTTGTAATTCACTGGGTTTTACCTGTAACATTACGTTTTGAGGTGTATCGGTACCTTTCTCCAGATTTGAAAGTTCAAACTCAGTACTAGGAGAGAAATGAAATGAATGTTTAAATTTTTTTTTATTCCAATTTCCAAAGCTGTTCACAAACAGGTGGAATTCTGGTAGACAAGGAGCTGGTTAGGGATTTTGAGACCTGCTGTGCAAACTCACTTTTTTTGCATATAAAAAAAGCACTTTGTTTTTCTCTAGGGTAGAATCTTTGTGGCCAGGCTAGTGACTAGCCTCTTTAAGAAATCTCCATCTTCCACTAAAGAAAGTCCTCTAAAAACAGGCCCTGTCCCCTGACTACTCAGTGAGGCCACTGCATTTCGCCCTCACCTGCACTGTGTGGAGGACGTTATGATGGGATGCTGTTTCCATTGGCTCTGCTACTGGAGATTACAGCATGCGACTGTGACGAATGGATATTCCCATTGAATTCTTTAGTAGAGTGGGGCATTCCATTAACAACTGGCACTGTCCCAACCCAAGTGAAACACTGGGTCATTCTTTTTCTTCTGAGTAAGAAGTGAACGAGGAAAACAAAGGATATACTTTAATTACCTTTCCTGATTTTTTTTGTTGCGTGCATTATGATAGCCGTATATTACAATTATTTATAATTAACATATGACAGGCTGTCAGCTAAAATTTAATAGGTGATTTGTCAAGAAGCCCCGTTAATGCTTGCATTAAACAGTGGCTTTCAATATTTCCTGAGGATAAAACGGTGTCTCGATTTTGTTTTTTAAATTTATGTCATTTAAACATCCAGAGGCCACTTCTTTACGTATTTGCATAAACTTTTTAAAAACACAACTATTTCTAACATAAATAGGTATGTTGTTATTCATCCAAGATATAAATATGTATCTGTCACTTTCAGTTTTAATGCTAATATTTTAACTGCAGAAACCAGTTGCCTACTGAGTGTTTTAATTCTTAATCTTCCATGATTTTTGATACATTTTTAAACTGATGTCTTTGGTAGGAAAGACAAAAGGTGACTGAAGAGTAAAATAACTGATGTTGATTATGTTCTCTTTAGTGATGGGCCTTTTCCTAGGGGAATTTTGTTTGGTTTTGTTCTGTTTGTGGAACTGGGGATTGAATCCAGGCCTTAAGCATGCAAGGCAAGCACTCTACCACTGAGCTGTGTCCCTAGCCCAACAATTTTGAAATGAACGAATGTTTTAACAGACAGAAAAAGATGAATAAGTCACAAAAAGCTAGTAATTAATCACTGAGTATTGGCAAATACTACTGAGACCAAAAACTAATGAAGCAAACTCCGTTTTGCTGAGTGAAACAAGAATGGTACACAGTGTAGAAAGGAATAAGGGACAGTTTGTGGGAGGGGGAACAAGAGCCTTTGGAAGAATGAATGGCAACGTCCTAGGACAAAATCTGAGAACGAAGTTAAGTCTCGTGCTACAATTTTATTATTGACTCCATGGCCATACAGAGTTTGCATTGCTTAAGAGAATGATGGAAAAGTGAAGCAGCATTTGTTTAAAATTTCATTTGCACAAGCCTGACTCTTTCAAGACTAGGACATGCTGCTGGCTGGTAATGACTCGCAATCAGCTCCTGGAGAGGGTGCTGAATCTCCTTAATGAAAGAATGAGCTTCCACATTCAATGGTTAGGAAGAAAGACAGAGAGAAAAAAAATACAAGAGTAAAAACCAAAGCACAGCAGTTTTTCAAGATTAATAAGATTTCCCTGTCCACCAACCAAATTCAGATTTCACATTCTTGGCCAGAAAGCACTGAAACAGAGCTGTGAAATTATATTTGAGGGGTCTTTCTAACATGGCTGCAAAAAATGATTTGCAGACAGTCACTCAGAAGAGAAGTACAGCAAATTAATCTTCATGTAATAGGCAGTGTATCTCCCTGTAGATTGGGGTTTATACATAACCAATGACAAACCGGCCATTGTACTCAGACCGGAATTCGCAGTTAGCAGGTCTTTTCTCATTCCCACCTGCAAGCGTTGCCCTCCAGTGCAACTGTGGATGGCTCCCTTGCAGTCAAGAGCAGTAACAAAACAAGGGAATACAGCAAAGATATTCAGAAAACTTCTACCACTTTTAAAGCTTTCCTTCTACTTGTTTTAAACTTGCTTTATACTTCAGTTATATCTCTTAAGTTCTACTTGCTGTGTGTACCTAGTATAGTGACCACGGTGATGATTTAGAGTAAGATTCCTGTCTGATTGGAACCAAAAGTTTCTGTCGTAATGCCTAAGCTGTTGTAAGAACTTGACAAGTACTTAAGAAAGAAGGAGGTGAACTGGTTGTCAATTGTGTATTTTATGTGAAATATCACTTTCTTTATAAAGTTTCCTGCAGTCCATTAAATAGAACAAATTGACCCTGTTTCTGGTCTCTTTATTTTCTGGCTTCCTTATATTTATATGTGTGCATGTATGTGTGTGTGTTTGTGTATCCTATTACATTTTCACAGTTTGTGTAACACCACAGTACCCGGACTTTAGGGAGATCTCAAAAAAAAGTATGCTAAATCAATCAATATGATAACATGTGCTCAGATGCTACAGGGGCTGCTTAAATGTCACTATAATATTGCCTCTTGCTGGGCCTGCACTGAAAGGTACAATTACCTAGAGTTTGGTCGAAGTTGGGTCTCACAAATCACAACACACTCCAGAATGTCACAAAGAATATGGGAATCTGAACAAGAGTGTATGGATTCATAGTTCCAAAGAGTTCTTGATAGGAATAACTACAGAGTTTCATGTTTTCCTACAAGATGTCAAAATAATTGATCAGTTCAAGGTTGGGGGGAGGTGACTAGCCTTCACATTTGAAACCACTACTGAAGTTTTTTAAAATTTTAATTCTATTAGGTGGGGTGGGAATATATTCTACTTAATAATACCTGTAAACAGTATTTTCTATCTGGTCATGTATTATAAGTCACCTCAATTGTCCAAAGTCAACAGTACATCTCCAAAATGACTGGTAAAATCAGTCAAGAGAGATTTCTAATGACAAGCCAAGACTATTTTCCTGCATATATGATTGCTTCAGGTACTCTATTTTTATTTTATTTTTTATTTATTCCCCATTTTATTGATATGTATTAGTGCAAGAGTTAAGGTTTACCATGAAGTTGAGCTTTTTTTGCACACACATATCTTGTCAAGGTGACAAGGACTTTCCCACTCTCCTACTCTATTTTTAATGCTTGTTTTATGAATGTAGGACTACTATTCTTGCTCAGTTAATTTTTACATTCAATTTTAAGAGCATGTTTTTTCTTCCTTTTGTAATACAAATATCTCTTCAGTTTTCCATGCTACTACAGTAAAATAATTTTTGTACATTCTTCTGCTTGTAAACTTTTCCTGGTAGGCCTCAATTTATATGCCACTGTGCTTCGTAATTAATTAAATTGCAAGTTTGCTCACATGATCAAAAATATGGAAAAAACTCAGCAGTTCATGATGAAGTATATACTTCGTGACTCATCACAAATGCTCTACCAGAACCCAAGACCCACCACAGTGGCACCCTGCCCGGCCCATTCGTCCTGACTGGATATCATCCCTTTATTACAAATACCCAGAATTCTAGCATTGTCTCAATAAAACCATATTTTTAAAAAAGATGGTTCTCTACAATCACCTACATATTCATGACCTACCATTTCCAAAAGATTCTCATGCCAAAATTTTTTTTCTGACTCTTCTATCCAGGCTTGAATACTTTCTTTGAAACAGATGATTGTTTTAATCTCTGACATTCTAAATAAACATTACACTAAAGTTGCTTAAGGGACCATAGAAAATACCACCACCACCACATGATTCTACCAGTGTTGATTCATTAGATGGGAAGGTAAAATGCTCTGAATAGAAGTATGAATTGAATGGAGTTAGTGAACATTTATGCAGACTTTTATGTAGTTATGTCCTGCAAAGTTTCCTTCCATTAATCACACCTAGAAAGTGCTTGTGCCAGTTGACTATATTTGGAAAGTATCTTAGTTACTTTATTGTTGCTGTGACAGAATACTTGACTCCCGCAATTTAAAGAAGGAAAGATGTATTTTTGCACACAATTTTAGAAAGTCTCATACAATCCATGCAGGGGCAGCCCACAATGATGAAAATACATTGCAGAGGCTGAACAGTTGCTGGCAGCATAGCCAATGAAACCAAGTGAACCGGGAGCCAAGATCCAAGCAAGGACAGAGCCTTCCCAGCAAGAAGCTGTAACAGTGTTTTTTGGTTTCTTTTTTTTTTCCTGACTTTACTTGGTTCTAGCTGTGGGTTGGACCCCACTTGCCCAGGGTGAGTGTCCCTCCCCCACTTCCTGGCCCACAAATCAATAACAAACACCTGAGAGCTCTTAGCCCAGGGCCTCCCCCAGGTTCACCAAGTGGGCCCAATCTTTTCAGTTCAGACCCGAGCATCTGCCCCCAAGTCACTGTTGTACCTCCCAATAAGACACAATTCCACAGTCATCCACTAAGTGCAAATACATGAGGCTTTTAGGAGACATTCCAGATCCAAACCATATCAGAAAAGGAGCAAAATTCCAAAGATTCTGATTTAGACCAACAAGAAGTACAGCATACA
This sequence comes from Ctenodactylus gundi, assembly GCA_004027205.1. Lineage (NCBI taxonomy): Eukaryota > Metazoa > Chordata > Mammalia > Rodentia > Ctenodactylidae > Ctenodactylus > Ctenodactylus gundi. The sequence goes on from PVKB01002909.1 coordinate 50,115, forward strand.
ATTGAAACCTCTAAAAATCTCTTTTTATTCTTAGCTTTGCTCATTATCTATGCAAGGAGATGAACTGACCTGTGACAGTGAACAGTGTTTGACCTTGAGAAGCACAGAAGCCACTCAAGTCAGGCTAATGTGCTATGCCTTTGCCTTGGCAGAGACACTAGGAGCCAGACACCTAGAAGCAGTCCTCGGAAGGACACTTGGCACTCAAGCTGTTATCTTTCTCTCCCCCTCACTTAGAAACGCTTCCTGCCTGGTGAGCTGCAAGCTCTAAGAAACACCCGAACATGTACCAAGCTGAGTCCAAAAGGAACAGAATAACTCTATTTTCTTTTTTATCCGTTTTCATTTTCTTTAACCCTCTCCCACAGAAGGCAGTGTTCTAAGACTATACCTATCAAAACTGCTCCATCTCGTCAGTTCTATGCTGAGTAGAAATGAGAAATTAGCATGAACACTGAGTGCTATAATATGTCACCTGCAATTCAATCTTCTTGCACCATTCACAACACACCTGCCTTTTATTAAAGTTATATTTATACTTGTTTTCCTCTTTCCTTTCCCATGTCTCTGCCACAGACCAACTGTCCTGCCCACATATGTTTCCCAATTGACAGACTAAAAAGTCTTGACAAGAAGGACTGGAACTTCGATTCTGTGAGTCCCTTGGTCAGCTGCAGAATGCTCAATCCTTAAAGTATAGACTAGAACTTGGTATAAATCAGTTTTTTCTGGAGTCTAGTGTTTACTTTGAAATTAATGCAAATTCCACAGGGCACAAGAACATCACAATTCCCCCAAACCCCAATACAATATATTCTGTCAGATTGTCTCTAGGGAGCATACATGTGTTTATTTATCAAATCATAAGTCCAAATGTAATGACTGTCAAGCATCTAGAATGTGGTTGCTCACATTTTGGGTGGATATTAGAATCTGTACAGCTTTTTAAAATATGTGCCCCGCGTCCGCGTATACTAGCTGCACTGAATTCTCTGGTAGTGACACTCTAGTGTCTGTATTTTTAAATGCTCTCAAGTGATTCAAATATTTAACCAAGGTGGAATAACCTTGCTTTACAACCCTAAAAAGCACAATTTAAAAATCACTAGACTACATTATTTCTAAAGATTTTTTTTCTTTTTCTAGCTCTAGGATTCTTTGTGGAAGTGCTTTTATAAGTGAAAAAGAAATGACCCTTTGACCGAATTCCGTTTTTAAGTAATAACTACAAGTAAAATGCAGCCCATGTTTCCTAGACTCCTGGGGTGTTTTCAGCATTTGTTATTGGTTTTGACGCATGCCCATTCCTCCCAGCTTCATTCATCAGACCTCCCCTGTGTGCAAGGTATGTGAACTATGCACTATCCAGTCATGTTAGAATGTGTGCTGGGAGCAAGGACATATGTCAGAGAAAAAACCATTTTATCCAAAAGGATTACAAACACCCCACCCCAATAATTTTCATTCTCTACAGTTGAATTAGAGGACTAGCCTAAATTCCATTCCATCCTCAAATAATTCTGTGATCAAAAGAAAAGGAAAGCATTTTTAAATGACTAAGATTGAGACTCCTCTCTTAGATGCAAATTGGAACTAGTCTTGATACCTGCATATTCTTTTTAGCAATAAATCAGAAACAAAAAGATATTTTCTGAGAAACATGTTGCTCCCAATTTTTGTCTTAAGAAGTTCATTTTCTTGAGAAGTAAATATTGTAGGGTGAGCTCTAATAATAGAAACTATAAATATGCAATTAGAATGGACTTCTCTCATCAGAGTTCCTAGCCAAGCCTAGCAAATACTAGGAAGACTATCTTTAGATTACATGTTAAACATTAACATACATGGGGGTACTTTACAACTCACATCGAACATTTAAACATATATCTTTTAATACTTCTAATAATTTTGTGAGAAATAAAACATCTATTTCACAGATGACCCAGCTCCCTGATTTAGAAACTCGGAGCTAGTTTCTGAGGTTTAGAATTTTTGAAAAGCGGTTCAAGTAATTGTGAAAACCACCGTGATAATTCTAATGCACTGATTTGTTCTGTTTTTCTGAGAAAGGTAACCCAGAGTAACTGACTAAGCAGATTCTATCATTTCACACAAGGCTGGCTGCCTTTTTTCCCCCCTCTCCCCTAAGACTTAACCCCCACCTTCATTTTTTTTCTCCTCTATATTCCTTGATGGAGGAAAAAAGGTCATAGGTGCCTCTTCTTTACCTGAATCTACAAGTTTTGAAATTTGGTTTTGTGTAGCTGGCTTATTCTAATTGGTCTCTTCTCTAACGGAGGCTCCTATCTGCTGGTCTGTTGGGGAAGGGCTCAAATGCTGCCCACTCCCCTCTGGCCATAACCAAGGCCCTCACAGCCTGCAGAGACCACAGGCTACTTCAACGGATAGCTGTAATTATATGAAATTTAGGGGACACTGAAGTACTAACTCCAGGAACCTGCTGACACATTTTAATGGGCTCCAATTCAGCATTTTATTCTGAATACCTCTAGTTGTAGCTGTTGCACTCAGGGAGGCAATCAGCTACTAAGTACATGTGATAGTATGTGCCCTTTCCTACCCCAAAACAAAGTAAAATAAAAATTTTAAAGTAAAAAGTATGCTGTTTGCTCCTCCCCTTATATTATAATATTGTAATAGCTACTTTGGAGATAACATTTAACATACAACACAAAAACAATTAAATAGGCCCCTAAAAAAGACAGTAGAATAAAACTGCCCATCTCATGGGAAAAGAAAATGTCATCTTTGTTTTCTAAATACGCCTAACCCACGCAGTGGTGGGAAAGGTGAGATTTTGATTTTGTGTCTGGAAATACACTTGACTGAAACTGAGGAAGCAAGCAGGGAAATAAGCCTCAGGAATGAAAGGCGAAGAAGGCCTGTGTCAATTTCCCTAATGCTCAAACTTTCCAAATTCTTTTGGTTCACCACCCCAACCTTAGTGATGCCATCATGGGTCACAACTCTCCAGCTCTTTTGGTTCCCATTTCTGGGAAATCTGTTTGGCAAAGAAGGTGAGGTTCCAAGGAGTTTGACGTTCTTCCCTCTTGAGTAATAGAAATTTCACAAGGCATACTACACAGACGTACACGCACACACACACACACACACACACACACACACACACACACACACACACACACACACACACACTTTTGGGAGCACAGTGTCCTGTGATGTTCTGTCCCTTTTTGACTTTGTAACAACACTGAAGGAAGAGCAAGAGTGGAACCAGCCCTGTCACCAGACATCACTGACCATTCTGATCGCTTAAGGACTTTACCCTCAGTCTTGATAGTGCCTCCAAGTGAAAAGAATATTAAGAAAGGGACACTACAAGGCAGTTTGTCATATCGTTAGGCAGCTAAAAGTTGGAAGGGCTTAAGTGGTTTCGTTTCTGCCTGCTAAAGACATAAGGAGTCAGCCTTTGAGAGACCACCAGGTGCCCCTCATTTACCCCTGATTTGCCTTATATTCTTAAACTGGCAAGTAAGTACACATGTGGGTAGGCTTATAATTAGTGCTGGCAACGCCTCTTCCTTTGCTTTCAATTTCATTGGTACAAATGTTCCCGTCACTCTTTTTAAAAGCCCTGGGAACATGTTCAAAATATACAACCCAAGCAAATAAGCTGTATAACCTAAGCCAAACTCACCAACAACTGGAACATCCTTCCTACTTGGGAAGGCCACCCCAAAAAAGCTATCTCATTGCAGTGTACTCTCAGAATCAAAGTGCATAGCTGAAACATGGATTTTTGTTTAATTTTTTATTTTTATTTGTGTGTGAGTGCGTATACGTGTATGTTATTAGGAATTGAACCCAGATGCTCCTTCATGACAGAGGGTGCTCCACTACTAAGCAACATTCCCACCTGTTAGTATCTTGTCACTGAGAAAAGGTAGAATATTCACATAAGCCACAGAATCAACTATTTAAGATTCAACAAAGTAAATTTCACCTTGAGCGATGTCCTTAAAAAACAGAGCATTTTGGAAGGAGCAGAGTTCCTATGGGGAATTTTAGAGTAGAGTTAGAATTTGGCAGAATTTATTACTTGTGAGTGCTGAGGAAGAGTTTATATTTAGAGCTAAGTTCTTGATCTTATCCAGTGATTGACTTTTCATGGCCTTTGGAAGTCAGTTTGATAGCAAAATTCTTGTCTGTCATTTACCGCTAAATCTGACACAATCAAAGCAGTGGGAGCTGCTATAGGAAAAAAAAAACATGATAAGAGTTAAAATTTTACCATGGGAAAAGACTCCATGGGAAAAAAGAAAATTTATGACACATTGATTTTACCTTCATACGTGAAAAGGGGGGTTGGGGGGTGGGGCATAACACAACAGAATTCAAAGTTTGGTGTGAATTATCCCCAACATGGAGTTGGGAAAACTGCCCAAATCCACTGTTTGGAGGAGTCAGGAAATGAGAGAATCTGGCTGCAGCCAGTTCGTGATTCAGACTGGCACTGCTGTCCTGGGGCACCAAGAAGCAGGAATGTTTCTTCTGCAAGGTGGCAGCCTGTGGAAATCAGCCTTTGGAAATCATCCATCAATTGCAAGGGCCAAGAGCTCTGGCTTCCGCTTTTGTCACAGAACAAACTGCTCAAAGATGGCTATAAAGTCAGCTCATAGCTCCAACAAAAACTGAGAAGTTTATGACAAGTGGTGCCACCTGTGCTTGTGTCTCAACCGAACCACAATAATTTCCTCTCCTGGGTCCCCTAACTATAGCAAAGGGCGATGATCTCACTGTGAGGCTGTAAAGGGAAAGAAGGTTCCAACATGGAGCCTGCAGAGCAAGGGGTTGATCCCTGTCTGCCCGGGCAGAGAGGCTGGCAAGTCGGACTCCCCCACTCTGGGGCAACTGTGTGTGATATGATCTCTCATCCCCTATCAAAAAGGCTCTGTCTTCAGGAAAACAAAGACCTCTCTGCTCAGTGTCCCTCTCTCACATGATCCAGTTTTCTTGTTAACAATGTCATATTATTACAACCTTTGTAAAGCTGGGAATACAGAGTTTGTATGAAAAACACAATGAAGAAAACAGCTTGTTTATACAAGCTAGTATTTTGACCATGATTATACTTTTCTCCATCTTCTTAATGAATGAGGAAATTTTGAGCCAGGTATCTGCACAAAGCACTATACAAAGAAAATAGCACATCACCCAGGATGTGACCTACATTTATGGACATCTTGTTGACACAAAGTTCTGTTCTTTTATCACTCGTTTTCAAAAAAAAAAGTTGATGATTCTTTTTTATCTTTAATTTTAGCGAAAATCATCCAGGGACAGTCCAAATTTTTCAGAGAGAACAAATTTTTCAGTACAGGAGACAGCACTTGCCAGTACAACAACAAGAAACCAGCCAAGTTGCTTTGGAGGAGCTAAGCAAGTACATTTCAATAAGGACCCAAACAATCCTTGGCAACCAATTAAAAATAAAAGTCATCGTTGCATTAAGGAAGCCCTCAAATACGAGTGCTCTCAGTGGAAAATAGTTACTCACCAATTGAAAATGTTTACTTGAAGTGAAAATTATTTTATGGAAACCACTGTGAGTTTTGGAATATTGACAATCTGTTCAAATTGGTCACCGTGTATGATGTTACTGCTTCAATATGCCCTAAGACTTCTAATCTGTCTGCCTAATGGAGCAGGTGGTGAATTCTCCAAAGAGCTGTCAGCTCTGGAGGGCAGGACCATGTCCTGTTCATCTTATATCTTGCACAGTACCGAGATCTTCAAAGGCAGTCAATAAATATTGAATGAGGGAAACACATACATGGCTGTATTCCCTGGACCTCTGGCATAAAATAACACCAACCCAATATCCCTATCTTATTAGCCTCCTGAATCTTAAATTTTCTTCAGAGTGATTATTACCAGCTGCTGTCATGTTTACATGATTTTTAAAAGTTATTTGTCCATCACCTCCTTACCTCCATCAGAATCTCTGTTTCCTCCATCAGCTCCCCAAGGGTAGAGATTGAACGGGTTTGATTTCCTGTACACTTAGTTCCTAGGACAGTGCCTGGCATAATACGTCTATTGAAAATCTGTGTTGACTTTTGAATAACGGAATAGCTATTTCTGTCTCTTAAAGTTCCCCCCCTCTCTCCATTATGTTCATCTATTTTGTTTTAATGAGGCCTGAAAATTGCACCCTGAGCTTGAATCCGTGGTAACAAAAGGAGGGTGGTTGATTTTAAGGACTCAAAGGACCTGACAGTTAGGTCTTACTGTTGTTATGTATATGGGATACAACCCTTCTGATAAATATGAATTATAAGAAATAAAGAATGCAAAGTGTGATTTCCTGTAGGCCATCAGCCACAGACTTCACGTAGACTGAATAGACTGATAGACTACCTCTGTTTACCATCTGCATTTTGTAAGGACATTTGTTCATTAAAGCATAGCACTGGTCTTCGGGTACTTCCAGGCTTTGGTAGGCACAACACCTCATCTACATAACTGTTGAACTTAGGGTAAACTTTTAATATGACCATATGATATGCATCCCCCTTACATGTTTCTACATTGTCTTTGTTTGTGAACAAATAGCTGCTCACAACCAATGAAGAAGCTTTCATTTTTACCATCTCATTAATTGGCCAATAAGTGGGTTGTGGTTTGGTGACTTGCCAATGACTTGTACCATGATCCTGCCAGATTAAAAACAACAACAACAACAACAACAACAACAACAAAAACTTCAACTGTAAACTCAGATGCTATTTTTCTTTGCAAACCAAAAGAAAGCAAGAAGTTATTTTGTAGATCTTTATGAAGTATGATGGCAGCTGAATAAATTTGTGTCTGTAAGTTTCCAAGCTAGGCGTCACCAAGAGAAACTTGGGTTCATAGGAAAGTGGCCTGAATCCTGGATCTGACTCTGAAAACAGCAGATGATGGGGAAAGTCTTCCACTGGCCTCCACATTCTTGTTGCTCTTCCCTTCTTAATGCCTGCCCTGAGCATCTCTTGCACTATACCTCCAATCCCCTCCTGGTCATTGGCCATAGAAATACTTGGGTACCTTGTTCTCTCAATGACTCTTATCTCTCCCCTAATTTATCATAGTGAAAACTGCTCTGGAACTGAGAAAGCATACTCCCTAGCTCTGTTAAAGGTTGTGTGCCATGGGGTGAGCTGTTAAAACCCACAGAGACCTTGTTTCCTTATCTGTAAAACAGAGATAGTGACGTTTACTTTACAGGGTTATTGTGCATCAGGTACTTGAAACTTCCATGAGGACCCTGGCTTCCGGGAAATGTTTGAAAATATTTAGGAGGCAATGCATAGATATTTATTCTGACTTACAGTGAAGACTCTAATGAAATTCTCAAAAGAAAATAAAAATGAGAAACATTTTTCAAGCAGATGTAAAGCTCCATTCTCAGATGAAGCAAGAATGACATAGAGAGGGATGGGTAGAGTGTCTAGATCCTAATATACTTGGGTGTAGGCTTCAGTCTGCACAGTCATCCCTGGAAACACAGAAGATTGTCATCCATTTATGAAATGGAAGGAAAAATAATCCGCTTTCAAACTTTTGGGGGATAATAACATAAGATTATAAATAGCCAATCACTCATGTACTACAGCTAATTGTAGTAAATAATTGTAGTAAATCACTTGTCATCTGGCTCTTTCTAGTGGTAAATAGAGAGCTCTCTGAGCATTCTAATAAAATCACAATAAACATAACTCCAGTCCAACAGAACAACACCAGGAACTCTTCATATAGTTCTTATTCTAATATTTCAAATCTAAGGTGAAGATTTCAAGATATGCTTAGCAAGAGTGTGTAGCAGAAGCAGGAAGTTGATAGCTACGGCAGAAGGAGAACTAGTTATACTGATACATATTTGTGTGTATATTATATTTAATAAGTATTTGTCTCGTTTCCTCAACTAATGCTTAACTCCTACATTATGTCATTTCACAAGTTTAGAGTGATCAGTAACAAACCTTACATTCAAACTGGACTGAATTCTTGAGTGACTTTGTACTTAAACCTTAACCTCTTTGTGCCCAGTTTTCTTAGTAAAAGGAGGAAAAATAGACCCACTTCTTCAAACTGATGGGAGATGTGCAAAAAGATGGAACAAACCGAAACAACCCTCAGATTCCTTATGATGTTGGGCATGTAGCCAACCCTGAAGTTCCATGCCGGATTTCTTATGAAGAAGAAAATGTCCTTATTATTTTAGTAATGTCATATTTATTGAATTTTTCTCTTATCTGGATCTCATAGTATCCTAACTGAGATATGTCTTTTTTTTTTTAAGACTTGACAGAACTGGCCTTATCTTGTGTGTCTGTATCACTTTTTTATAATGTTCTCTACTAGGCTAATTTAAGCTCGGCCAACCCCAGGCCTGCTGGCTGCATGCAGCTCTGGGTAGCTAGAAATGTGGTCATACAAAATCATAAACTTTTAAGATTATTATGTGATTTTTGAATATATTGTTCATGATTCGATTGTGCAACACTTGAATGCAGAGTGCCTATGTGGCAGCTTAAGGTTGTGTAGGGGGTACAGTACTAACTCATCTTTCTAGCCTGCCAGACTTTACATGTGCTTGTGTGTCTTGGGGAGTAAAACACAGTAATTACCAATAGGTAGTTTTTCAAACTACCTATGTGTGTGCCTGTGAAGACAGGTGTTTAATGTGATCAAGCAGACATGCACGTTTTCTCATTAATTATTAAAATAGGGTATGTTCCTTTCATTTTAATGTTATAATAAAATGTATAGATGTTTTATTACTTATATACATTAACTGTGTTATGTATTCTATATATGGCCAGTACAACTCTTGGATCAATGTGGCGAATCAAACAGCTGGCCACTCATGATCTAAGCCAAGAGAGTTTTATTGTATATATGTGCACATATGTGTGAATGCATGTATGTGAGAGTGTGTGTTTTTCATTAATAAGGTATGGCACCAAAAAAACCCACTCAGATTGGTTTTATTAATATCACGTTAGAGGTGTATATTGAGGAACAGCCTGCCATCCAAATGATCCAAAGAAAAGCCTGTAATCTACTAGCCATCTGTTTACCTTTCCTTGTAAGCCCTGGAGATAGACTAGGAACCTGATTTTCTGTGGGAAAAAATGCTTGGAATCCTGAAAACTCTATTCCTCTATAAACCTCTTTAGTAATGCTCACGCAGTGTAATATTACAGGATAATCACTTTACTACAATATCCTCAGAAGAATTTGGAGCTTTGTCATTTCCTGGTTAAAGTTTCATTATTATGCCTGGCAGAAAACTAGTCAGGAAGAATTAACTGGTTAATAATTCTAAGTTAATACACTCTGACCATTTAAATTTGGGCAATTTACTTGCAAAATATAACTCAGCTCATTTAACGTTCCTTAAGACTGCAGTGAAACTTTACCTAGTGACCCGGTACCATTGGTAAACAAGAACTGGTCTTCAGTATTTGAATGAAAAATGCAAGTATGTTTGCAAAAACATTTTTAAAAATTTTTAAAGTAGGAGGCCATGGCTTGATAATGTGGCCAAAGTAGACGGGTTTTAAGCACTTCCTTTTTAATGTGTACTACTTATCTCTTTTTCCTAACAACCTGATTCACATTTTAAATGATTTGCATTAGCCAAATTAGAATAAAAAACACAATCTTGGTCTTGTTCCAAAAAGTCAAACATGAATAACCCAGGGTAACTTCTATGTCAAATTAATGATTCATTAAACATCATTTAGTCTACCTGAATAAGTAAATATCTCATTTTTAGCTGTTTTTACAATTTTATAAGACATTGCAACCAAGAGGCTTTTATGTTGGTACTTTATTTCTTCTACTGTAAAGGATTTCAGAGCAACAATAAATTAGTTTATTAAGGAGATTTCCATATTTTAATAAGCATATTATCTTTTGTTATTTTGATCTTTCAATGGTTCTTTTCTCTGACAGCAGGTCAAATAATAAAAATCCACATTTGTATTCACATATAGAATGATAGAAGTTTATCGGGAAGAAAACCACAAAAGAACTTTCAGATTTTAAGCTTGATATAGTTCTCAGCAATTATTTTCTATAAATGGTGACCCTTGGTGACATTTGAGAGAGGCCTGTAGAAGATATATCCAGGGTTCATCACTTCGTCCATTATTCCTTTCCCTGCAAACAATGCAAATAAGTGCCCCACTCCTGTCAGAAAATCCATTTCTCCCATTTTTAAACATGAGAATGCAAAGGATGCAGGATGGAAATGAAGGTGTCATTTACTTGCATATCTCAATAGAAATATCACTTGTTATCCCTTCTGAAATGGCACAGACAGAAAGAGGGCGGAATTTCTACTAAGTTGTTGACACTAAGTTTTCAGGGATGTTTTGGTGGTACCCTCACAGTATACAGTTTACATACTTGACTTTGAAGTTGAAGTGTTTTATAGCTATTGTAAGTGGGATATATTAATCATATTTGAATAATAGTTAGCTTACATTGCCAAATAATCCTTAGTCCTCAAGATGTCATCTCAAGGAAGTTTATAAAAGATTGTTTCTTCATGTTCCTAGTAGCCGGGCCATTTGTAGATTAGAAAGTAGTAGAATCAGTCCAAGCCATGTGCCAGGCAGTGCTTCACTCCAGGCTCAGACAATGCTTGGAAAGAAATAAGATGACTGCTCTAAGTACTGTGTCATCGGCTGCCTGTGCACCATGCAAACAAATTGAAAGATGCCAGGGAGGGTGCGGAAGAAAGTGGGGAATGATAGAGATATAAAGGGAAGAAGAAAGTAAACACGGAGGGGTTGTATATGTTTTAGTGGAAAATAGCAATGAGTGCTCTTCTAATTTCGTTCTCTGCAGCTTATGGTCCCCCGCTTATAGTGGGGTACACAAAACAAAGAAGAATGCCTACCGCCTACACTCTGAGTGATTGCGTAGATGTAAATCCTACATCTCCCCCAGGCTATTTCTGCTTATATTCCTTTGTTGACCTGACTGTCCTGGATAGGACGGCAGAACACGTATTCTACCCCGGGCAAGAATGAATAGAAACCTTAGTTATGATCATTCAGATTTCCTTAAAATAATGCACTTTTCTCTATTCTGGGGAGAAGTTTGGATTCCCAAGGGCTCAAAAGCATGTGTTGCCCCTTCTTTGGTGGTAGGAGCTCAGATACAGAAAATCTGTTACTTTGAAATGAATAGTGGGCGCTGGGGGAGAACCCCTTTCAAAGCTGTGTGAATGTTCCTATTACCCAGTCTTCATAGCAACTGAATATGCCAGGCATGGCATTGGGTGTGACAATAAGTAGTGACCACACCATGTGATTGCACCCAGTTGGCTTGGCTCTGCAATCCTTCCTTCCTTCCTGCATTTACTCAGATACCTATTGAGAGCCCGACAAAACTTGAATGAAACAAAAACAGACAGTCAGGTCCCTGCTCCATTTTCATGGAGGTCACTAGCTATGACAGTTAGCCATGGTTATTATTTTTATTCAAAGGTTTATGATTAATATCCTTTCCTATCGCAATCATGAATTATAGACTCATTAAAATATTTGAACATTGTGAGAATAAAGAATATTATGTAATGTTAATCATTGGAAACAGAATCTTGGATCTTGGAGTTCCTGCTAACTGCTTTTAATTTGGCATGACAGTTGTCCAGCTTTAAACATTATTAGACTTTCCTTCAGTTTTGCTCGCAGAAATACAGACAATGACTTAGACCAAATCTGGAAGTTAAGTCTCTGGTTATCCCTTTTCTGAAACTGTTCAAACTCCCCCTCACTTTTTTTTTTCTAGAATCAAATAAATATATAACGAGAGAAAAGTGAGCTTTCCAAATTGCAAAAGATGAGGCATTTTGGTCTCACTTCTTAGTTCAGGATTTCAACACAAACATTTTCAACATTTTTTTTTTTTTTTTTTGAAATGTTGTTAAGCTCTAGGGTCTGCCGTAACAGGAGAGTGAACTGGGGAGTGAGAAGTGGCCATACTATAGGGCTAGGAAGACAGGGATTTTTCTCAATCATAGTCCTGAGAAAGGCTACAGAACATTCTCCTTGTAACTTATCTGGTGATATCGGATACAGATATGGATGGATAAAGAACATATTAATGGCAACTATCTAAAAAGAGAAGAAGGAATTTTAGAGCCTCTCCCAAGCTGGTTTCTCTGAGCCGCTCTTAATTTTGGTTGCTCATTCTTGGTCGGTGTTATCTATAGAAATCACCAGCCACCTGTTCCTGCCTTTTCCCTTTCAGGAAGATGATGATGCATCACAGCACACAATCGCCTCCTGCTCACTAGGTTTAATGCCATTATTTTTATTGAGCAAAATTCTAACTGCTCAGAGCTAACTATTACTGTTTAATCTGAAAGAGCACATTAGCAGTAATCTCATTACTGCGGACAAGCAAGTAAGCAAACAGCCCAGGTACACTGCCCTTTTATCCTCCATCAACACATGGCTTCTGTTCCTCATCCTGAAGCACTAACAAGAGGTGATCATTCGTGTGTATCGTGGCATGTTTATCCAAATGCAAAATAAAGAGAACTAACATACTTTGATGCATTTTGTTTCATTCACCTATAGTATTGTTTCTGAGGTCATTTATGATTGGCAACATACTATGTTCATATTACTAGTAGTTGCAGTTTTTATCTCTTCTCTTGTTTACTCATTCATTTAATATATTTGTTAAATATTAACTGTATACCGGGCACTGGGGTGAAATGGAAAAGAAACCAAGTGCAGTCCTTGTTCTCAAGGAACTAACAGTTTAAGGGGAGAGATTATTACCTAAAAAGCTATATGTTAATTAAATCTTTATAAATTCATATTAAAAATAGAGTACGTTGGTCTTAAAAAATTCTACATGAATGTAGAATAATGAAATTATTCTTAATATATCTTTTTGTTTAGATCAAATATGTCAGGCTTGACTAAAGCTCAGAACATTGTCATTGTCTCTCTTGAACACAAGACATTCTTCTACAAGATTTTGGCAAATGATTACACACAATTATTTTGATATAAGACAACGAGAGAGCTTTTACTATGAGTCACAACGTGCTTATATTTATACTGATGTAAATTTAAAGGGAAAACGTGGACAAACAAATACAATCTAATGTTCGACATGTTCTAAAAGTATAGGCACATAGCACAGTAGAAAGCATAGCACATAGCCATTGGCGTGGAGATCTAAAAAATTTCAGGACCTGGATCTCAAAGACAAATAGAACTGACCAGAGAAAGGAAAAAACAGCAGAAAGAAGGAAAAAATTCATGATGAGCTAAAGATCTATCCAGCCATAGATTTCCCGGTTGTTTGGTTATTTCTATAATGGAGAGATAAACCTCAGTTGTTAACCTTTCTAGGCAATCTCCTGGACTTTACCTGAGGAAAGAGCACAGAAGAAGGAAGGCACCATTTGACTTTCACACAAAGAACTGAGCTACCACTTGTATGGGGGAGGGTTTTGGCATTACTAAGCAAGTTGGTAGAAAATTATGGCAGAATAAAAAAGCTCTGGTATCCTGAGAATCATACCCAAGAGGTCAATTTAAGTGCAAATTAATCTAGAGAAAATGCATTAGGGCAAGAACCAGCAGTGTCCCCCATTCTTTCCTACTACTCTTTATAGTATCAAAAAGAATGAATATAGAAAGAAATAATAGTGACTTGTTGAGTAAAAATAGAGAGATGCCCCCACCCCCTTTTTTTTTTCCTGGATTAGATTGATTTTAGAATATCTCCTCTTAAACTTACAGTACTGGAAAGGATCTTTAAAAATGGTCCAAGACAAACTTCTGTTTTATAGATTAGAAAACTGCTGATCAAACTGAAGAAGCAATTTGTTCAAGATCTCTCTTTTAGGTGAAAACCTGACATTAAAATACAGGTCTTTTGATCCCCTCAAAAGTCAAAAGTGACTTAGAGCTACTTGGAACTAGTTTGAGTCTGAGTTTATAAATATAGCTGTGTCTGTTTCCTTTCTAAAATGGAGATAATAACACCTTGTGGTGGAGTTGTGAAAAATAACAAGAAAAATGTATGAAAAGCACCTATCAGACTACCAGAATCTTCATAGATGTTCACCTTTTCAGTACCTTCTTCAATTTATTCAACAGAATTCATCATGAGGGACTGTGATAAAGATATTTTAGAGCATGAAGGTGTCTGAAATAATAGGAACTAATGACAGAGTTGATTGAAATCATATAGCCACACGCACATCGTACACACACACGTATGTTCAAACACAACACACACACAAACACACGCACATATTTTCTCAGGTGAAGACTGAGCTGATTTTTCAAGTCCCTAGTAAATGTCATACTAACATCAATTGTATTAATAATGAACACCACTAGTCAAGTTCCTACTATGTGTCCAGTACAGTATCACATAAATTACACATTAATCCTAATTCTCACAACAACACTGCAGAGCACTGCATGATGATGTCACCAAGGCTCATAAAGCCTACATTATCCTGTGGAAATGACTAACAAAAAGATTTAGACAAAAGCTATACAGAATTTTCAACTCTTAAATGTGTTCCATGTGGACTAAATAAGAAGCAAACTCTTCCTTCACATCCTTTCCAGCACAAATGCCTAGACACTTAAGTCAGCAGCTGCTCTCTATGGACATTCGATGGGCAGTGCTGCTATACTTAATTGGCCAAGACCATAAAGCCAAGTAATTTAAAAATTGAACAAAGGGTACAAATGATGAATTTTTTTTCCAAGCACACACCTGCTGAGAGCATGGGTAACTATCCCTAAGGTCAGACTTAATTGGATTTAGATCTAGATGAACTCTGGCATGTTGATTACTCACTGCTTGAAAGTAGAAGAAAGAAAAATGCTGAGGTGAGAGATCAGGAGGGTTTGCTTTCCTCTGGTTCCAGGGGTTTTGTAAGGGCCCTGTTGAGGGCTTTCTTTCGTATAGATCTCCTATTTTCATTTCTACGGTGACTCCTGCCACCTAAATGTTCTGGCATGGACTAAACCCACAGCACAGATCTTCCAACAGAGTTGGGTTCTATAATTTCTAGTGTGAGTCCAGAAATGGCTATTAAAATAATTTAACAGCAGAACAAAGTACTTGGGATATAATTAAGGATTCTTACAATTGTTTTCTTCCACTGAATTTTAAGAAAGCAGACCAGGCAAGCTTAAGAAATGATTGGAATGTTAGGACAAATGGAAAGAGTGAACTCATAGACCAACTTCATGTGTGGTACCTCCTTTAGTTCCCATAATGCTTACCTCTGATTTATTCTTATCAAAATTCTTATCCACATTTTTCAAAGGAATAATGGAGTCTTAGAAATGTGAAAATTTTTCCATTACACGTCATGCTGCAATAAATGACAAAGCCCCGCTCTGCCCGCTTCTGGCAGCTAGCACTCAGGGCGGACGGCTGTGTTGAGGCTGTCCTGGTAGGTTAAACACTAGGCAAGAACTGTCAGGAAAACTGTCTGCAGAAGGTGGAGCCTGAGTTGTAAGACAGAGAAATGGCAAGGGTAGCTTGCTGGACCGTTCCTATTTAGGTATGTCTACAGTATCCTTAGGTATTGGGAGGGCTGGCAGCAGAGCATGAATAGGTTGAAATAAAGACCACAGGACAATAAGCAACCCCTAAGGTAGATAAAATAAGGTGGAGAGAGGAATTTGAAGGATTCTAGGGGATGCTGTTTGATTTTGGATGTGGATCTAGAGATGAGCTTAGGTGTATCGGGTGAATATTTCAACACCGCAGGGAACGGCTTGACACAGGAGAGTAAAAATTCAATAGGCTAGAGAATGAGCAAGTGCACACTAGGCTAGATAAACCAGAAGAAATATGCTCAGCTGGCTCCTAAAATATAATGACCAAGCTAAATGAAATCTACAGTAGAAAAGTTGAGCTGTAGACAAGGGCCACAGCGCAGCACTCATTCCATTAGTTTGCCATAGTTCACCCGATCTTTTGTTTGTGTTTGTTGGTGAACCATTCTTTCATTTCACAAGTACCTGCTGAGGGCCCCCTGTGTGTGAGCTGGCTGGGGTCTCCGGAGCCCACTTGTGCACCTGGATCACAGCAGCATATCAGGTCTGCGTGGTAGGATAGAAAACGAAATTTATCTCTTGGATTCCACTGAGGATAATGAAAGACTTCATGGCCACTGAGTCAGAGATGGGATACGCATTGTAGAAATGGAAGGGTTCTGAGAATAACATGGAATCAATTAGATGGCTATCACAGTGCAAGTGAAGTGTTGATTGGGTTGAGTAAAATGGAAACAGATGAGCGTGTGCTCCGAGAGGAAATAGAATAGGAAATGTGGATGAGATTGATCATATGATAATCGTTCCCATTTGGAGACCTTGTCCTTCTTGGCTTTGCTTGATGCTTTACTTGCTCACAACCCTGCAGCACAACTCCGTGAGGAAGTTATTGCTACCCTCATCTTGCAGATGAGGATTAGGGCGAGCAGCAGTTTCGTCTTATCTCAGACTGAAGTCATCTATGGGGCATGAAATATTTTGTATTAAAACTGGGAGAATCTAGGCAAATTGCGTGATTTGAAACCTTAGAGACAACTAAGGACCAGGATGTTACACATGAAGGACACAATCTGAATTTATTCACAGGGTGTTTGCATGCGCAAATATCTTTTAATGCCAATACTTGTGTCCTCCATTGTATCACATGGCCTCAATCTTGAAAGCTTCAGCCTTACTAGCACCAGTTTGCATGCTTTCTACGAACACAAGCAAAGACATTTTACTCTTGAACTAAAAACTTCCATAATCCTCCACCTCTTAAAATTTTCAAGTCCGCTGTCTCAAAAGCTAACGTCCATGTATGACCTAGCAGATGCTGAACTAAGATTATCCTTCAACACAGGAGAAATACTTATAGGGAAAGCGTTTTTGTTTTTTTATTAATTCAGCTATAATCCCAAAGGTAAGTAGTAGGAAAGAACCCCAAAAGAAGTTGTGTCTGCAAGAGACTAACATCTGGAAGAAAGTGAAAGGAAAACCGTTAAGTCCAGTTGTTTTGTCCACAAGCCAAAGATGTGATATTTGGGGACATCTGGAGAGTTGATTGAACTTTTTGATATTCATACAGATGTTCAGTGTCATATAGACACAGTTATAAGTCCACATGGAGAGATAGGCATAATGGCATTTCACCAACTATGTAATTGCCATAGGGAACCCTTTCATAATGCTAATGTCTCTGGACAGAATGAAGACTCACCTTACTGGCCCACACTGCTACATAAATTATATTTTATAGCATATGGTTATTATGTTCCAAGACATATATTTTGACCCAGATAACTATGTCATGATATGGATGTGATGGATTTTGAAATCAATTACTATGCTGCTCTTTTAGTTTTAAGTTGTAGTTGGGTAAAGACAAAATATTTGACTTGATTCTCCAGAATTTCTTAAACAATAAAACAAAGTTACTTAAAATGCACAATTCAAATTTTAAAATGATGTCACATTCTCACTAAATATAGTCCTAAGGCTCAATTTACTCTGCAATCAGCAACCAACCCCCACCCACCGCTTAACTGTTGTGAGAAGCAGCTGCATTATCTGCATTTTGCCAAGTAAACAAACTCTGCACCGTGCAACAGTGTTTGTTGTTTGCTAATGTGCTAGTGGTTAGAAATTGCTAAAAAACTCTAATTACACATTTTCATATAATGCAGAGGCGATGTGTGGGTGTGCTTTATTACTTGAAGATATACACACACAGGCTACATTTGTATTTTATCTGGTTTGTGGTAGCATTTCAACAGGGTGTTGTAAATGACTGAAAAGTAAGTATCAATCCTTAACTGACTTCTTATTATGTACTGGCTGCTGGACTAAGCATTTATGTGTATGACATTCTTCAATTTGCAAAATATCCGAAGTAGATACGTTTTTATTGTTTTGCCTGTGAGTTAGCTGAAGTGAAGAACTTTTGAATAAGTGATTTGGCCAAGGTCATCTAAATCCAACATAGGGCACAAATGGCTTCTGAAATCAGCTTTGTGCTGAGCTACATCCCAAGCCCATTTTTTTTTTTTTTTTAGTTTTTGATTTCCAGGCAGGGTCTCCCCAACATATCTTGTGCTCTTAACCTTCATGTTCTCCTACCTGTCTTTAAGGTGAGCATCTCATGAGAGAGATACAGTTTTTCTTTTTTTTTTTTTTTTACTAAACTTGAAGACTGATAGCTGTTTATTTTGTTCATATATAACATTTCAATAAGAATATTTCTGACACAGTGTTTCAAACCATCCAAATAAACAATCTTAAGTAGTTTAAAAGAATCATGAACTTGATAGCAAAGAGATACAGTTTTGTTGAGGCTTTCCAGAGTGGCCTAAGACTACTGTCAAACAAAGACATATGGAAGTCTGTTATTCTCCATTTACTGAGAGCCATGGCAGCAAAGTGCTGGCCTCTATACACAGATGGAAGGAGCAGGCCGATACTCTCCAAATCCCACTTGCACACACCCAAAATGAGCCAGTCACTAGGGGAGCAAAAGTTATTTTAAACCAAATGGCACCTTTAAAGGAAAGTTATGTCACTGTGCTTTTCTTTTAAATCTGAACTTCTTTCTTACTGGCCTTGTAGGTTGCAAACATTGATGTGTCATAAAAAATACGTTGCCTTATAAATCATGTCTCGGCTGTAGATAACAGCAATTTTTATTGCCCACCTGAAGCTCTTGAAGCTTTGTTCCTTCAAAATCTATTCTAGTTACAAAGAGATGAGGTTTTGACTTCAAAGGAAGCAGTTAAGAAATCCACACATGCAGAAGAACACGAAGACTACTCCTTAAGTCTTTTCCATGTTTGATACCTCACCCACTTCCCCAATTGCCATTTAGAATTTAACAGTAAACAAAAGTAATCACCTTCTATGATTATCCCACCACTAACTTAAGAAAGACACAGAAACACATCCACCCTTTGATCTCAGGTCTTATCTGTTCTGACTAGAACTTATGGGAAGAGCTATCTTAACTCTCAGAAAACCATAGCTTCCGGGGAATTTAACACAGTGCATATCAAGAAATTCATTAGACATACCCACAAAATTGGGTATTTAAAATCAGTTGCATTTTTAGTGCAAAAAATTTAGGAGAAAGAACAATGATGCTATTCACTAATGGAACAAGAAAGTGGCATTGGTTATATTGTTTTTTTTTCAATAGAGGGTTTATCAAATACTACACAAAATACTATGTTAATCTACCAACATAATCGTACCTTTCATTTGCATGGCCCTTTATACTTTACAAAATGGTTTTTACACTTATATAATTGAAGAATATGATTTGGACCCTTGAAATCATACCCCAGAAACAGACTATTTTCCCTGACAGCTACAAAGTTTTTGGGGTACTACCCTGACACCTTGAAAAAAACAAGAGAAAAGTGACAAAATAATGTTTTTCCAGTTCCAAGAACAATTCAAACAAAGAAAACAAAACAAAAATGATGAAAAACATTATCTCATTCACACAAAACCAAAATTTACAAGAAGAGCTTTTGTTCAAGAATTTCCCAGCTGTACCAGACAACAGTCTAACAAGTCATTCCAAGATAAAGTGCTTCACCTTGAAGTTTTTTTTTTTTTTTTTTAATGGCTGCTTCTAACTGGTGCTTCACCTTAGACATAAAATATCACCTTCGTGAGATGAGCTAATGGTGTGTGTGAAGAGGTTTCTACTGGGAACCTCTGTTAGTGAGAAACACAATCAGTGAGCACTGTGCCAGGTGCAAAGCCTGTGGCAGAGTGCACACTGCACTCAGAGGCCACAATTTCTACTCACACTTGTCACACGTACTGCACTAAAGCCAAGGCTACTTCCCTCACTGGCTCGAAAGCCTGGGGTAGCTTCTATAACCTCCTTGAGCCTTAGTTCCTTTCTCTCTAGGATGGAGGCAATAATTATCCTTTCTTGGATGGTTATTGGGAAGATGAACTGTAATCTTAAATGTAAAGCATTGGTTTGGCACTCAAGATAGTGGATAGTTTCACCATCTATTATTAGATGTGTGTCTCTGTGAGTGTAGTTGTCAAGGCAGAATCCAAGAGCACATGGACCGATGGGTGTATTGCAGTAGAAGAAAGACTTTGAAAATGCTTTAGCATAGGATGACTACCCATATTTTTATTGGCATCTTATATGCTGATATTAAATAAATCAGAAATTGAGGGAAATGGTAGAGAGTGAGAAAGAGGAAGAAAATGAAAGTGAGAGAGACTGGGTTTACTGCATGATATATTTGTCTTGTTCACCCTTGAGTCCAGAGCTTCTAACAAGCCCTCTGGAACGCAGTAAGGAATATAACAAGTAAGTGTTAAATTAATAAGCAAATGAATGAGTAACTCAAATCCTGAGGTCACCTAATCTAATTCAGTGCCCATATCTGACTCGGATGCATGGCCAAAATGAATATGCCTCAGATAATATTCTTATCATAAATAAATAAATATCTAACTTGGCATTCATGACTTTTATCTAGGGTCGCAACAAAAAACTTCCATAGCATTTCAAATGAAATGGATTCAGAATAATAAGAAAAGAGGGACAATTTTACCTAGCTAGATCTGAGAATTGTTCCTTTTTTTTTTTTTAGGTGGGACATACTAGGGAGTAGAAGGCATGACATTTCCCATTTTATGTTCCTATTTGAATGTGTACATGTCTGAAAAGTCAGTAGGGTCCTGTGAAGATCTTGTCAGTTTACGAGTTCCTAGTACTTCCCCTTGTTTCTACCCAAAGGTTCACAGATGTCATGGACTGTTCAATAGCTAGTAGGCATAGCTTGGGTCAGGGCCAAGTGTGGTTAAAAACAAATGTATGTGAAAAACAAAAGATGGCTTGGATATTTACATGAAAGATTTTATTTTAATGTATGTATCAGACATCTATTTTCAGATATTCTTAAAGATCTCTATTTCTAGAGCAATCTTCCTCCCCATTTTGTACAACATTTTACTTCCTTTTTTTCAGATAGACTTATTTTCCACATTCCAGTAGACCAGGACATA
The DNA here is from genome assembly GCA_004027205.1 of Ctenodactylus gundi. Lineage (NCBI taxonomy): Eukaryota > Metazoa > Chordata > Mammalia > Rodentia > Ctenodactylidae > Ctenodactylus > Ctenodactylus gundi. The sequence continues at coordinate 71,231 of PVKB01002909.1, forward strand.
ATGTACCAGCTACTTATATTGTACAAATATCTTCCCAGGAACGTTGGGCTCCAGGAGGGAAGGTGTTCTTATATTGCCTATTTTCATTTATTATTTCATTGTGAGATCAGGTTAAGACCAGGGAGTGAGGAGGCCATGTTCTACAGCTGCCTGCATCAATGAGGTCTTTCCAGCTATAGGCCAATTTCAATAGCCTTTGTACAGGAGCTCAGTTGAGATGAACTTTATCATTGTAAAGTATAAATAAGTCACAGGTGTGTTAAAGTGATTTGAATTACTTTAAAAGTAAAGATCAAGGTCTTTGAGAAATCATTGGCCCTTGTATCTGAGCAGGTGGAGTATTGTACATGCCTCTCGGAATCTCTGTTTCTACACTTTGAATCAACCAAATGTGCATGTCTGTATGTGTGTACATGCACATATATTTTATTGAGATTGTGGTCCATAGATCAATTTCTAGGTCTTACACATGGTTGGTAAGTGAGCTACCCTATCAGATTTTAATATTGCTTTTTTTCTTGTTTGTAGACCTACAAATGATTGAATCCAAGGCCATTGCTCTGAGGTAGCATCCTCAGCCTGTATTTGTTGTCTTTTTTTTCTTTAATTTAAAAAATATTTTTAAATTTTGAATCAGGGCACCACTAAATTACCAAGTTGCTCAGGTTGGTCATGAAATTGTTCTCTTCCTGCCTCAGCCTCAAAGAGTGCTGAAATCATAAGCATGCACAATCTAAATCTAATATTTCTTTTTAAAAATTAAGTATTCTTTAAATAAGAAAATAGTGATCTTTTACAAACAGTACTAATATATAAAACAGCCTTTTGTTATATACATAAATTGGCAACATACAATGGAACACAAAATTAGCAACTGATAATTTTGAAAAACAGTAATTTCTTCTTACTAGGAATGCCAAGCAATTGTTTGAATTCTACTCCTTGCTACTCACACACAGTGACAGAGTCAGGATATACCCAAGCACTTCATGTGATAAGATTGGGCAAGAACTTGGAAGTACTCTTTAGTAATAGACAGAATTCTAGAGACTGCTTGAAGCAAAACGAAGTCATTCGATGACAGCTTAAAACCACCCTGGGATCCTACAGTCCTGGAGTTGAGTAGATTTAGATGGTCTAAATCAAAGTCTATGTCTCTTGTAGAAAGCTTAATTTATGCCTACCTTTTTGAGTGGGCTAATCACCCTTCTGATTACCTTCGCCTACTTAATAATCCCTTGTGATCTATTGTATTCTTTATCCATTCACGTGTTTCCCCTCTCCTATTTCTTCTTCCTATTCTATTTCTAGGGTTTGGGGTTTGCAGAATGAAATATAAGGAATGGTACTGACTCCGAGTTTCACCTGTCACTCTGATGGCCCAGTGCTCCGAGCTTGGGGACTCAGTATTTCCAGCTCTTCCTTTGAGGATTCTACTTTTCAGCATGTGACAATTTTGTCCACAATAAACACGGAAGCCTTGTATTCTGGTACCTGACTTCTCAAGAAGGGAGAAGGCCATTTGTGCAGATGCGGAAGCGGGGGGGTGGGGGGAGTTGCAGGAGGAAAGAGCCCCTTTTCTCACCACCGCAGTGTGTTACCCCTGACTAGGACCCCATAGAAATGCTCACCTAACTTATTGATTCATTCCACAGACACATGCTTTAAGCCCTGCATATGCACAAGTATAAATCCTTCAGATTCTCTTTTATCATGGATAATTACAATTGATAAAGATAGAAACTGAGCATGTTGGTACATCCTATAATCCACACAGTCCGAAGGCTGAAGCAGGAAGATTGCTATGAGTTCAAGGTCAGTACAGGCTCAATAGTGAGTTCAAGACCAGCCTGGTATATGGAGAAAAACCATATCTCAAAAAAGAGAAGGGTATTAAAAACAAGATTGAAAGAACTACTAGCTCTAAGTTTGGGGTGAGGGGAAATCTTAGCAGATTAGGGACATGCAAATCCTGGGGACATAAAAGATGAAAGTATTCAATAAAGGAGGAAAGCATTGGGGTACAGGAATGAGGTCCATAGAAGGGAGATAAGCTGAAAACTACAGAATCCACGAATCATAAGAATTAAGATGTCATTGATGACACTGAAGTTCCTTTTAGTTAAGTCGCAGGAATCAAACATAATGTGATGAGGGTATAAAAACAAAAACAAAATCTTTCAAAAAGTTTGAGGATGAATAAGAGACAACAAGACAACTTAGGTATTTGATAAGGATGTTGGATAAAATACATATATTTAGAGTAAAAAGAAAACATTAAGTTACCATTATTTCCTTCAAATAGGAAAGGCCCAAGGTAAAAGGTAACTGATGGTGCAAAAGAGGATACAACAGAAGCAGATCTGAGAGATGAGGAAGGCAGCAGGTAGACAGACAGCCGAGCACTGCATTGGCTGGAGCCTCCTTGGGCTAACAGACCAGAAAGAGAAGGAGGTCAGCATCTGTTTGTCACCTGATGAGTCTGTTGGGAGAGTGAAGAAGGCCTGAGAAAGCAAAGGCCTTGTAAAGAAACAATAAAGGAAGTGACCAAGAAATGACAGTGATGTCTAATGATACAAATAATCCGCTTATATGCCACTGTACTCTTAGTAAATTTGCAAACACACAACAAACCCCAAGCCAACAAGCAGAAATCTGATATGTGCAGGCATCAGTATGCACAGAAAGTAGCAAGGACTTTCCAAGCTTTGCCTGCTCGGAGAGAGTGCAATTTAGCTCTTTGCAGTAAAAATGAACACGTGCACATCCTGGTCACTGATTAGCTCCTGTGTGTGCACAGGAAGTCCTCTTGTGTACATGTGCACTAAGAAAATAGAACCTCAGTGGCCATCTATAACATTTATATTTTTAAATGTAGTACATTGAAGAAATCACTATCCAGAAATTAAAGTGGACTATAAATGTGTATCAAGGTGGAAAATACATCTACAGCATGTGAAGAGAGGAAAGCCAGTTACAGAATGGTATGTATATTTATATAAAATTCAAGTCTCAGGGAAAAGTTTGATATGTCATAATGTATACATCTGATTATGTACAGAAATATAAAACTTGATTCGAAGGAGGTAAAGCTCAAACTTATTGCATCCTCTGTCATTTTACTTTGCAATATCCATTGGACAATCTGTACAGAGTGGAATACTCAGCAATATGAATATGTAACTTTTAACTATATGCAACCATACCAATCTTATAGTCACAGGCTGAGCAAATGAAATCAAACAGAAAAAATTCATATGATATGAGTTATATAGAAAAGTCATTGTATCCTGATAGGAATCAAAATTCAGGACAATGGGGGCAGGTTAGAGGCTGCAACTAGGTAGGTACACATTCGTCACCATGGTCTTGGTACGCTGCTCCCTGTGTACAAGTGTTTTCACTTCATGAAAAGTCTTTGAACTACATGCTTACAGCCTCCATTTTTGAATGTGCTCATAGGCTGTTCTACCACCAAATCTGAAAAATGTTATTTGGAAAAGGAAAGAAAATTCTAAGGCATATTAACATTTATTTGTTCTTGGCTAATGGGTTTGTAGGTATCTTTATGATACATTCCTTGCCTTGTAATTTATTTGTAGTTTTTCATTATGAAACCAGGAAAATTCAGAACCAACCTCTATTGGGAATTACAAATAGGATTGGAATATAGCTCAACAGTTAAAGCACTTCCCTAGCAAGCGCAAGACCCTGAGTTCAATTCCTGAGCACCATATAAGATGGGCATGGTGGCTCACACCTGTAATCTGACCACCCGGAAGGCTGAAACAGGAGGATTACAGTGAGTTCAATGCCGGCTTGGGCCACATAGTGAGACCCTGCCTCAAAAAAGAAGAAAAAGTTGACGATGGCACCAGCCAACACAGATAACAGCAAGGACGAAATCTTGAGATTTGCTGTTGCGAAATCAAATATGAATTCACGCTCCTCACTTTTTTCTCTAGTTCAGTACCACCCACAAATCTCCAGGTTTTAAAATATCAAGAGCTGCTAGAAGGGTTGAAAAGTTGGTGATTAGTGTAGCTACACAGAATAAGGACAAGAAGCAAGCCTTAAAGGCAGAAGTTGAATCTATTTCCAAAGTCAACAAGGGGAAATGGTGTGGCAACACAGCAGCAAGGAGAGAGAGATCAGGTGAAAATACTTCCATTTCTGCTTTTGAGATTTTCCCAGGCAAGAAAGAACAGGCCACTCCATCCTCTTGAAGATAGTATTTTATATCCTATACCAGAAGAGATCAAAGCCTTTCAGAAGGAGTCAGACTTTCTTCTTCTTTTCTTTTTTTTCACAAATAAAAACAAAAGTCAAGGCCACCATTATCAAATGGACAAAATATTCTTGCGTTCTCTGCTCTTTTGGAAACAGTGTGCGTTTTGTTTGCAAAATTCAGTGATAGAGAGTTTGAATCTAATAAACCAAGTATTTAGAAATTGTCCCTCAAGAATCAAAACCTTCAAAAAGTGTGGGAGGTATTTAGGAAAGTTCAACATTACTCAACCAACCCTGTGTAATAAACTAGTAAGAGAGTAAAACGCCTTTGTGGCACACTGTTTACCGTATCTGTGGGCACTTCTTCCGCCTCTGCTCAGTGAAATGCCCAGGAGATCCTGAGATTTTAATCATTGTCACTTCGATACATCAAACTTATTTGCAGAATTTGAAGAAGACAATGAACCCTGCTTACCCTGCAAAGATGAGTGGGAAAATCCTTTGAGGTTTAATTTTGTCTAAGCTGAAGTAAAGCTGTAAGAAGACAATATATTGCACACTAAAATTGGGCATTTTTCATCAAAGAGAGGTAGAGACCTCAGCACTTGTTAATTCCAAGACTCAGCAAAATCTGAAAAGCCTGTTAATATTTGCTGCCCCCTGTAGTTGGCTCTAGTTAAAATTCTGAAACATCACAAGAGCTATTTAAAACTCCAGTTGTTCTTTTAAATCCTAAGCACTGTGGAATTTCATTTCCTATCTCTGCTCCATCCGACTCCACACATCCTAGCGTTGACGTGGTCGAGGCAGGCGAATACCTCCGTGATCAGAAATGATTTCATTTAAGTGGATAAACCGGGGGAAATGGTTACCTTTTAATAATGTAGATTGTATTATATGGAGAAAGACTACTTAAATAAATATGATTTTCTTTAAAAAGGCAAAGGAAGCATCTGTTTATTAAACCACATCTCAATTTCCTATTGCCTTCAGAATTGGCTGTGGGACATGATTGCCTTTGTCTTCAAGAACAATAGTTTCTAATAACATTAAGCTTAAAATAATATAGTAGCGTAGTACAGATTTGTGGTTTGCTCATTTGCTGAAACTAATATAGATGGCAGATATTTTACTTAAGCTTAAAGGAGCTCAAAATACCACAATGGAAAGCTAGAAAATTAATGCTGGCTTAGTGATGAATTAAATTTCATTATAAAGAATCATGGTCTAATACCTAAGTTTTGTAAAAATTTTAAAACTAGTTATTACAATCAACAAATACTGGGGCAGAAGGCAATAAAACTGTTTATTTTAGCAATAGGTTAATGAAGATTGGGTGTTCCTAAGATAATATGTCATTCCATAGTCTGAGGTCTGAGGTTAATTTCATGATTCAATTGGTTTTTGAATTTGTAACACCCAGACAGATTATTGAAGGTGTGATTACCTGGTACACTTGTAAAACTTCCCTCCAGAAGAAAAAGAAAAAAACCTTTTAGTTTCTTTAAATCCTACATCCTAGATTCATGTTTAAATGGTTTCAGAGATTGATAGCTCCAATCAAATTACTAACAAGAAAAAGATATTTATGGTGGTCTTGATGTGGTGAAATAGAATTTTAGGTTATGTCGATTTTATATACTTAACTGAAAATGAGGAAAAGAATTTCACTTTTTAAATAGATAAAAACGAGTTAAAAGAAAGATTTTAATAAGATCATCATTTATATAAATGCTTGAGGATGAAACATATTTGTTGATAATTATTTTTATTGCAAAACTCCCACAATATGAGCCTAACATGTCATCTGAGGTATAATCAGAGCCCAAAATCCACCAGTCAAGAACTACATATTTAATGTCCACGGGTTTCCTGCTCAGAGGGATATAAAACGAGCAGAGGATGTGGACACATGTGTAAAGATACATGCAGACTAAAGAGCAAGCGAGTGAAAGACTCAACATTGGAGAAGTTCAAGAGAAAATTGTTTTTTCTTAGAATGTTCTAGAAGGTGTGTCCTGAGCTTGGCTGGGATTTGGATAGGAGGCCAAATGTGCCAGCTGAAGGGAATCCTTAAGTACTTCTGAGATTGGAAACACTAAGTGAAGCTCCTAGAACAGCTGCCTGTTGGCATCCTGTGGATGGCGGTGTCTGCTGCAAAGCCAGGTACCCAGAACAACAACAAAAAGCCATTTTGGTCCTGGTCCTAGAGATCTCTGATATCCCTGGAGGGGGTCTTGCTCGTGCGTTCCTCTCCTCCTCTAAAACCACACAGAAAGGCATTTGATAAAATTATTAACGCCTAATAATTTGACAAAATTTTGGACTTCAATCTATTCCCCTATCACTCTTTCATTTCCCTTTGCCTCCCCTTACTCCTTTCCACTTGTCTAAAAAGTCTCTTTCTCCTCTGACGCCATATTTTTTAGATCCCATGTAGTAGGAAGAACATGAGCTATTGTCTCACAGAGGGCTTTTCTGTGTGAGACACTCTCCTGGTGGACCCAAAACGCCCCATATGCCTGGCGCATGACTTGGGGCCCCAAATGAGCAGTGTTAACCCTGGGGAAAGAGACCGTGCCCTTGGCAAGCTATGAGGGTGTACACTAGTGGAAAAAGTGTGGAGCTGCGGGACTAAGTAGGTCATTCACTGCCACTTTCTTACTGTTCTTAAGTTCAGTTTTGGAACCAAATTTTTCTGGTCCTCAGCTCGTTTGTGCACAGTGTGAGGCTTAGCAGTACTCCTTCGGCTGGCGCTTCATGGGATCTTGATGGAAAGTGATGAAGACAATGTGGCAAAGTGCCTTGTAGACACTTATGACACATCGTTGTGATTCATGGGCCAAGTCATAGACATCACACACCCTCTTCCACCCTTCCCCAAGAATCCACTTCCATTTCTTACTTTCTGCACTAGACCCATTCGTCCTTCATGAAATGCATGTGGCATTAACTGTTACACATGCCTCCTCCTAACACATTGTCTATGTTGTTTATGTTCTCTTTTACATAAGGACACATTTTATCTCAGCTGCATCGCAAATTTTTGAGAAAAGCAAAGGTTTTGTCTGTTTGTTTGTTGGTGGAGATTGAACCCCGACCTGAACTTGCACTGCTCTTGTCTCACCCCCCGAACCCCACCCAGAGTACTGAGACGACAGGTGGGCACACCACATCTGGCTTTTCATCTGGCTTTTCATCTATATACTTTAAAAGTGACACCCTGAAAGACCCAGGACTCTCTTGTACTTGAAGCAAAGGCGAAACAGGAAGAAAATGGGAGGTCTGGGCAGGGGACAGGAAGAGTCGAAGTGCGACTGACCCTGTCACAGGTAGCCTGGCTGTTCATTGGTTCTCTTCTTGACTGTTACTTATAAAATGAAACTGACAGTTTAGAATTCTATTGCACATGGTTTGAGTGGAATAGCTACGAGACAATGACAGAGTTAGTGAAGGCACCGTATTACATCGTGTGCCTACAGAACATCATTCAAAACCTGAAAACCCACAAAAGTTGAGTGTGATCTATATTGTCTAGTCAAATCCTTTCAATTTATTGATTATCTCATACGTATGACTTAGGCAAGGATAAAGTCTCAATGTACTTGTTTTTGACCTTCAGATCCTGCTTAGCTTCCCCATCTTTATCACATGTATTTTTCCATTATTGCTAACAGAAGTGTGATGTGGTAGAATATGGTAATCATGCACATCGGATAGGTAGGTCAACTGTTAAGGCTGTAGCAAGGAGGGAATAAAGACCTTGATTTTACTATTTAACAAGAGTAGTTTGTTGATATATAAGAAATGATTTTCATGTTCACATCCTTCAACAAGAGCAAGATATAACTAGGAAGGCAAATCAGCAATAATGCAACATGGTATTTTAATAAAAGTGGCTTTATGAAAACTTTGTTTTGTATTATCTGCATCAGTGATCTTCCTATCAATTGTCTCCCTTTATAAATTTCTGTGTCAAATTATTTTAGCTTCTCTTTAAGAAAGCTACAGAGTTAATGGAAAACTGGGTAAGGTGACAAGATTATTTTGCCAGTACCACCACAATTATAATTCGGAACCTAGGTCCTTCCAGGGATGTTTCCTCTAACCCACAACACCTTAAAGCTAAAGGTAGCATACTCTCTTCAAGAAAAGTAGTTAAACATAATAGGTTCCATTCTACTGTAATTTTTTTAAAAAATTGACTGTGCTCTCAAACATTAATTCAAGCCATTCCACAATTCAAGAGATGGAACGTGGTCTCCACATTTATTATATTGAAATAAAGGTTAGTGAATGTGGGTGCACACACATACATACGTACACACAGAAGCACGTATACATAGACTCCAAGTGGGTTTAGATAGCAATTGCAGGTGACTCTTGGATGATGGCCTCAGGTCTCAAAGCAGAAATTTTCTGGAAAAGTGCTTGCAAAACAGATTGTTTCCATTTTTGCTCCCCTTATTCTGCAAGTGGTGGCTGTTTTATGGCAAAAAAAAAAAATGTTGTGGGAAGGTTGTTGAGGGTGGTTTTAAGGGAAACAGCCTGTGTTTAGACTAGAGTGGATGTTTGGAGCCCACAAAGTGAGCATTTCTCCTTTCACTCATATCCGAGATGTGTCACAAGAGGAATTGCTAACTGAATCTCACCCATCTCACCCAGATGCTAGTGTGTGCATGTTTGAGGTGTTCCTGGGGCTTAGTGCTTGGTAGTCATGACAGTGCCCTGCAGAGTGAAATCAGAGAATTTCATTCCGATAAAATCTAGAGTTAGTGTGCAACAAGCTATTTGTAAAGTTTTCAGAATAGGAGGAAATAAAAGATTTTGGAAACATGAACCTTACTGAAAAAAATAAAAAATCCAAATTATTCCAAAGTTCTTGGAACACATCTTTTTTCAATGCATTTGTATTTTTTTCTGAAATGTTTTGCTAAGATCTCTGTTAAGTATAGATGCATGTCTAAATATACTACCAGGATATTTATTATATTGAACAATTACTGGCCATTTCCAAAGCAATGAGTGATCTTAATGTAACATTACTATATAGGTATTTTATTTAGAATGTCACATTAGTGAAATAATTAGGTTCAAGGTTAAAGAGAGAAAAGCATCATTAAAAAGAAAAACAGAAATATCTATTACTCCAACAAATATATATTTGTAAATATGTCAATATGTTAACCCTATCATTAAAATATTTGGCACAAGAAAAGAAGTGCTAATATTTGAAGAACATGGTAGCAAATGCATATGTTGGATTTTACTTTCAATTTTCAAGATTCCTAATTTTCACCTGAAAATAGCATAATTTAAAAATTGTATAATCTTTTACCCAATAAAGAACTGCCCAAATTTCATGTTGTAAACTGTATTAATGATCCAAACTTTATTTTTGAAAGCTATACATTTATTAGTTTTTGAACAATTAGTCCTTATGTCAAGTAATTTATTGTTTATAGTTCGATCCTGAACCCTATTGTTTCACCAATTGTTAGCTGTTATTATATCAACATATAGGTTGGGCATGGTAATAATTCTGCAAGAACTAAGGCACAGTTTGAGTGTCAAGGCTTTTCTGAAAAGTCTTCACAGAACTGACCACATGGCATAAGCTTAACGGTAATAGGCCAGATAGCAGTGAATATGTATTAAACACGCAGAAACAGTCCTAGAGAATTTATCATTAAATTGCAATGTAGATATACAGCAAATCCTCAGTTTAGCGTAAGATTCAGCAATGCTGTTCAATAGCCCTATTGATACAACACTTAATTTGGCAATGAAAACTGAAACTGGAAGACTTACAGTACTCTTTGTAACTCTTAATTTTATTTTTCATAAAATAAAAATGTCCTGGTGACATCAGTACAAAATAAGTAAAAGGCAATTACTTGCATGGCATCAGCAAACTTTTAAGAGTGGAAAAGGGGACATGGAATGGAAAAAGGAAGAGACAAAGATAGAGGGAATGCGCATGGATAGTAAAAACGGATTTGAGAAGGACAGAAGAGACAGAAAGCCAAAGAAAATTTCAGTGTTCTTGCTGCCTTCCCTGGAACCCAATTGCTTTGAGCGTGTTCCACTGAAGATGCAAAGCCAACATTTGTATTTGCTCCAGTCTATCTGATTTTCTCTGATGGGAAAGAACTTGAGCTGAGAGAGCTACCTAAAGTAGCTGAGAAAACTTTCCAAAGAGAAACGAGTTGATGACAAAGTTGCCTTTCTTGGACACTGAGGGTGGAAAACGTGTTATTCAAAATGTTAAAGATAACATAAAAAAGATACAGATATAGACCACTGCTAATTTTGCAGACTTGTTTTGTATCTATTGCTTCAGGACAACACTTATCTCCATTTTATAGATGAAAAACAGATACAAAGTGCTTCATGAATTTTAAATAACTTTTTTGAGCTCCTACCAGACAAACAGTGGCAATTTAGGCTGGAATTTAGGTCTCTTGATGTTCTTTTCTAGTACTGAGGATTAACCCCAAAAGTGCACACCACTGAGCTAAATTTGCAGCCTTCTTTTTTTTTCCTTAATTTTTGTTTTGATATAAGGTTTTACTAGGTTTTTCAGGTAGGATTTGAACTTACAGGATTGTGCCAGTGTGACCAATGGTATCCTGCTCGTTTCTCTGGCTACTCCTAAGTACCAAGCATACGGATGTAACTTCAGCCAGAGAATATCTTACCTATCATTATTTTAATGTGTTTCAGTCATTTTTCGAGTTGGCATGCTCTCTTGAACTCTCCTTAGTTGAACGTTGCAGTTCCTCTTTGTTCTCCAGAGTTGTCAACTGTTGACTTTTATGCACATATAGAAAAAGATTAGGAGCTCCTTCTCTGAAATTATCATTAGAGACCTAAGCCCAAGTGCCAACCCTATGTCTTCACATCAACTATTTTGGAAAAGTGTGAGAAAATCTCAGAATTAGTGTCCTTACTTGAAAAATAAGGATTCAGAACTATTTCACTCGGCTCTGCTCTATTTGGTCATACACAGATATTCCGTAGTCATTGCCTCCATTCAGCCACTTAATTAATGACATCATCATTATAATCTATACATATAATTCATATAATAATATTTACTAGTGTTAATTTAAAAATACTTATTTATTTATAGTAATGTGTTTCCAACCTAGGACCTTTGTGTTGAGATACATTCCAGCCCATTTTATAGTATTGGTTTGGGACAGTGTCTCACTAAGACTCTAGATTGTCAGGCTTCATTCTATAATTTGTGTTCTTTCTACCTCAGCCTCTCAGAGTGCTGGGGTTACAGGCCTGCACCATCAGAACCAGTTGTGTTGTTTTGTTTTGCTATGTTTTGTTTTGTTTTGTTTGTGTGTGGTTCTGGGGCCAAATCCAACACCTTTACCCTGAGCTACACTCCCAGCTTCTTTTTATTGTTTATTTAAGAGAGGATCTCACTAAGTTTTGAAGTTTTCCAGACTGATTCTAAACTTGCAAGTTTGCAATTTTCCTGCCTTAGCCTCCCAGAGTGCTCGGATTACAAACCTATGCCACTAACCTGCTACTAATGTTGATCTTTCCTGGCCTTCCATATGAATTTCTATGTATGTGTGTGTTTGTGACACCTGTGTACTAGAAGATGTTGCTATTCAAGGTGTGGCTAGTGGAAGAGCAACATCACAGAGATGTTAGAAATGCTGCATCTCATGAATCAGACATTTTGACCAAAAATTTACAATTTTAGTAAAAAAGTATAGAGACTTGTGTGCACTTAAAAGTTAAAGAAATATTGACATTAATCATAAGCTTTTAGAAAACAAGAGAAATTAGTTTTTATAATACATAGTAGATGATAGTTTAGGAAATCATTTGAGCTTTCTGAATTTTTAAATATTGAGTCTTTGAAATTACCATTTGAAGGAAAGTGTTACTTGCACTTTTTTTTTTTTTTTTTTTTTTTTTTTTTTTTTTTTTTTTTTTTTTTTGAGACAGGCCTCACTCTGTAGCCCAGATTGGTCCTGAACTCACCATGGAGGCCAGGCTGGCCTTGGACTCAAGGCAATCCTACTGTCTCAGCCTCCCCCAACTGCTGGAAATACAGATATGCGCTACCACACCCAACTTATGCAGAGCTGGGGAATCGAACTTAGTACTTAGTGCTTGACTTAGCGCTTGCTAGGCAACCGCTTTAACCACTGGGCAATTCCTCCAGACCACTTGCCCTTCTGTTAAGTCTTTTGGGAAGGTAACAATTATAATAAAAGCATCAGATATTTCATTATTCAGATTTTTTTCTTGCTTAGCAAAGGCTTCATAAATTTTTGTGGAGGGTGCAGTAAGCAAGAATGAATTTAGAAATAAAATCTGATTTTGCCTTAATTATATCGATAAGGAAATATCAAACGGTGAAAATTTTCACTGTTTTCGGAAATCTAGATGTATTACAGAACTTGACTAATGGCACCAGTCAGTAAGTAGCTTAGGAGTTTGACTCCAAAACCTAGCTGCATCCCATTATCCTGAGCAACTGACTTGTTCAAAAGGTAGCATCAGGATCACATCCCAGAGACAGGCCCATTATATATTATGAGAAAAAAACATGGAGCCAAATTTTAGTTATTCATTAGCTTTACTACTCTCACTTTACCATCTTACATGTCACACTCATGTTTACTTGTCCAAGTAAAACACCCTTCTGCAGAAGGCACACATTTGGACCATGTTCATCATCTTTTGTGGTTTCAAATTAGTAGATTAAAAAAAAAAAGTCTGACAACAGCAAGGGTGAATGTTGAGTCACAACCAACAGTCCTGACATTGAAAATCTTCCAACTGCATGGTTTTTGTAAGCCTCCTTAAAATGAAGACAAAAAGACGAACATGCTACATATTCTTGAGTTATGGCAAGTAATTATGTTCTCGGGTATTTAGTTTCCCTTATCGGTAAAACCATCATAAACTTTTATGACTGTCTACCTTTAAAAAAATTCCAGGATATATGATCACTATTTAAAAAGAATACTCGTTTACGCAGTATGCCACAAGTGAGTTAGGTGAAGTTCACAGTAATAACGTTTGACCTAAATCTTGTTTTATGTTACAATTACTTGTATTTTATATCCTTTCGGTTTATAAAATATGATTAGGCAGTTTATAGTTTAAAATTATAAGCCTAAAATTGGTCCTTTGCAAGTGGCTCAATTGCCTGCTTTCCATCCCCAGTTTTTATTTTGAAAAATTTCTAACCTACAGAAAACCTGCAAGAAAATAACAAATACTCCAACACTATCACTCTTTGGGAACATGTTGTGGAATGTGCTTGATTGCTCTTTTTGGCCTTTGTTTTTGAATCATTTTGACTTACTGGGAGTCATCATTATAATTTGCTCTAAAATAATTCAATATTTATCTCCTAAGAGTTTGAACATTCTTTCACACAACCACAACAAAGCTATAAAGCTCAGGAATTTTAACATCAGCAGGATGTGAATATGTAACATATAACCCATATTCAAATTTCCAATAAGGAATTTTATAGCTGCTTATTTTTCAAACTTGGACTCAGTCAAAGGTTGCACATCACATTTACTTGGTTCTGTTAGGCATTACTTGCGAAAATGGGTGTACTCTCATGATCTTTTTATGTTTTTCTAAAATAGTAAGTGCACTGGTACAGAAATTTGACTGCATTTTCTCATATTTGATACTTTTTTATAAAATTGAGATTAAAATCCTCAATATTTCTCTCTGATACATAAGTATATACACATTTTTCTACTGAAATGAGCAGGCCTGAATATTTTTTTTTATATTTTACATACTAAAATTGGCTGAAGATATAAACTTAAAACTTGGCAAGATTGTAAGAAAATGAGGCCAGAGTTAGAAGGAAAACTGTTAAGATTTAAGTGACATAAATGATTAGGCAAAAATGACATGAAACATTGTCAGCCTTCAAGGTCATCTTTAGGACTCTGTTGGGTGGTCCAAAGTCAAGATGAGGTAAAAAGATTTATGTATTATGCAGATCAATTTAATGTTTATGATTAAAACAAATCCAGCAGTTCCAATGCAAAGAATGCTTAATTTGGCATGGGTTGCATTTCTGCTCCTGTTTTCCTAGATATGGGTAAACTTGGCCTTCTGCTTTGTCTTCCTCCCAGGGCCGTGCACTGGCTGCCTGGGAGGTACTGTGCTTTCTGTGTCTGTTACGGTCCTCCAGATACACAGTGCTTCCTTAGAATGTGTAAAATAATGGAGCCATGAACGCATTTCAGAGAACAAGTAGTAAGCCACCTTATTCTTTCCTGGCTGGTGTGAGATAATCTGTTTTGACACAGGGTATTACCCAACACAATGAATTTATTCACAATGACCGTAAGGAAACAAGTCAAGTTTGTATTAACTTATGCTACACATAGTTAAATGCAAAACTAAATATTAATCTATCACAGCTCCATTTGGAATGCCAAAATTTAATTTTCCAACTTCAACTTACAGTGTATGTAGTTTTGGTTTAAATTTTATTTTCATATTTTCATATGTGTAGATAAATTTATTTGCCCAAAGCTCAGAAAGACACATAATACATATTCTTTGCATGCAATAATTCAGCATGAACAAAATGAATTAAATATATCTAAGAAATTATGTCCTAAGATGGGTCATTTTTCTGACCAGATAATAATATTCCTCCTTTAGATTGCCATTAAAACCAATGTATTTGCTTTTTCTTCAAGACTTACGGTAGTCTATAATTTTGAATGGTAAGGAACTAGACATTCCTCTCTTTCTGGCCTTTATCAAAACATAGCAATCTTCTCTCTCTCTCTCTCCCTTCCCCCCCCCTCTCTCTCTCTCTCTCTCTCTCTCTCTCTATATATATATATATGTTTATATGTATGTATGTATGTATACGTGTGTGTGTGTGTGTTTGGGTGTGTATACAGATCTATTCATATATATATAATACAGGCTTGATATACATGAGTTAATTTGAATAAATTGAGAATACTTCAGACAGATCCTGCCTTAATCACTTTTTAGTAATATAATATTTGGGGAAGTTCCTCTACCTTGATATAGCTCAATTTTCTTATCTCTAAAATGGAAATAAATTATCTACCTCAAATGGTGATCAAAGAAATAAAAAAGCATAGTGCTATCAGATACAAACAGCATATAAGTAACCAATAAAGAGTAGCAATTTAAAAAATCATTTTATATTAATTTTTACCATTGGATATAGTATAAGACATTCAATAATTGCTTAATACTTCATCTTGAATAATTCCTATGAAGTATAGAGATGATTCATGTAAGTAAAATGAGATTTTGACACAGAAATCTAAAAGAGTAAGAAACTATAAAATCAGATGAAAAATGTAAAAAAAATCAACCAACTCAAAAGTGATTACTCATGAGAAGTTCTGAGCTGAGTTAAGAACTGTCCAAGTCTGTGGCATGTAGCCTGGGCCGGCCTCCTGTTGCCTTCTTCCAGCTCATTGGTATGATAATTCTATTATGTTAGGGCTGTCGGTTAAAACTGGCAGCTTCTCGTGACTTGAAATCCCCAGATCTAACAGCTTTAAGCTGTTTTAGACTACTTTAAAGTTGTCCTTATAAATATGTTGAAAGAATAAAACCATATTTAAAGAATGACAGGGAAGTAAAACTTTGAATCAACAAACAGAAAATACAAATCAACTAAAAGTACGCAGATAGCAATTTGGGGGTTGAAAGCTAGAGTAACAAAAATAAGAAAATTAATCTTTAAACGTCATAGAAAATATGGGATGGAAGAAGGAAAGTCAGTGATCTAAAATATACATCAAAAGAAAAATTTCAACCTGAAGAACACACAATTATAAGATAAAAAGAGAAAATGTAAGCTCTAGAAACTTGTGAGGTAATATCTTGTATCTTGTAGCTCTTCTCTAAATAAATGTAATGAATAAAAAAACATGTCACACACACATATACACAGTGAATCTCAGGTCTCAGGGGTAAAAAAGGAGGAAAGAGACAGAGAAATTGCAGATGTAGTGGCTGAAATATATTAATTCTGATGAAAACCTTCAAATGAATCAGGAGCTCAACTGGAGTGAAGCAAGACAAAGAGTTACACCTAGAAACAACATAATAATGTGGTTAAAATTCAAAGAAAAGAAAATTTTGAAAGCAGGAAAAGTTACACTTAGTGTAAGGAAGCAACTGAACAACTAATGGCTGACTTTTCATCAGAAACAATAAATCCAGAAGGGAACAACATGGTGCATTCAAAACTGCTAAAATCTTTCTACCTAAAATTTAGTATTCAGAAACATTAGCATTTAAAGATGAATAGGAAATAAGGACAGTCTTATATACAGAAAAGCCTGAATGACTATGTTTTACATACACACACACACACACACACACACACATACACACACACACACACACACACACACAGAGCAAACTTGAATTACATAAATTATTGGAGAAATTTTATTGGGTTAAGAGAAAAAGATACCAATGTACAGCTTAAAGCCAGAGGAGGAAATGAAGACCTGAAAATTTATAAAATTGATACCTTTCAAGGTGTTTTCTAGGATCATAATAGACTTCCATTTGATTAGAAGTCAATAAGACAAAGAAATTTGATAGATACCCAAATCCGTAAACAAAAAATGAATTAACCTGAAGGGCAAAAAGAAATAAAAAATGGAAGATATTTTAACTGAATAAAAATAGAATTACAACACACCAAAAGTTAAAGGTAACAGCTAATGTAGTATCTTGTGAATGACTTATAGCTAGTAACATTTATGTAAGAAGAGAAGAAAGGTCTGAAGATGTTCTAGTTAGTTTTTCTTTGAAAAATAACTGACATCCACAATGTAAGTAAAGAAACAGTTTCAGAAGATCTCACTCAGTCCATTCATGGGCAACTGGTGATGGGAAGTACATGGCAGAGGTTGGAGAGTTGCTCACTACATTACTGACAAAAAGTCAAGTGAAGCAGGAGAAAAGCACAGGCAATGGGCAGTGAATTGATATCTGGATACTTAGACAATGCCAGAGCTTTCCCAAGAAGAAGCTGTAACAATGTTTCTTCTTCCTTGTTTTATTCAGTTGTAGGTGCCAGTTGCCCCTTCTCAACTCAGGCTCGGTGCCCCTCCCTCACTTCCTGGTCCACAAATCAACAACACCCACCTGAAATCTCTGCCCTGGGTACCTACACACCCACCCCATCTCAACAAATTGGCACAATCCCTCCATATCAAGCCTCAAGCATCTGTCCCTTCTTGATAGGCCCTGTCTTCCGATAGTACACCATTTTCAGTTATCTCACTAGATACAGATACATGAGGTTTTGTGGGGACACTTAGATCCAAACCATAGTACCAGTCAATACCCGCACTCTACATTCAAAACATTGACAAGTCAATACCCAAAGCTGCTAGCTTGAGCAACTAGAAAGAGAAGAATAAGCTAAAACAAAAACATGCATACAAAGGAGTCACAAAGAAGGATGGAATCAATAATGAAGTAAAGGAAGAACCCATAGAGAAAATGGACAAATCCAAAGTCGATTCTTTGAAATCATTAAGAAAATTGATAACTCTTTAATAAGATTGATCAAAAAGAGAATACAATTACTATAACTAAGAGTGAAAGAAGAGCTATCACTACTGATCCGGCAAAATTATTTTGTGATTCCATACAATTATATTAATAGTAATCCAAGTCATATAGACTTATATATAGAACTACGTCATTATATTTATTGTAAAGTATGTAATTATAAAGTTTTGAAAAAGTTATGTAGCTTAGATTTAAAAAAAAAACTGTAGGAAAGCCTTGAGCACAGAAAATTTCAAAAGAGAGCTCAGAAATATTAAAAAAAACATTCAACTAAATGAGGAGTTATGTTCTATATTTATGGAATTGATCTATAGAGTAAACACAATCTGATGCAAAATTCTAGCAGGTTTTTTTCCTGTAAAAATAGTAAAACCTTTATGAGTATAGAAGACTTGAAATATATAAAATATAGTTGTAAAAGAATACAACGTTGAAGAATCTTTGTCAGTTAACCATTTACTGTAAAGGTATGTAGCATTATCCTGAGAATAGACATATAGAGAATTGGAATAGAAGTGTGACTGCAGAAATAGTCTTCATGTTTGTTTATGGTCAAATGACTTTTGACAAACTTGCCAAGACTTTCAATAAATAGAGTGGTGGAATTGTGTATCTGTACATGGGAAGGAGGAAGGGGAAGAGGGAAAGAGGAGACAGGGCAAATACTTTGATAATTATTTTACATAATTCATAAAAATGAACATTAAATGGATTATAGACCTACTTTTAAGAGCAAAATCTGTATTTCCCTTTTAAGACAATAGATGAAAGCAGAAGTTTTTTACATATGATATTAAAAAGCATAATCCATAAAATAAAGAGCATCAGTAAGGTGAACTTTACGATCTTTAAATGGGGCCACTAAGAAAACAAAAAATGATTCCGATTAAAACAATTGAAAATTGTATTTCTGATAAAGACTTTAAGTCAGCATATATAAAAAATTTTAATACATCAAAAATAAAATCTTTGAGTTAAAAATGACCAAAAGACTCAATTAGATATTTCTCTAAAGAAGATGTGTGAATCACTAACATAAAGAGATGCTCTGTATTATCAGTCATTAGAAAATGAAAATTAGAATCATAATGAGAAATGACTATAACCCCATTAAATGGCTGTAATAAAAAAGTCTGGCAACAGCAAGTGTTGATAAGAACATGGAGAAAATGGGCCCATTCATGTATTACTATTAGAAATGGCAAGCTACACAACTATGTCAGAAAATATTTTAAGAGTTCTGTGAAAATATAAAACTAGACTTGCCAAATGATCTAAGAATTTCACCTGTAGATGTTTATAAAAGAGAAATGAAAACACATATCCATGGAAAAAAATGTGTATGCAAATGTTCAGAGCAGCATTATTTCTAATAGACCAAATTGAAAACACTCCAAATGTCTTTCAATTTGTAAATGAAGAAGCAATATGTGGCATATTCATGGAGTGGATAATACCCAGCAATTAACTATTGATAAACCTTAAAATGTAAATGAACCTCCAAAAATGCAGTGACAGAAACCAGAAAGACATATAAGACCACAGTGGTGTGATATAATTTCTATTCACATGAATGTTCCTGAAAGGGCACATTTAGAGATAGAAAACAGATCAGCTGTTGTCTGGGACCTGAGTAGGAACAGGAATTGGCCGGCAACGGGAACTTCTAGGGTGAAGGTGAGGTTCTAAAATTTGACTGTGGCAATAGATACAGTGATTCACACAGTTGTCATGGCTGGCTTGTAGGAAGTTGTGCTTTAGATCTAAAGTGTCCCACGATCATCTCAAGTGTTTAGATGTTGGACTTCCAGTAGGTGACCAGACTGTGAGGTTGTAACTTCAGCAGTAGGTCAATGCACAGATGAGATCAGGTAATATTACATGATCTATTCTCTTGCTCTGCTGCTTGCTACCATGAGGTGAACCTTTCCCCACCAAGCTGTTCCTCAGTGACAGCCGGGTCCCCATGGACTGGAACCTCTGACACTGCAAGCAGCATAAATCTTTCTTCTTCTAAGTTGGCTTTCTCAGGTATTTGGTCACAATAATGAAACAATAACAGAGATGATACATGAGTTATATCCTAACACTATTAAAATCAAGGAAAATATTTAAAAAGAAAAGATGTCATCTGATGAGGTAACTTCTTATGAATGTATTTACTGCTTGCTTAAATAAAACAAGAATTAATTGTTGGGCTAAAGGATCTGCGTCATACGTGGCCTGATGGATTTCTGTGGAACCCTGACCAAATAATGGTGATTAATACTCAGTTTATGAATTGATAACAAAGATGTTAATACCTGTATTAATATTTGAAGTCACTGTTACAAAGCTCCAATGAGATATGATGGTGATTTCTAAGGCATAAAACACTATACAAGTGTTAATCTTAATGATAGTACTGCCTACAAAACCATCTACTTTGAGCAATCTGTTTTGTTCTTAATCTTAAAGGCATTCACTCTGCCATTTTGAAAAACTTAATAGGATCAACTTTGAAATATACTTTCCTCTTCTTAGAAAAATGTAAGATTTTGCCAACAAGAACGAGGTGACACCGGTTTCAGCAGAAAGGTGGCTTTAAAGAGCTGAGGCTAAGTACCCTACTGAAAGGGAGCAAAGATTAGAGAAATTATGAATGTAAGGAGTTGTATCCTGCTTGGTAAGGAGGGAGAGTTTGGCAGGTTGCAGGTTAGAAGGGAAGGAAGGGATTTAGCTCTCCATGCTTTGAGGCCAGCGACTTCTTGAGGTATTTATGTAGTGTACCATATTCCAGGCCAATGAACCAGAGTAAGCTGGTAGCCCAGGGACCTATGTAAGAGAAAGTTTATCAAGGATGGAGGCCAGGAGCTTTTGGATTTAACAAAAACAAATATCATAAAACTTTTTTTAATGCAAGCATTTATTTTATTTTATTTTAAAAATCTATTTAATTTTATTATATTTTGAGACAGGATCTTGCTCTGTAGCCCAGGCTGGTCTTGAACTCACTATGGAGTCCAGGCTGGCTTTTGACTAACAGCAATCCTCCAGCTTCAGCCTCCCGAGTGCTGGAATTACAGGCATGAGCCACCACGCCTGGTTTATGTGGTGCTGGGGAGTTGAATTCGGGTGCTTAGTGCCTGACTTTGTGCTTGCTAGGCAAGCGCTTTAACTGCTGGGCCATTCCTCCAGCTCCAAAATGCCAAAATTTATGAATATCATTTGATTGCTATACAGTCTATGTAATGTAACTTTATCATGTGTGTAGTAGATACATTGGCAAGAGGATAAAATTATAAATGAATTTGTAAATTGTAAATAATTAACAAAAGGATGGGGGAAAATATACATCCCACACTTATTTGAAAGATAAAATAGGATTATACCTTGCCTCTGCAGTCACTGCTATTTTCAGACCTCTCCTTGCAATGCATGTTGCTGGAGGCATTCATCCCTCAAATGTTCACAAACACATCAAAGGTAAAAAAGGAAGAGAAAAACAAACCTAAATGAAAAAAAAGCATTTTGCAGCATGTATTTGTTGACTTAGAACCCCAAAAACCAAGCGAAGTGCATTATCCACACAGGAGAGGTTCTATTTTGAGTCTGCATACATCTGGCATAGCTCATATTTTCCCTTAATTTAAATGAATAAGTGGCATAATGAGTGCCTTCCATTTAATTGCTCTACATTGGTAAGCTTCTGCCCCAAATTTAGGAATATTCTTAGCAAGTGTGAGATTCTCCTTAAGGCATTCTTTCCCTCTATCATTTTCATCTTTTTCTTTCCCTTTTCTGTCTTCCATATGAAGAAAAAGTCAAGCCCTCTTTGCTACCAAGGTTCTGCAGGTAAATGCACACACAGTGATGGACAATGGAAAGGAACAGCCGGAAGCCAGTGGGCGCGGTGAGGATGGCTGGCTGGTGTCTGGAGAAGGCTGCATGGAGTCCCCGCCCTTTGAAGCAGTCTGTGCTCATTTATGTGTTCATTCATCCAACAGACATTTCTTAAGTACCAACTCTATGGAGGGGTATTGTGTGAGGTCCTGTCAAAGCCGCAGTGAGTTAAAGCATGTACTGTGATCTTATTTCCCCAGAGGGGTCAGTTTTGTTAGGGATGCAGAAATTAATTAGCTAATCAGTCCAATAACTGAAAGTAAATGCTCTGAGGTAAAGAAGCATTCTTCTCTCAGAGGCATGCCTAGAGCTTTGAATCTGGAATGAATCATTTATAAATATTTCTCTTGTCCATATAACAGACATTTTCCCCATAATATTGATATAGCTATTAATGATTACTATTTGTGTTATTCTTTAAAGGAAGTGAGGAAAGGATGTGGCAGAGTTTTGAAGGTATTACACAAGCAAAACTATTTAGCATGAACTAAAAATAGTTCTTACCCAACAAAAATGTTACACTTTGCTCTTTTGCCTTTTGAACTTTTTAACAGAAATAAAAAGTCTGGTGGTCAGACAAGATTCTAAAAGTGAAGTGGTGCAAATTCAACTGCAATCATGGTGCTAGCATCACCTATATGTAGTTCACTCAAGATCACAAATATGTGGCGTGATCAGGCTGAGGCAAACCTGTGCCTCAAGTATGCGGTAAGGATTGTGAACTGTTCCAGGCTTAATTTTTAAACAAATGTGTATAGCTGAATCCACGTCAAGGGCTAACCACGCCCCTGGGATTCTACCAATTAACTTCTGGACAGACAAGAATGCTTAGGGAAAAGTACTTTCTAAAAATGCTAATTTTAAGTGCATGTACATATAAAACACCACAGAAATCACAGATCAACAAAAGATTTACTCAGAAAAGACATCGTTTAGAATTGGTGATGCAAAGTTCAGCTAAGAAGCAGCAGTAAAATATAGTGGTTTTGGTACTGTTTTTAAACCTAACAACACTGCAACCCCTGACAGCTTATACTCCGGCAGACTCTTACCATCCTGTCCTGCGCACACATGGATAAAATAAGAGCACATAACAACAGAAGGAACTGAATTACACAGCATGTGACAGACCTGTCTGACAGCACAGGTTCACAGAGCTGTAAAACACCCAGTGTATTTTGTGCTAGAAAAGCAAGAAGGGCATAACACAAAAGCCGGTCAGGAGAAACATGCATACAGAACTATGCAGAGCATCATAGGCCACATTCAGGATGTTTATGATTATCCTAAAAATGAGAGAAAAATCTTTGAAGATTGTAGGGTAAAGAAAAGGGTGTAAGGGACAAATTATCACGATCAGATCAGTATTTTTAAAAATCTACTCTTGTTAGCGAGAAAGAAAAGATTAGAGGGAAACCAGTGTCAGGGAGTCTGTAACATTGGTGCATGTGAAAGATGGGACTCTCGTGGCTACAAATGAGTTGAAGCAAGGAGATTCAGGATTAGAGGTATTTTGAGGAAGGAAGATTAGCAATGGTTAATGATGCTTTTGTAGAGGAACAGCCGACAGGGTGAGTTTGTAGTGGCTCATGAAACTATGGAGGTTGACAGTTCTCTATGTGCTTGTATAGTAGGCAAGGTGGGTCTTCAGCAGACAAGATAGGTTTAGTGTCAATGCCAGAAGATTTGAGACCCATGAGGAGCCGATGCTTCATTTTGTGTTAAAAGGCGAGGGAAATACGATGTCCCAGCTCAGAGCAGTCATGCATAGGGAAGTCCCCTCTTAGTTCCAGGAGGGTCAGCCTTTTTGTTCAAGTCAGGCCTTCACTGATTTGATAAACCCACCCTCGAGGGCAATCTGCTTTATTCAATCTGTAAACTCAAATGTTAGTGCCAACCAAAAGCATCCTTATAGAAAAACCCTGAGTAATGTTTTACCACATAAGTGGGCATCTGACATATGGCCTGGTCATGTTGGCACATATGACCAATCCTCACACTGGACATAGAAGAAAAACGGACTTTTGAGGATCCAGATGTTTCTGGTTTTGATAATTGTTTGGTAGTTGTGTTTACTTAGGTAGAAAATACCAGTAGAGTGGGGTACAGATTAAAGGTAAGACATTTTATCCTGAACTTTCTGACATTGTGGTGACTTTATGACATCTAAATGAATATGGTAATGATGTATGTAGTGTGATCTAAAAATACAGTTAATTTTTAAGTTAAAAATATTGAGACACATTGACATTCACTCTCCCCTAAAAATACTTTCCCCTTATGTCTCATGTATTGAGTCCATTGGCCTTGCCACTTTCAGAAGCAGTTATGGAAGTCTCTTCTGTGAGTATCTTGGGTTATGGTATTATAACTGACTTAATTATCTGAATTGATTCAAAATGCTTACTTTCATGGTTATAACTTTTTGGAAGAGCAAGAAGCTGCATGGTGCCAGATCTGGTCAATGACATGCATGAGGACAAACTACAACATTAGCCTGCCTTTCTGTCAAATGACACAGAGTCGCAACATTCACCAAGTTTTTGATAGCACTTTAGACAGGCATTTATGTGGGACTGGGTCATAGCTATATGGTTAGAGCACTTGCCTTGCATGAGCAAGGGCCTGGATTCAAGTCCCTAGCACCGCCGGAAAATTAGCTGGGTGTGGTGGTACATCAGGTTGAAGCAGGAGAATTGTCCCAAGTTTGAAGCCAGACTGGACTGCATGGTAAATTCAGGACCAGCCAGGACTACAGAGTGAGAGCCTACTTCAAACAAGCAAGCAAGCAAGCAAACAAGCAAAAACACTCGGGAAACAGGACTTACACTAATGCACCAGAAAATGACAAGAATGATGGGTAAGTGTAAGGAGGGGAAATGTTTTGAGAGGAATAATGGCAATATGTCTTTTCCCGGAGTAATTTTTAAAATTAAAATATTCACCATATATTTCTATTATGATATATTGTCTGGGACTCAAATTCTGTAGAAAGTTTGGTTAGAAAGTATAATGTGGGAGTAAATAGTATGCAGGTCTCAGTGGAAACCATCAAGAAATAGTAGAAACAGAATAGGGTTAGTAAAGAGGAGAAAGAAAAGGAAGTTCCAAAGTCTGCCTCAGAGAATGATGATATTTTAGTTACCAGTTCAGAAAGATGACACTGAACACAGTCAGAGAATTTCAGCTCATAAAGCAGATACATCTCTGAAAATCTGACATCACTCCCTCTGGAAAGCCGTTCACCTGGCCCGTGGGTATGTGGTGGAGAATGTTGGGCCATGGGGCCATGGTGAGGGGAAGGGAAGAGTGGTCCTGCAGTGGGGGTGCTGTTCCTTATGGTGCAATGCTTGCAGAAGGCAAGTGAGCCACAGGAAACCTGACATAACATGGAGAGAGAGTTTCCCCAAATTCGTGACTGTGAAAGAGAGCAGAGAAACCATGCACTGTCTTAGCTACCTTTTAGTTGCCGACCCAATACCTGAGGTATGCAAATTAGGAGAGAAAAGTTAATTTTAGCTCCCAGTTTCAAAGGTTACAGTCCACTCGTGGGCAGCCGGCAAGTGTAGAAGCACATGGCAGAGGCAGAGGTGGAAGCAGTTCCTCACGACATTGCAAACAGGAGGCTAGGTTTGAGAAGAAGGGAGGAAGTTGCGTGTATTCTGCCAGGTTGTGTCCCAGTGATGCTTCCCTTCTGGGTCCAGCCTCAGTGGTCTTCATGTGCTAGGTTTAAGCCCCTAGTCCACCACACACCTGTAATCTGCAATCTGCCCCACACCTGTTTTATACCACACACCTATAATCCACTACATACACATAATCCATACAAGGCCCCATCTCCTAACAGCACACGGTTTACAGATAATCTATAGCATCCAAATACGTGAGACTTTTGGGGGACATTTCAAGGCACAATAGGTAGTAGATAGCAAGATTCTCAATGATATTATAAAATACTACTTTTTGTAAATCCAGTGAAACCATCCACCTGATATAATCAAAAAGTAACGAAATACCTCATATGGTTCCCAGTGAACATGTGTACACGATACATCTCTGAATGTCTGACATTGTTCCCTCTGGAAACCCATTCACCAAGTACAACTTCACATTTTTTAAAATTGGAAACAAGGGGCTATAAAACACAATCTATTAAATGCAATGAATTTTTATTTATATATATTAATACACATATCAAAAAATTAAACCATTCTCATAAAATATCCTGTGGTATCAAATAGTCAAAGCAAATGTACACATAAGCCACAGGGTTCAGGCAAGTTCTGAACATTATCATGTTCTTTTTAAGAGGTCTTATGAGATTAATGTCTGTGTTTTCCCCACACAACGAGTACACTCGATTCTCTTGTACAGGCAGCAGCGGGAATTGTGTCACTGATTCTACTTCCCTTTTTGCTAAGGGCAAGGAAGCAGAGTGCTAAGCTGCCGTCTACTTGGAACACCCAGACACAGAAATCTCAGTGTATGATTTTGTCTTCATCTCTCACTCCTGATTTCTCCTTATTTTTCTCAATTTTATCTTTTCATCATCTTGGTGTTCTCAGTCAATCAGGAAAAATCTCGCTGTCTTCTATGTATTTTTAATATGCTCCATTTTTTCCGCCATAGCAGTATAAGCAGGGGATAATCCCCACAGTCTTCATAATGCAGAAGGATGCCCCTATCAATGCGCTGCACTGCTTCGTTCCAGAACCTATTTAAATGGGACATTTTACAGAATAGCATGATTCAGACCTCATGGTTTACTGCTAGAGATCATTTGAAAAGAAGGCAGAAAAGGATGTGCAGCTTCTCTTCAGAGGTTGATTCGGTGCGTGTGCGCATAAACAGCCCCACTCTCTCTCACCCCGCATGTGTAATTGTTAAGTAATCTTCTCTTTTTGAGGACAAGAGGTGTATTTTTAATGAGTAAGGGACATTAAAGGGAATTTGGGGCCTCTTAGAATCAACAGCATCACAACAAGCTTTCAATTAAGGGGACATCTGTTGGGAATACACGGGAATCTCTGCACAAAATCAGTCGCTAATCGCATTCACCTGCCCAAGCAGCCAGACAGCCCCGGCACAGGGAAAGGTTGCTTATTTCCTCCATGCTCAATCACGCTGCATTAAGTGGCCACCTGGGTAATGTGTGAGTGCACACCTGCTGACCTACCCAGTCTAACAGAACGTGCTGAAATCAAACTCCTGAAATAGACACAAAGCAGGTCCGCCCTTGGTCTACAAAGGGAAACAAAAACACAAAGGAGAAAAAGCCCAAGACTGGAAGGACATAACAAATTAACAGGAAGCCAGCATTAAATTTGGTTGTTTTATTAGCATGTCCCTCTGATTTTTGAACAGTGAATTTAAGGGATTCTAAACCTGGTGTTGGGAGGGAGGGGAATCTAGCTAGCTACCTTTTCCACTTTCCAACCACAAACACAGTAAGGGGCAGACCAGATAACAGCCTGACCTGCAGAGGGCGATATTGAGTAATTTTGACTATATATAGATACAAGTAGGTAGATGGACAGAGGAGTATTAGTGTATTTTGATGGTGCATTCTGGCCTCTTAGGAAGTGTATTTTACTCTTCTTTGAATGCATAAAACTTAGTTTTCCTAAGACGTACCTTACTGCTTAATTTGATGCTAATTGCTGAATAGAATATTATACATTTCATATACTTTAAGGGTAGTTTTAGCAAGTGGAGGAAGAAAAGAGGAAGATGGACTTTATAGAGAAGAAAAGGGATGTGTGGAGAGGTGTGAGAGTAAAAATGATCAAAATGAGATATGAATATGCACCAATTCCTCAAAGTGAATGGAAATATTAGGTAATAAAATGAATAATTTTGAGAAAATAAAGGCATTAAAAAAGTGTTTCAGCATTCGGGAGACAAAGGCACAAAGACTGTGTTCAGGGCTAGCCTCGGCTATATAGTTAGTTTAGACTTAGTCTGGACTGCAAAGTGAGGACCTGTCTCAAAATAATACTTAATACTTAAAAATTATAGCATAATTTTTGTAGGCCAGACTTAGTCTATAAAATTGGTGGATCGATTGTGTTGCTTTGGCCACTTGCACTTTTTCTGTCTAATTGTGATCATATTTGCTGTTCCTTTCTTTTTTTCCTTTCCCTACACTCTCTTCCCTTTCTCTTTTCTTTTCCTATAAATCAGGGACAGTCTGTTGACAAAGCTTAGGACACCTAAGAAGTTTATCCCAAAGTCAGATAGCACACCCGAGGGAGCCTAGAGTTTACATCTGGGGATTTCTGAGCACACAGATGGCCGCATGTGCTTGTGGGTACTTTATCATGTGTTTTGCTCTTCCTCATAATACTATTAAGTCAAGAGAGGATAAGAACAGCTACCTAGCAACTGAAGATTAAAAACGAAATTTCAGCTTCAATTATCCACAGTCTTTGCCAACTGCATCTCCCAATTGATCACTTTTCCAGTTTGTTTTGTGTATCTGCCCTATACTTTCTGGATTCGTGCGCTGAGAAGGTGTGTGTTACCGGCACTTGTCTTACTTTGCTTAGCATCTCAGGTGAAGATGTTCACCTTGGGTGAAATCATATTAATACTGTTTCACAACCAATCATTGGAATATATAGTAAAATAATATTAATAACAGTTTTCTTTAAATATTCAGGAAGCAATATATTTGAAATGGAAAAATATTGAAAATAACTGGTGTGGTTGTATTTCTATCGCTAAATCAAAATGAGTAAACAACAGCCAGCCCTTCCTCTAAATACTTACAGAATTGATATTTGTAACAAAAGAGTATAGAATATGCCATTACACTGTCATAAGTGCCAACATGATTTTCTGTTTTCTGATAGAGCTAATCAGTAAGTAGGTCTCCAAGGCATCAATTAACTCTGTCATTTTTGGCCAAATGGTGGTTCTGATTGGCTGCTCAGGAATGGCCAGCTGCTAAAGAAAACCAGAAAATCTTTGAAAACAATATCATCCCCCACCACCAGCTCACTGCAATAACTACCGTTAGAGATACAAACACATCTAGATGCAAAGAGAAGGGAGCCAGCCAAGTTACCAAAATAAATATACAGGTTTACCAACTGAAATGTTAGTTTATAAGCACTTGTAAAACAAATTAATTGTGGCTGTTTAGAGCAAGGAAAATGTAACTGAAGGAATAAAATTAATATGTAATAGAAAATTATTTCACATCACAATGAATAGCCTTCTTGAGTACACAGCAGTGAAGATCCTATCTGCCTATGTTATAATATATTTCTCCTCAGATTATCACAGAATGTCAGAATTAGCCAAAGGACTTCGAAAATGTCCATATACACCCTGAAAGCTAAGGCAGAAATATCAGTAACATAATTTCAGTTGTAGCTTACTACTTTTATCCATAACTACTTGACAATTTTATTAGCCTTCTACTCCTAGCTATGCAGGTAGCAAGCTTTGTATTCCATTAATCCAATAAAAAGTCCAATTTTCTGCTGAATTTAGGACCAGAGAACTGAGAACTTTAAACTAGGAATAAACTTTGACAGCATAAAAGTTGCCTTTAATCAAGTGATGACAGAAATTCTGTCATTAATCCATTCCTTGTCTTAAAGAAAAAGAAAAAAGTCATAGTACCCCTTGTCACATGGGCTCTGGCAACTTGGTTGACATATTTTGGACACCATTTCTTTAGACTCAGTAATGAACAAAGACGGTCCAATTTAATTGTTTTTCCTAGGAATTTAAAATGTGAGCACAAAAATTCTGGCCTATGTCTGTGCTGAACTGAAGAGATCTATAGTGCTCGGTAAAGACAGAAAAAAGAAGTCTGGGTAGGGAGGTATAGAGAGTTTAGGATGAGGAACCATGTAGCCTCTTAATGAGAAACCCATGGAAAATTCCTCCAAGTTTGAATTTCTAAACCACTTCTCAGAACCTCACATGACCCCTCACGGAGCCAGGTGTGTTAATACATTTCTGACCTGAGATATTCTAAGCTGTTTTCAATAAATCCTATTTTTGTTTCTCCTAAGGCAAACAAAGTACACATTACCTGCATCCAATGATTCATCTGAAATCAGTTAAGATTAAATTTAGGATTAAGATTAAAACCAAGTTGTTTGATTGTTCATTACTTGCTGTTTGTTTATTTAAGTTACTTTAATATTTAGATATTTATTATGGTCTCTATAAGAAATGCTCTTTTGAAGGCGTTGCATTGATGGCATTTATGAAGATTGGATCATGAGGGATCTAACTCATCAGTGGAGTCATCTGTTGATGAGCTCATAATTTGATGGCATTATTGAAAGGTGATCGAAACAAGAAAGGGGCTTAATTGAAGAGAGTGATCATGGGCAAGTGGCCTTAGGGACTGCATCTTGTCCACTATTTTTTTCTCTTGGGCACGTGCTCTTTCTCCATCTATTCCACTATCCCTCTCTGCTTCCATGTGAGGAGAGCAGCTTTCACTTGCCATGTTCTTCTGCCATAATGTGTCTGCTTCTTACAGGTCTATGAGCAATAAAGCCCACCAACGCAGATTGAAACTTCTGACACCATAAGCCAAAATAAGCTTTTTTCCCTTTATTTATCATAGCTATTAGGTCATAGTGGACAAAGTCAACTAACACAATATGGATGACAACTGTGTTTCTGTAGTTAAAAATTACTTTGTTAGTCATTGGTTGATGCTGATTCTACTTCTGAGGTTGAGTTTTGAAAGTTCTATGTTGAAATACAGCAAATCTTCTGTTTTCAGAGAATAGACTAGGTTTACTTATTTCCATGTATATGTGTGTGTGAAAGTGTGCATGGGTGGGGGTTGTGAAGGGATGGCGGCATGTTCATTGAGCAAAAGGAACAAGTGACTGAAAGAAGGTGTGAGGATTTTCTTTCAGAAAATACTCAACCTAGAAATTGTTCTTCTTTGTCTTAAACCAAGGTCTAAAAAAAAATCTGCTACTAGATCCCACTCATTGCCATATTAGAAGAGAGTGATAGGAACAGAATATTAAGTATGCTTGAAACACAGGTACTTGATTCTATTTTAGGTACTGATTCTTTTAGTGTTAATGCCTGACAAAGCTTAACATACGCATGTATGCGCACACACTCTCTCTCTCACACACACTCACACCCACACATGACTATCTCTAGCTAATGATTTTGTGTGTATCTGCCGATTAGGCTCACAAATCAGATACAGAGGTGAATACTGTAGTTTATCTCATATGAGAAACACGTAATGTCAATAAGTAAAAGAACAAAATAGAAGAGACGAGGGAGAAAACAGGGCGGTAGACTGTGGAGATGGGAAGGGGAGACCGCTATAGAAGGGCAGAGAGAGAAAAGGGAAGTGAAAACAATAAGATGTGATGTGAGTGTGTACAAAGTCCCCCAGTTGATGATAATTATTACGTATCACAAATGCATACTAACAAAAAGAATAATTGGAGCAAAAATACTGACTCCTAGACTCCCAACGGAATTTGAGCATTAAGATGTGTGCTGAGTGACTTGTATTTTGTAAAAGTTATTCCTTAACATTTTGACATAATATATTCAATGTACATTATTTTATGTATTTATTATATCAGCGTGTGTAAATTTAAAAAATACAAAGTAAATCAGAATAGTGAGTTGAAGATCTGAAACTAGGCACAGAAGATGAAGCGTGGTCAGGGCATTCAAGGAAAGTCAAAGAACCAAGTCAGAGCCTTGCCTAGGGTTCTGTCTCCGTGGGACATTACTAAGCTTTGCAGAAAGGACTAGTGGCTGATACTAGATTCCTCCTGTTGTCTGACAGATTCCTCATGTGTAAGCATGTAACCTACTCTTTTCAGTTAACATGTTAATATTGCTTTAAAAATGTGCTCTGTGCTATAACATACTCAACTAATTCTGTTGTCTTTGTTTTCTTTATAAAGTCCAGTATTTAAAAAAGTATGTTATTGTTACAAAATGTTTCAGGAATAAGTGAACTGAATACTTTTATCAATAGTAACATTCTCCAAAGACATAGAGCAATAGCATATTCCATACACAATCATCCCTGAATAAGGAATATTACTTCTTTAGGCTTTCAGACACATATACATACGTGTGCATCATATGAACTGAATCTTCCTTTTTCATATCATCTTTGTTAGATGAATATGCAAATAAAAAGGTTATCAGGGAAGTTAGAACTGATGTAGTGGCCTACCAGGCAAGGACGAGCTTCGTTTCAAAGGACCAATTCTGTGCAGCTCTTTAACTTTTATTGTACACTTTTATTTTTAGATATTGTGTTTGGGCACATAAAAATAATAATATAGCTTAACAGTCCTAAGTATCTCTGGAACAATCACCAACCACAAGCAAGTTCTCCAAACTCTGCCAGTTCCTTTGCTAGTGTGTTCTCAGACACATGTTATTGCTTTGGAGTAATGAACCCAAGCACACACAGTTCTTCATGCCAGATGGAGACAGTACACCTTTAAAGTAGTTATTTTGAATTAAGGTAGTGAGTCACAGGTGATTTTTAATCCTGTGCTTTCAAGCAAAGTACTGTAAAAACTGGAAGATGGCAGTTTATATTTAAGACTTCCAAATGTTTTAATTAAAAAATCCTTTCAACTATATTATGCCATTGCGTAGCTAAAAAGACTGAACTGTTTGCAAGCCATTATCATTTACAAAAAGAAGACAGTCATTTTCTAAATTTGGAATGGTAAGAATATTTTAATTTTATTATTATGTCTACTATTTGTCTTCATAAGGCACAGTCCCAGGGGCCTGAATTACTATTAAATCCAGCATGCTCACATTATTCTTAGGATTCAGTACCTCCGAGGAAGGAGTTCTGTTACCAAGTCTACTTGAAAAAAGACCAACATTGGCACATTGTCATCCCCCCAAAAAAAACTCTTGGGTTAGTATAAAATAATGTTCCTGATTTTTTTTTCACCTAACAAGCATTGTTTCAATCAGGTATTTATTGAAACTTTAATAAAGTGAGTTTTCTGCTTGGTGGAAGAAGAGGTTAATTATACACGCGCATGTGTGTGTGTGTGTGTGTGTGTGTGTGTGTGTGTGTGTGTAGAAAGAGGAATCATTTGGTGAATATATTTACTGGTAGATAATTTCAATATTTTGCATCATTTTGTTGAATTTCAGTTTATCTCGAGAGGCTAATGCACTTCCTGTACCAATAAGGAGTCAAAGTGTTACTTGAATTCCTCATAACTCAGTCCTGGTTTCTTGTCTTAGTTTCTTACCACCTGCCCTCCTGAGGTAGCTGGTTCTGCTGAGGTTCTCTATCATTAGCAAACCTACAAACTCCCTCACTGCTCCTTGCGGAATGAGTCTTATCTGTGGGGGAAACTTGTAAATGAATCTCTGCACAGCTCTGCTTCATAATTCTGCTAAATCCTACCAATTGCTGGCACTTCAGTAGGGCTTGGCATGAGTCAGCCACCCAGATGTAATCTAGGACAGAACATGTATTTGTTGAAATGTGTCTGGGACTAGCGTTTTCTTTTCTTTTCTTTTCTTTTTAAAGTGGCAGTGGTCAGCACTTGCAAAATGTTAAAAAGCTGCGTAATCTGAATGGGCCGTGAAGCTGCTCTTCTCGACATTCACTTACATTGTTCGCTATTAGAGTAAATAAAAATACCATGACTGACAGCTATGCGTTATAATTCCAGATATATTTTAAGAATTAAGTCCTGAGAGTCCAGATGATAAAACTAAAGCAAGTGCTTTGTTCTGTTTTGTTTGGTTCAGTATGGTCTTCTCACGACCATTGGGATGTTGGTAGTTGCTCACATTCCTGCCCATTTTCTGACTCTCTTCATATATCTCATTTCCTTTGTGCAAACCAATCTGCTCCCTGATTCTAACTACTTCTAGTGTGATGATGCAGCCAAAGTCCAGCCTAAGGAGTTTCTTTGCGCTTCACAGTCATACATGCAGTGACTGATGGGTCATCTCACTACATAAAAATGATGTTCTTGTCATTAAGATTGGCCGAGGACTGAGGAAGTTTGGAAAGGTACATCTTCCCGTTCCTGGTTTCCCAGATAAAATATAAATAAATGCAATGATTAGAGAAGGAAAAATCCGAAAAGGAAATGAATTTACCGACATTATTTCTGAAACAAAATGCACCGATGTGCTTGTCTTGACAGGGCAAACATATTCAATGAAACAGTAAACAAAACAAAGCAAAACCTTGTCAGTACTGTGCTTAGACAATCTGTGCTCTCCACGATCCTTCTCACTTCTCCACAGACACCCACGAAGACCACAAGCTCAACATGACATGTGTATTGTCTAAGTTCACAGGTTGGATATTATTGTTGACTCCAACATGGCATATCTCCAGGTACAAAATCTATTTTTTCTACCTCTAATCATCTCCCATCTCCCACCACAAACCCTGCCCATTAGAAAATGACTGTGCTGAGGTCAAGAGGGCTTAATTCAAGTCCCCTTCTTTGGTCAACTGGACTACTACAGCTGTATTTGACTGACTGCAACATATATGTTTGCCCCCTATTGAATCCAGTTTTCATACTGTGGTTATGGTGATGATTCTCCTATTCAAAACCTTTCACTAATTCTTTCCTCTGTAAACCAAAGCCCAGACTACCGAGCATGAGCCACAGTGGACCTTTGGCCCACCTGGTATCAAGCGATAGTGTTGCCCCGTGTCCTGCCTCACCTCTCTGTTTCTTGCTGTTCTTGAGTCACTGGTAGCTCTCTACCGCGATATTCCCCATGTCATTCTGCCGCCTATGTCCAAATGGAGCACATTAGCTGGGAAGCTTTTTCTTGTCCCTGCTACACAGGTTTCACCAAATCTACTGTCCTTCCAAGTGCACCGCAAACATTATTAACGATAGTCACCTTGCTGTACAATGGGTCTCCAGAACTTACTTTGCATGATAAACCTTTTTACCCTATGATTAACATCTGCCCATTTCCCGTGTCCTCTGCCCTCTCAATCAGCATTCTGATCTTTGCTTTTACCAATCCAATGATTTTTAGACTACACATATAAGTGAGATCATACAGTATTGTCTTTTTATACTTGATTCTTTCACATAGCACAATATCTGCTGGATTCAACCACACTGTTGAACATCACAAGATTTTCTTCTTCTATTTGTCTTTCAAACCTATTTCAGATGTTACTCTCTCTCAGAAACCTTTCTTGCCACACTCAATCTATATTGATTGTCCATTCCACAACCTGCTGCAGTACATTATACTTACTTCAATAAGATAACAATAGTAAAATTTAATATTTATTTTCAGATTACTGGATCCTACACAGTATGGTAGACTTTTTATAAACTTTACTTCTCAGAATGTCTAATAATTTATAGTAAGTGTTTTCAACTTGATGGGCTCTTATTTGGGACCTGAATTCTTATAAAGCAAAGTTCAATGCTTTAACTGAATTTTCCTTAGTCTCAGAGTTTAAATCAGTGTTTTGTTTACTGAATGATTTAATATCCCACAAGGCTGCACCTACATGTTCTTCATTAAATCCCCCCTTTTTATTGGCTCCCTCGTTCTTAATTACTCCCATGTCTAAATTCCACTTTGTCAGGGTTCATATTTTTTCCTGCTCATGTAATATATTTTCACATATTTAACTTGGCTGCCTTTAGAGCAGGCTGTACAGTTACTTAGTGATTTCTTCTTGGTTGTTCTTTCTAAAAATTTTTGGCAGTTTCCAATCTTCTTAATTCAAATTTGAAAGCTTATTCAAATCTCCTCTTTCTGATATTTAAAAGTTTTAAAGTATGACAATGAAACAAAGAAAACATTGCTTAGAACTAATGGTGAGTCAGTTCAGATTTCTTCATCTTAGAACATGGAATTTTAGCTCATAGCAGCTACAAAATCATGCAGTTCATTCTCCACCTGTCTTTAATTGGAGGAGTAGAGTTAGATTCAGAGGTGGGATGATTTGTTCAAAGTCCAAAGCAAGTCAGTAGTTACATTTGAACTACCTCTGATAAAATATAAAGAAGGCAAAATTCTAATTTAACAGTTTGAAATAAGATTCCTCAGTTACAATTTCCCCCTTGAAAGAAATTCTTTGATATTGACCAGTCTTTTTTTGAGTAACATACAGATGATTATTTATCCTTTTGTTATACCGGGCTTAAACCTTTGTTCTGAATGATTTTGAAGAGATTAGCTTATGCAAATATATCTTATCCTGGATGCCAGTAATATGTTCCTTAAATTCATTGGCAAAAGATTGAGTAGAATCAGTTCTCTAATGCACGATTTCCAATGAGCTAATGGATACCTGATATAGTTATTCTAACCTAATATATTTTTTTTAAAAAAGTGAATACACTGTACTTTAATGCTTCTAACTGCAGGAGTACTTGGCTCAGAGCCAACATCTGACGCACTGCTTGTTGGTCTTTTACTCAAATCTATTTTTGAGTTTGATGCATTGACATCAGAAAATCCCAGAGGAGCAAAGGGAGATAAAACTTACACTTGGTAGCATTTTGGCCATCTGCAAGAGTAAAAATTGTCATATATACTATCATCTTTTCCTCCATTAATGGTGAAAGCTTTAAGAACTATAAAAATAGTAAATCACAAACCTAGAATTTCTTTCACTAAATGCTCTTTGTAGGTAGTCATATATAGGTCTTAGTATTTCATCTCAGAGCTGGGAAAGGAGGTGTATGATTGGGCCCTAAAACTTCCATTAGAAAGTTTAAGGAAGTCAGTAATTGTATACCTCAAAACTTCTGTGGCCCGAGTCACAATCATGCCTTTTTCTCTTGCTGCTACTTTAAGGGCTAATGCTGAACTGATGAGGGAAGAAGGGAGAATTGGCTATAAATAACTATTTGTCAACTGAAAAAAATATGAAAGAGAGATGGAAAAATAGTAAGTTTTTTGATGCCCTAGATCATTTACAAAAACTATTGTACAATTAAGAGAAGGGTTACCTCTCTAAATTTATTTCCAACTTGAACTATCTAAATTAGGGCTGTGGACACCAAGCTGAAGAGGTGCTTGCTTACCTTTTCTCCCCAACTTTATTATAGTATACTTAACAAATAAATTGTAATTATTTAAGAAATTCAGTGTGATGTTTTGATATATTTATATGTTGTGAAATAATTACCACAATTAAAGTAATGAATGTATCCATTGCCTCACATAACTATGTTTTTTTTTTTAATTGTGATGAAAACATGTAAAATCTACTCTCCTGGATAGAAGGGGATATTTATTTCCAGTCTTTTGAAAGATCTACATACTGCCTTCTGAAGTGATTGTATGAATTTACATTCCCACCAACAGTGCAGGAGGGTTCCTTTCTCCCCACAGCCTCACCAGCACTGATTACTATTTGACTTGTTGATATTGGCCATTCTCTCTGGAGTGAGATGGGTATCTTAGCATTGTTTTGATTTGCATATCTCTTATGGCTAGGGATGTTGAACATCTTTTCATGTATCTATTGGCGCATTTGAACTTCTTAGTGAGTGAACTGCCTCATTTCATT
The DNA here is from genome assembly GCA_004027205.1 of Ctenodactylus gundi. Taxonomy (NCBI): domain Eukaryota; kingdom Metazoa; phylum Chordata; class Mammalia; order Rodentia; family Ctenodactylidae; genus Ctenodactylus; species Ctenodactylus gundi. Next base: position 108,495 of record PVKB01002909.1, read on the forward strand.
TGCCCACTTTTCAATAGGACCCTTTATTTTTGTAGGCTTACTTTTCTTCAGCTCCCTATACATTCTAGTTATGAGCTTCCTATCTGAGATGTTGGTGGTGAATATTTTTTCCCAGTCTGTTGGCTCTCTTTTTTTTTAGTTTCCTTTGCTGTGCAGAAACTTTTTAATTTGACAAGATCCCATTTGTTAATAATGGGGATAATCTCTTTTCCTCTTGGTGTCTTGTCAAGGAAGTTTTTGCCTACCCCTATGTCTTTTAGATATTTGCCTAATTTGTCTTCTGGGAGGTTCAGTGTTTCACTTTTAATGTCTAGGTCTTTGATCCACTTTGATTTGATTTTGGCCCTCCTGGGAATATTTCCAAAAGAGTTCAAAACAACACATGACAGAGATACATGTATACCCATGTTCATAGCAGCAGAACTAACAATAGCTAAAATATGGAAGGCACCGAAATACCCATCAGCAGACCAGTGGATACACAAACTGTGGCATTTATACACAATGAAATACTATGCATACTTAAAGTCCAACAGCGTGGAAGCTTTTGCAGGCAAATGGAAGAAACTTGAGAACATCGTGCTTACTGAAGTAAGTCAGAAGCAGAAGGCGAAACATCGAATGGTCTCTCTGATATGAGAAACCCAAATCACAACTATCTCATGGAACTTAAAACTAAAAACAAAGTGAACCAGGTGGGTAGGGTGGGGAGGGAGGAAGGAGTGGGTAGGGGGAGGAACAAAGTAGAGTGGAAAAGTCCTTGTCACCTTGACAAGTTACGTAGGTACACAAAATGCTCAACTTCATTGTCAACCTTAAATTTTGCGCTCATACTTATCAATAAAATGGGGAAAACTCCACTCTACTTCCAAGTACACCATAAACATTATTAATGGTAGTCACCTTGCTGTGCACCAGGTCTCCAGAACTTACTCTGCATATTAAAACTTTCTACCCTCTGATGAACATCTTCCCATTTCCCTTGTCCTCTGCCACTGTAGTCACCATTCTGCTCTTTGCTTTTGTGCGTCCATCGCTCTTTAGATTCCATATATGAGATCATGCAGTATTGTATTTTTGTACTTGATTCTTTCACAGAGTGCCGTGTTTGCTAGTTTCAACCACACTGTTGAACATCACAAGATTTTCTTTTTATTACCTGAATGATATTCCATTTTCATCTGTCTGTCTGTATAACTATCTAACCCTATCTACAATGTTTTCTATCCATTCATATATTGATGGGGACTTAGAGTAAGCCCATATATAGGCTGCTGCAAAAATACTGTGATAAGCAGAATATGGATATCATGGAGAGAGGTAATAAAATTGTCTCTATTTGTAAATGATATGACCTTTTATATAGAATACCATAAAGATGTCAACAAAACCCCATCAAAATGAACAAATTCAATAAATTCACAGAATAAAAAAATCAACATGCAAAATCAATTACATTTCTATATATTATCAACAAACCACTCAAAAAGGAAATTCAGAAAACAGAATTATTTACAAAATTATCTCAAAAACCAAAACCAACCACCAATCAATCAACCAAGCAGACAAACAAACAAACAAACAAACAAAAAAAACCCAAACACTTTTATCCAAGGAAATAAAAGATTTGTGCACTGAAAGCAACACAACATTGGCGTTGCCTACCTCAATGTAATGTGCTTTGGGAATGCAAAGTATTGACAAATAGCAAAGTCCTATTCAGAAGGGAAACTTGAGTATCACTCCTTTCCAAGCCTTCATAATCTCACTGAGTTGATTCTGAATAAGCCTAAGAAGTCAGTATTTCATTCATATAACCACTTCTATGTGGTGTGGAAGCCCTGCAGGACAAAGCATCCTAGCTCCTTGTCTTGGGAGAAAACTTGGCAATAGGAAATTGCATTATTAACAAAGGGCATTAAAATAAATTTTTCAAAGTTATTCCAAAGAACAGGGTAATCAATATCACTGAGATAATCTAGTCCTCTTCTTGTAGTCATTATTGCTCTTTCTTCCCCAAAGCAGACATATACTGCCTTTTAATATTATATCACCATTTGAAAAAAGAGCACCATAAGCAGGGTAGATCTGGAGCCTTTTCCCCAGGTTTTTGATACAGCTTTGCTGAGGGCCAGGCTGCTCCTCACCACATAGCTTGACATTTGCTCCAACAACCTCCAAGGAACTGTTTGGAGTTCCTTGTGTTTTCATGATTTTGGCTGACAGAAAGAAGCCCTCGTCGAATCCAGAGATGGATGGTAGAGAGAATGAGAATTTCATATAATTTCTGAGCTACCCAAGGCTTACTGTGGAAGACAAACAATTTAGTCCTTGGTATATGTGGCGATGATAATTCATTTAGTCATCAGGGTTCATCTCTAAGTCAGACTTGCTTGGGAAACTTTAAAAAATGCAACTGACTACTTACAGAGAATAGCAGCAATCATTATGAGATAGGAATGGAAATGTTAACTTAGTTTGCCTGAAGTAATACATTTATAATCATATGATAACACTGGCTTAATTTCATAAATCTATTCTACCACTTATTGATTCAGTTTTGTTGTTAGACTTCCACTGAAATCAATTTTTATTGCTAGATATTCAAAGGATAAAGATCGGTGTGTTAAACATAGAAAAATTCAACATGATTTCTTGTACACGATGCATTTTGAGATCCATATTAATTTAACAGAATGAAAAATAAATAATAATGCCATGCAATTTGGATTTTACTTAACAATCCATACTAATCAACTCATCTAGTAAAAAGAGCATTTTGGGGGAGTTTATTTGTTGTCTCATAGAAATTCTAAGTCTGGTCAATATACAATATGTTTTCATTCAGTTATTTTTTTTGAAGTTCTCACTATGTGCCAATTTCTCTGATGGACATGGAGAACAAATAAAACTCAGTCTTATTAGAATACACCAAGTTTTACATGGTTCTCACCAAGTTATGTTAGAAAAAAAGCAGGACAAATGACCTATTATAATAATATGAAATACAGGCTGAAGGAATGCTGCTGCAGTTGGAGTACCTGCCTAGCAAGTACAAGCACTTGAGTCAATTCTCTGTCACCACATAAGCCACACTTGGTCAGGCATGCCTATAATTTCAGCCTACATAAAAGGCTGAGGCAGAAGGATATCAGTGAGTTTAAGGCAAGCCTGCTCCTTCAGAATAGCCTTGAACTTCACAGGAAGACCCTGCCTCTTAAAAAAAGGGAACGGGGGGCTAAGTCAAGGACTAGGTACCCAATTATGATTCCTCAACACCACATAAGTTGGGCATGGTGGTGCGTGCCTATAATTTCAGCACTCAGGAGGTTGAGGCAGGAGGATTTCTGTCTGTAAGTCCTAGGCCATCCTGGGCTTCATACTGAGTTCAGAACTTGCCTGGGCTACAAAGAAGACCCTGTCTCAAAAAAAAAAAGATGGAGAGGAGAAGAAAGGGAAGAAAGGATAAGAGAGAAGAGGAGAGGAAGCTGGAAGACAAATTAAAAACAGCTGGGATTGTTGAACTGACTGAAAGTTTCCTTTGTTAAAATACACAAGAGATGCAACATATATTAAAATCACATAAAATATAATAGCCATACAGCCAAAATCTACTCCAAAATTTTACTTTGTGGATTTATAAATACCCTTGAACTTGCAAGGATACAGAATTAGATGTGTGGTTCTGGAGTAGTGAGAATGATGCTTAGGGTATCACAGGCAGCACACTGCCTTGCAGTTGCTGGTTGGTAAAATAACACAGTTCTACCTGATAGCACTTAAGAGAAGGGTAAAAATGAAGCCTCATGATGTCTTTTCTGTAGACACAATTTCTTTTCAGGAAAAAAGGTCCATACTATGAGAATAAGAAATTAATTATACATCACTCTGATATTCTTTTCCCGAAGATACTGTCTTTGTGTACAATTTACAAAGCAAGTTTGAGCTAAGCTTTTGAGTAAAGACATTAGCTTAGTTAGCTTATTAATTATGACAAGTTCACACGTGTTTTCGCCTTCGTCTCTGTGTAATTATCACAGGCTCAGCATTTGTCCAGCACAGTGTGTCACCCAGAGGCTGTCCATCGAGGGTCCCTGGCATTCACAGTTCTGCCCTGAAAATGCTGAAATATGGGAGCCTTCTTGGCCACTGTATGTTTCACTTATTTTTTAGACTGTATGATTTAATTTGCATGCACATTATGTGATTAAAGATTTAGAATATTGCAAGGTCTTCCAAAATTTCTTAATGAAAAAGGGAATGCCACTCACCCACCCTGATGATCGAGACTACTGGACACTGCCCCTAGAACTCTTCCTTATCCCCTTACCAGAGAGGTACTTTCCATTTTCGCCACTGACATTTATTTTAACAGCCTCTTTGGATGCTGTGTTTCAAATTTCTTGTGAGAAGGAAAATACCTAGGATTTTCCTAAAGGTTCTGGAGTCACTGCAAAGTCTTTTTGGGTTGAAATGGGGAAGGAGTCAGTTAAATACAAGTAGATAGTCAGATGTTTTCTCTTAATTTCATTTAGAAGGGAGTTCTGTAACATTTACTGTGGCTCTATCAGTATTTTTAACTCCACCAGGAATTATGAAGATACAACTTATAAAATGGGTAGAGATAACATTGATATTAGTGTTTCATCTGTGTATCTCTGTTGTATATATTGTGCAACACACACACACAAGCACACAAACTTACTCTCAAATGTGCTCTGTACTGCAGATCTCTCCAAAGCTAATTAAAAGCCCATCTGGGCAAGAGTATCTCTTGTGATGTCTTGTAGCGCAAAGAATTGAGAAGACAGCTAGGAATATTTTCATTTTTATCTTAAAATGCTCTACCATTTGAGTGAGATAAACAAAGCAGAAGAAATCCATGTGATGAATACTTATGACACAGATTTGGAGGTATACTTAGCGATGTGCTCAGTAATAGTCTTCCTAAATGTTTCATTTATTTTTAAATGAAAACTTGGAGCTGAGTGATTTACCTAGTGTCATATAAGGTCATCAGGGTGTCACGGTACACATCTATAATCCTAGAACTCTCCTGTGAGGCTGAGGCAGGAGGGTTGAAAGCCAGCCATGGCTGTAAGACCAGCCTGGACTACAGAACCAGACTCTGTGTCAACAAAAACAAAACTAAAACAAAAGCAACCCCCCCCCCCCCAACAACAACAAACAAAAGCAAAAACAAAACTAACCAGCAATATCCCAAAAACTGATGTGTTCTTAAGAAAAAATACAAATTAATGTGTGTATCTGTGTAACTTTTTAAACTCAGTTATTTTTCTTATAGACAATGTGGAAAGAATAAAATTAGAACAGGAGACGTATTAGTGTTTTTCATGTAAATCAGTTCTGTATTTAATCAATTACAAATAAATTTGAAAAGAGAATGCTAGACTCTTAGAAAGGCAAAGCCTTTCAGAAGACAAAATGTTCCATGTGCTGGTCTCCTTCCTCCAGAAGCTAGGTTTTCTGAACGAGGTCTCGGGATCATAGCCCTGACATCTTGCTTTGCACCTGCTAGATTCTTTCCCCCAAGACAGTAAATTTACTAAGGTGCTTGGCAGATCTCTTTGTAGTTTAGCATTTGATCCTGATAAAGGAAATCAGGTTCCTGCCAGAAACCTCTTGGTGTAATAAAGGACATGATGATCCAAGGCCTTCCTTTCCTTTCCTTTCCTTTCCTTTCCTTTCCTTTCCTTTCCTTTCCTTTCCTTTCCTTTCCTTTCCTTTCCTTTGTCAACATTTGCCCCCACTCAGCGGCACATGTGACAGAAACCCTGTGGTGTGTTGTAACATTAACAAGGCAAGACACTGAGGAAGGTGAAGATGAGGTGACGGCGGTGGTGGGCCCAGAAGAGCTCCACTTTAGTGGCTCGTGCTACACCTGGAAGCAGCACAACTTATGTCAACATTACTTAGAAATAAAAAAAAATAAGCGGCTGGAGGAATAGCTCAGTGGTTAAAGGGCTTGCCTACCAAGGTCAAGGCCCTGAGTTTGATTCCCCAGCACCACACAGAACTGGGCGTGGCAGTCTATACCTGTAATCCCTGCTCTCCGGAGATTGAGACTTGAGACAAGACAATTGCCACGTGTTTGAGGCCAGCCTGGGCTCCACAGTGAGTTCAGGACCAGCCTGAACTGCAGAGTGAGACCCTGTCTTAAAAAAAAAGTAAGCAAATAAAAAGAATGTTACTGATATATGGCTTTCAGCTCAAGAGCATAGGCATGGCTTTGCATGGTCATAGTCACTCTTCAGTGAAGGCAGGGCTCAATTCCAGAATCCTATTTTTGTGTTGCAGCTGATGTCTCACCAGGTCAGGAAAGTGAACTACATATTCTCTTTTTTCAAAAGCACTTCTATTATTATAAGATAATTATAGAAAGCAAAAGAAAAAATACTGGCTGAATGTGTTTCCTCCAGCTTATTAAATCAATGAAGAAGTTGTTTGTTGGAAGCTTCAGCATACAAAAAATTACTGTAATTCCTTTCAGACTATGAAAAAATTATATAGATATATTTTATCCATCATTCTACATTATATATATATATATATATATATATATATATATATATATATATATACATATGTATATATTATGTAATTTGAAACTAAGTTTTAGGAAAGGAAGTGTGATTATGTCCTGGCTTTGCTCATTCTGGCTATGAGACTTTGGATAACTAATTTAACTTCCCTTAACATTTACTTCCCTCCTTATAAGATGGGGACAATAAATAATCCATGAGAGTATTATGTGGGGAGTGAGTTAAAGTAGGCACTTGTATATTCAAATCACCAGAAGAATGAAGAGTAACAATATTATATTTGGCAAAGTACATAGAATTAAAACAGTTTGATAGAAAAATGCCTGTTAGTCACAGCACGTGAAACAGACTGGAAAAATACTTTAGCAAAAATAGGATTCTCTTGAAGAGCTTTGATGAGCTCGTCAATATGAAACAATGCAATTCTTAATTCAACTTGCTGATATCATTTCCTTTAGATACTAAAATTAAAGCCTGTTGTCTACCTCCATGGTCAGTAATTATTCTAATAATGCATTTTTCTTTTGAAAGGGTTAGATTTAGGTTCTTTATTTAACTGATATAAAATGGACTGTTACAGCCCTTCCTGATGCCTCTTTTATGTGAAAAAAAAATGTGCCGGCTTCACCTGGCTGTGACATCACTATTACAGTTGGATCTGGTGCACAGGAAGGAGGGAGGGAGGGAGAAAGGAAGGGCGAGAGGGAGGGAGGGAGAGGGAGAGGGAGAGAGAGAGAGAGAGAGAGAGAGAGAGAGAGAGAGACTAAGAGATTGACTAAACAAGCTCCTCAGCAGCCCAGGCTGTTAGTATGAAAACAAACACTTGATGAATGCGACAAGGATCAAATTCAACTCAGAACGGAGAACAGTAGCATTTAATGATTAACTGTGAGGGAAGGCAAGGCATGAAACTCCATCACTATTCTTAAAGGATCTCTAATTTGATTAAGCATTGCAACAATATAGAAAAATCAAAACAAGCATTTTTAAATATGTAAGGAAAATGACACATTTGGACCCTGTGGTCTTGGGTGACTCTCATCCCTCTCCTAGAACGTTTCTAGCTCAGCCCGCTGATTTGAACTCTACGGGTCCGCTTTACCACGCGCAATCCTGCAGACACAACGTGGAACTCGGCGCTTCCCCGCGGTGTGCTGCTCCTGGCAGAGCTGTTGTCTCTGAATTTTGCGCTTTGTCTTTTACTTTTCCTTCTCTCCCACTACAGTATTAAATTCTTTCTCCCCTTTCCACTTCCACCACCCTGGTCGCTTCACCACTTCACACCCGGCCACCTGAAAGAGTCCATCCTGCCCGCCAATGCTTTCTGAAGGTTGGTTCTCATGACGATGTTTGCTTACAAGAAAGTAGAACAAGCTGCTGCTTAGTGACTGGTTCAGAGCCACACTCCGTCCTCGGGTGTGCAAGACTCTGTCAGTTCCCTCCATGCCACCCCTCTGGAGGTAACCCCCTTGCGGTGGCACCATGCATGGCACACCCACCCAAATGTCTCTGTGCATTCGGGCACATGTTCCACCTTCCTGCAATGAACCTTCCTTCCGTTTAGCTAAACCAGACTCTATACTTTCCGCAAGTCCCAGTTAAAAACCTACTCTCTCTAAGACAACTTCTCTTAATAAGCTAGTGAGATGCTACAGGCTCACATTCAAATCAAATTAACATTCTCAATGTCTCTAATATATTCTTTTCCTCATCTAGAAAAACACCAGAGTTTCTCAAGCTTGTTCCACTGGGAAAATACTCCTAAGCCATGTTAGGCTTGCAGAACGAGCATGAGATGTCAATTTAACTCACTCATACAAATCTAAGAATATCCTTGCTAGGAAAATCTAACTAAATGTCTACTATACAATAGAAAATAGTAGGATACAAGATTAATTTAAAAAATCAATAGCATTTCTGTCCACTAACGAAGATATCATGCAGAACGTAATGAGAAAAATATTCCCATTCTCAGTAGCTTCTCCAAAAATTAAATATCTAGAATCAAACCTAACTAAGGAAGTGGAGGACCTCTGCAGTGAACATTATTATTCTTGAAAAAGAAATTGAAGAACACATTAGAAAATAGAAAGACATTCCATGTTCCTGAATAGGCAGAACTAACATTGTCAACATAGCCATACTACCAAAACTGGTATACAGATTCCATATAATTCTGATCAAAATGCCAATAGCACTTTTCACAGAACTAGAAAAATGTCCTAAAATTCACATGGAACCAGAAAAGACCCACAATAGCAAAGCACTTCTGAGCAATAAAGACAAAGGCAGGTGGTATCACAATTCCAGACATTGAGTTATATTACAAAGCAACAGTGATAAAAACCATATGGTAAAGTGACAACAACAGACAAGTGGGCCAAAGGAACAGAACTGATTACACACAGACAACTTTGAGCACCTTCGGCCATCTCTTCTGTAAAAAAAGGGGCCAAAAACATGTGCCAGAGTATAGCCTTTTGCAGAGTATAGCCTTTTTGCAGAATGGTTCTCAGAGAACTGGTTATTCATATGCAGAAGAAGGAATCTAGACCAATATCTTTTACCCTGCACTAAAATCAAATCAAAGTGGACCAAACGCCTAGATATTAATGGAAAAAAATGAATTTTCTGAAGGAAAAAAATAGGCAAAACTCTTGAAGACATAGACATAGGCAAGGCCTTTCTTAATAGAACACCCACTGCATAAGAAATAACACCAGAAATTAATAATTGTGATTATATTACATTAAAAAGATTCTGCACAGCAGAGGAAACAGTCAACAGAGTAAAGACAGAGCCTAGAAAACGAGGAAAAATATTGCCATCTACTCCTTGGGTGAAGGGCTGGTACCTAAAATATGTAAAGAACTGAAAAAAAAGACCCAAAAATAAAAGATCCAGTTAAAAACTCAGTAACTGTTATGAATCGAAAGTTCTTGGAGGAAGTACAAATGGCCAACAAATATATGAAAAATAATTTAGCATCTTTGATTAAAGAAATGCAAATCAAAAAAGCACTGAGGTGCCATTTACATCTAAGAAATTCTATTACCAAGAACTCAAAAACAAAACAAAACAAAACAAAACAAAACACTTGGTGCTGGTGAGAACGTGGCGGAAAAAGAATCCTTTCCAACTTGCTGGTGAGACTGTAAACTGGTACAACTATTGTGGAAATCTGTATGGAGATTCCTCAAAAAACTGAAAATAAATATTACATTTGACCCAGCTATACTTCTTCCAGGTATCTTTCCAAAAGAAAGCTATGTGCATACTCATATTTATAGCTTCATATCTCATAATAGTTAAATCATGGAAGATGCCAAAATGTCCAACAACAGAGAAATGGATAAAGAAAAGAAAATGCAGTATATATATGCAATGGGGTACTACTTGACATCCAGAAAGATAAATTGGAGTCATTTATCAGGCAATAGATGCACCTGGAGACCATTATGCTTAATGAAATAAATTAGAGATCAAATATTATATGATTTCTCTAAGAGAAGACACAGAATAGTAAGTAAAAGAGCCAAATGAGAGCGATGGTTGGAAGTGGGGAGATGGATGTGTAGAAAACGAGAAGGGATAAAACGAGGGAAGATGGAACAGTTTGTGGACCAATTCCTCAAGTTAATTGCAAGTATTATATACCACAGATACACAGTGATAAAAAGGAAAAAATAGTAATCAAAGGCCTTTTTATTCACAAAATATTAACCAGCTGTTAAATCAACATCATCAGATAGCTATTACTAAATTTTTGCATTAACACTGAACTCATTTTTGTTCTTTTATTTTAGTATTACTTTATGGTGACTGTGAGAAGCTGCGTTACAGTCATCATGGCTTGCAATAATTTGATCAAAGAAAACTCTTAAAATAGAGAACATTTTCTCTGTACATTTGGGGGATACTGTTTAGGGAATAGGTTCCTCCTCCTTGGGTCTCTGGAAAACCTACTTAAACTGGAAGTCTCAATGTATTCATAAGGGTCACATGATGCTGGGAGCACTGGGCTTAGAGGAAGGTTTAGTGATGTAATCCATGGCTCTCCCCTAGCATTAGCACAGGTGTGGCAACTGTATCTGACAACCATTAGTAGAAAAGGAAAGGCCACCCTCCAGGGCTCTTGATTTCTATCACCAAAAATGTGGAAAACAGCTAACGGATATTTCCATGCCTGGTGCAAGGTCAAAGTATCAGGGAGTAGGGACTTCTTTTCTTAGCTCCTTTGGAGTTAAATGTTAACAGATCCTCAAACTGCTCTTTTTTGAACATAAAGAAAAATACCATCCAGGCCTCCTCACGCCTGTCTTTTGCTCCACCTCTCTGACCTTCTGTCTCTTTCTGTCTTTTCCGTTCTCCCCACCTTGATCCTTCCTCTCAGTCTCCCTCATTCTCATGGTTTTGTCTCTTCATGTTTGCTTGTCCTACGTCTCTCTTACTCTTGGTCTCTGCTTTTATTCTCTACCTATATCTCTGTCTTTCTCTCTGTCATTTTTATTTCTTCCCTGTTTCTTATATCTTGAAATGCTCTTTCTTATACTGTTTCTGATGTTCTCTTCTGCTTTTTCCTAGTTTGTATTTGACTTTATTTTATTATTTTGCGTGTGTGTGTGTGTGTGTGTGTGTGTGTGTGTGTGTGTGTGTCTTGGTTTTAATCTTAGAAAATATGACCAACACCCAACACAGGCATTCAGTTCAAAGTCAATCAATCCACCATTATACAGGTAAGATGGGGGATCAGATGAACTCCTGGAGCTCTCTGGACTTCATTTTGTTTTACTTGTAGTGATGGATAAGTAGTACACTATTTCAGCTAATAGTTATTTATCTGCTGTAGGTATGATCCTGTCTTCACAACAAATATATTTTTGGCTAAAAAGTAATAATAATAGATTATATTTGTGAAATAGTTTCAATGTTCGAGACTCCTTTTTTGAGTGTGGTACTGAGGACTGAAGAAGAGTCTTTACGCTGAGCTATACTCCCACCTTTTACTTTTACCTGAGGCAGGGTTTTGCTAAATTGCTGAGTTGCCAAGGCTGGACTCAGACTACCAATCTTCCTGTGTCAGCCTCCCAGGGTATGCACTATCATAAACATATACAAAATGAGTATATGTGCTACAATAGCCAGCTAAGTTACCACTTTGAGTATTTTGCTTGCATCAATTCACCTACTTCTCATAAAACTGATAGGAATTGGGTTGACATTCAGTGTATTGCCCATGATCGTGGATAGCAGGTTATGTCCAAACCACATACCCAGAGAGCTTGAGCTCTTAATCAGCGTGTCCACACATCTTCACCAGTATAATGGATTATTACTGCTGTGTCTATTGAAGTTTTGTATAAAATGAACCAGTTTAGTGGTTACATGATTTTTGTAGGGGGTCATTTTTAGATTTTTATTATAGAACACTCATTTAATTGCACAAAACCAACTTATTACCAGAGCTCATATTTTTGCGATATTAGATTTAGAGAATGACTTGAAGAACAAAAATGGGATAGATAAATACACAATTCTGAGGTATTTGGAACAAAATGAATGGCGTGACAAGAAACAATTCAGGTCCTGAAAGAAACAACTAGGACAAGGACTTTCTTTTTATTTCCAGTATTAAAACGGGAAAACCCAAAGATTTTCCGGTTTGAATACTATTGTAAAAGGAGTTGATTAAGACTCATTTCTACCACGAAACAGAGGAATTGGTAGATGAGCCATATTAAGAGTAGTGATAGGAATTTCTGATTTTAAATGTTGAATTATTATTTTAAGGTTATATTCCACTGGAAAAGAGCAGTTGTTATTTTTTTATTGACATCAACACAGGATCAACTTAAATGCTTGATTTATATCTTAATCTGCATGAAAAGCCAGAGTTGAAAGAACACTAAAAATGCAACTGGATTAGTCATAAATAATAATCACTTTCATTTACATAACACTTTGAAAAATGTCCCTAGAAGCCTCTTAACTTTCAAAATCACACACCAGATTTCAAATGCAAAATATCCTATTAATGTGGTGTGGAGGTTACAAATTTAAACACATTGAGGTCAGCAAATGTAAGAGGGGTGCTTCTTGTTCTAACATCATCTCACCCACATCAGTGTGCTTTTTTCTTACTGTGCTTTATTTAAGAATTCAACTATTCTTGGAAATATTATGTCTATCTAAATATTTAGCACAGAAGATAAATGCTGTGGGGTTGTTGTCTTCTGTGTGTTGGTATTTTGACCTACAGTGTGAAGTTGGTGCCATTTGAATTTTATGTTTACCTAGAATCCTGATGAAAATGAAAATACTGAGACTGAAGGAAAATACAAATATTCTCATTTCCTTCACTCAATTTTAATTGCCCCTTGCCCCAGGTCAAGAATGAGGCATGGAAGGGGCCAGAACTTGACCCAGTGCTGGCTGTTGCTTACCAGGTTTGAAGCATCCTGTTAGATGCTTCATCAGCCCTTGTAGCAATGCCATTGGAATGCCTGTTTCACAAGTGAACAAATGAAGGTTCAGAGCAACGAAAAGATTTGACCAATAAGACTCTATTATTAGGATTCAAATCTAAATGTGGTACCTTCTAATGTTGTAACACTTTCTCCACTAGAAAAGTTGGAGAAGAAACCTACTAAGCGTCTCTGTTTACTGCCTGCCACCTTCTCAAATCAGGATCTTAGAAATGACACATGGTCAAGAGATAGATTGTAGAAATGAACGCAAGGGCAAAATTTGGAGCAACAAAGTTAAGATTCTCTAACATATTCCTCAAAATTGATATCCAACATTTTAATCTGGGAACATATGGAGAAGGGAATATGAGTCCAGTGGAGAAAAGCGCTGTAGGGCAAGACCATCTGCTTATATGCACTAATTCAGTCACCTTCTGAAAAAAAAAAGCAGCAAGTCTAATACAGTTTATCAAATGAATTCACTTGGCATCTTGGCATGCGGGGGCAGGAATTTTTCTTATAACTGACACAGCGCTTTCTGTAAAGGAAATATGTCATACACCATGATGTCATGCATGCAGGACTTTATATACTATAAAGAAAACATCTTTGTTTTTCGTTTTAAGTTCCATAAGAGTTGTGATCAGGGACTCTCTTATCAGAGATTCCATGTTTCACCTTCTGCTTCTGACTTACTTCACTAAGCATGATGTTCTCTAGTTTCTTCCATTTGTCTGTAAAAGCCTCCACACTGTTGGACTTCACTGATGCATAGCATTCCATTGTGTATAAATACCACAATTTGTGTATCCACTGGTCTGTTGATGGGTATTTTGGTGATTTCCATATTCTAGCTGTTGTTGGTTGTGCTGCTATGAACATGGGTGTACATATATCTCTGTTGTGTGTTGTTTTAAAAAGAAAGCAAAGTGAAACAGGGGGGTCGGGTGGGGTAGGAGGGAGGGAGGGTAGGGTAGGGGGAGGGACAAAAAGAGAGTGGGAAAGCCCTTGTAACCTTGACAAGATACATACGTGCACAAAACGCTCAACTCCATTGTAAATCTTAAATTTTGCGTGTATACATATCAATAAAATGGGAAAAAAGAAAAAGAAAACATCGGTTTTTTTCTGGAAGGTAGCCATTCTCAAAATCCTATGCACTTGTTTTAAATTACTATGACACAGAGTCATTTTATTTTAGAGCTAAAAAGAAGGTAAGAATTCTTGCTGTCCCACTGTGAAGCTCTTGGAGATGTGCAACCCAAGGCTGGTGTGGTTAGTTGAGTTGTTTCAACTCGTATTAGAGCAAGTGCGAAACCCAGGACTACTTCACTTGCTCAGGTCTTCACCAATGTTTGACCACTGAAACATATTTTGAAAAGCAGTTCCCTTGTTTTGAGAAGATACCCAGAAGGGGTATCGCAGGATCAAATGGGATGTTTATTTGCAGCCTTTTGGGAAATTCCGCCTAATCGCGTGATACTTCTTTCAGGCATCTTCCCAAAAGAATTAAAAGTGAAGTATAATAGAGACACATGTATACCCATATTTATAGCAGCACAACAAACAGTAGCTAAATTGTGGAAGATGTTAAAATATCCATCAACAGACTAATGGAAACAAAAACTGTGGTATATATACAGATGGGAGTATTCCTCTTCTATAAAGACAGATAAATTTGAGGTCTTTGTACATAAAGGGATGCAAGTTGAGACCATCATGCTTAGTGAAGTGAGTCAAATTCAGAAGGTTAAATATCACAAGGTTTTTCCAATATGAGAAACCAGGAATACATGGATTTTATGGAATTAAATGGGTGTGAGAGTGGGAGTCAGGAATGATGAAGGGTACAAGGGGGCCCAAAAGGACAGAGGGAAGGGATTGTAATGTTGACACAATGTACATGGGCACAAAGTACCCAAATCAGTGTAACCATTGTGTATTGCGCATATAAAATAATAAAAATGGAGAGGGAGGGAGGCAGTTCCAGAGTTCCAGCTTGTTTGGTAAAAAGAGTTATTTCAAAAATGTTTTAACAGTTGAATCCTATGTGGAATAGGATGGAAAATATGGTTATTTTAAATAATGTATTGTTGAAGTCCTTTTGGTAACTGAAGAATATTTCATAATGTGAGTAATACCTCACTTATTTTAACGTTGAAGGTTTGTGCTGGTATGAAGCCATATGCTTAGGACAGTGTGTAAGTGTACAGAGAGGAGTAGGGAGGAGAAAGAGAGAAAGAGAGAGAGAGAGAGAGAGAGAGAGATTCAACACTATTTGAAACACTTTCTCCATTGTGTTTCTGCACCTCTCTAGCTTTTTTCTTGCCATACGGGTCACTGCCGTTTCATTCATTGATTCTGCAGGATTCTCTTCTTTCTCCAGTGGTCTTAACATGTCAGGGCCTTCAGCCTTTTTTTTTTTTCTCTTTCCTACTTAACTTTTAGACTATCTTATTAAATCACAATGTCATCTGTAGAGTATTAGCTTCAAATTTGTACCTTCAAGTACTGAACTTTATTCTACAATGTAGATTCATGTAGCTGAGTATATATACATGTATATCTACCTATCTATCTATTTATATGTGTATATATATATACAATTCATACATATGATATATATGCACGTATGAAATGTCTACATAGGAATATACTTTTCTTACTTAAATATAATTATTTGACTTATTTATCTCTGCTTATGTTACATATATATGCAATATGTGTGTATGTGTGTATGTGTGTGTTACATATATATGTTATATATATGTGTGTGTGTATAATTTTCATAGCTATCTCTCTTTTGTACTAAAATCTGAGCCTCATAATGCCAAGGACATATTTGTTTTGTTAATTTTCTCTCCCTAAATATTTACTCATAACAAATAGTTACTGAAGAAATAAGCAATATTTTTCTTATACATTAAATTTAATTGACATAGCCAAAAATTCAGTGTATTAATGTAAACAATTCTAATCAAATTCCTACATTTTATTTGTACCATCCTTTAAAATGTATATACAGTATTATTTTTCTTGAATTAATGACATGATCAATATTTGCTACCCTTACAAACCGCATTAACAGAACACAAGTATAAATGTTTGATTGATATTTAGAACTCACACCACTGAACCAAATCAATAAGTATTGGAAAAATGAGGCTTTTTTGATTCAAAGTGGCTTCAGAATAACTGAATCGTGACTATGGGGATTCTATAATCCCCTCAGCCTTCCAAGAAGGTACAATAAGAATAAATTCAGCAGTTGCAGTTAACCAGCCAAGCTACACAAAGTTACAGAATCCCTTTATAGAACGGAATGATGTTATATATTTGGTCATGAATGATGTTGGCAAATTAAGATTTTCATAGGAAATTAAATTCTATGTAAAAGACCCTATGACAAAAAAAGTAAGTAGATAAAAATCTTGGTGAAAGAAAAATCATTTAAAGAATTTTAGAAGACAAAACTTATCTACCTTCAGTATGGTTTCACCCTCAACACCAAGACTTATGCATACAGGAAAGCACCAGTGAAAAAGAATCAACTAAAGGTTTGCTGATTCCATTCCAGAGCATCAGTGTGTATATGCTGGGGTGCAGCTACTCCCGCACAGGCTCAGATGCTGAGAAAGCAGTGGGTGCCCGCTGTTGCTTCATTCCAGTTATTTTACAACATAGAGCAACACACAATACTCTAGCGATTTTTTTTTAACTAGACACAACACATGTTTTTGTCTCATGTAGGAGATGTGCAGGACACAATAGAACTCGCACTAGGGGTGACTCAGCAGCCCGTTGCACAATATGTATGTGAATATGTGAACCAGATGTGAGAGTTCCGGAAAGGTCTGTTCTGGAGAAGGGACTGCTTGTGCTGAGAAGCAAAAAGCATCCAGCCAACTACAAGAGTGGTGGGCTCGAGCTGGGGAGAGCTGTCCAGACAGAGAGAAGAGCAGTCTCATAGCTAACACTAGTTAATATGCAAAGACGTCCATCCTCAGTCGCAGTCTTGGTTTTGTTGCTCTCTGTTTTTCTTGGGCATCTGATTAACTGGCCACGGTTTCCTTTTTAGCTGTACATTGTCCATGGAAATAATAGACCCAAGGAGCCACGGGGAAGATTACATTAAAGACAAATAAATAATACATGTAAATCTCATTAGTAAAAAGTTCGCATTACGTGAAGAAAACCTACCAAAGTTGGATAATACTATAGACAGAAAGTAAAGCTTCCTTAGATTCATCTCTCTAGTAGTGTGAAAACCTATGTTCCCTCAGGGAGACTGTTCTTTAACATAAGGATTGAAAAAAAAAAAAAAAAAAACCAGGTAGCATCTAAAGGAAATGTACCAAGTCAATGGAGATGAACCTTGGTATAATTTCTGAGCTTGCATTGTTTGCCCTGGCAAAGCGATGGCTGAAGAAGGATCTAATAACCTTCCCCGAAAAAAAATGAAGAGCTATTATTAGGAAAATGTAGGCCAGCTGTTCTTCAGCTCTGCAGAGATCAGAATAAGAAGTTAGCCTGGTTTGCTTAAACATTGGAGAGAAAACCTTGAAAGTAAAGGTTACATATGGATTCCTGAAGACAGGAGATAGGCTGCTTTTCTGGCAGAAGATCTTGAGATAGCATTTACGTGGACAATAGGGTCCCACTCTGAGGAACTCCTTTGTACTCAGCGGTAGGAGCTCTTGGACTCAATTATTCAAATATCCCAAACACTGATAATTGACAAAGGACAGGAGGGACTTATTTGGAAGGCAGTTCTCAGTGCAAATGTGCAGCTCTCAGGGAAATAGAATTGCCCTTTCTGAGTCCCCTCTATGGCTGCTCCTGATTATAAACTTCCCCTCAGCCTTTCACAGGAGGATGCTTCCTCTGAGAGTCTATTTCTGGAGTTTTATTGTCTTCCATAGAAGCTTATTTTCAAAACACAGGCAAAAAGACAAGGAACCTTTAAAATTCTTCAACATATTTTGAAACTGAAAATATACGCATTTTAGTACAAAAAGGTCTTTCACTTACATCTAACTCCTGTAACATATATAGTGCTAACTCATTAAATCATCTTAAATGTAGCTGTCCTTTGCTAAAGAAAAAAAGAAACTCATGGCTTAGAACTACTTATAGCATTCATTTCCATATCTATGCATATGTACACACACCTTATTTTACATTAAATCTGTCTCCATACTATTTATATTTATACCCATTTGCTGAGTCCAAATATATCTGACCATTTTTGAATTCCACCAAGTATTCTTTAGAAAGTATTCCTAAGAAGTTATACTTGGTAAGACTCTGCAACAAAGCTGAATTATGGTGAAAATCCTACACAAATACTCAATGTTTCTAACAGCAATAAATTACAATGTCAGAAACATGAGGTGCTGACCTCCCAGTGTGAACAAAGAGGTGGGGGGTGAGTGATGCAGATAATGCTCTTGATTAGAAATGTTTTTCTTGAAGAATAAAACATTTATGCAGGGAGAGAACCATGAATAAAGTCTATCACCTCCTGAAGTTTATCCACGTACAGCGCAAGAGGATTTTCCTTCAAGGGAAGAAAAATAAAATCCTACATTGTGGGCTGATGTTCAAAGTTGCAAGTGTCTAATGCATCTCATTTCCACAGTTTTACGGTGTCTTCTCTGCTCTAAACAAATGAAGTACAAATCTTTTTTTATTTTTTTAAACAAAGAGGCAAATGAACAATCCTAAAAGTGAGAAAGTGTTTTGTAATTTTAGATTGTAGAAGTGACTAGTGGGTTATGTGCAAATTTCTTTGAAAAGAAAAACAGCAACCTGCCTGAGCCGGATTGTATTTTTGAAAGTTGGGATCAAGGACCGTGTTATTCTCCATGCTATGTTTCACAATGGAGAAGCAGCTATCCGGGTCCTGAGCTCTCCAGTCATGACAGAGACAGAACAGTCTTTCACTCTGTCCCTGCCTCCCTCCAAAAACTCTTGATAAAAACATGCTGAAACAAGGGGAGGAATTTCAATGAAGCCGGATCCACCATTAAATTTGTTCAATGTTTTAAAAAAAAAAAAGTAGGGGCTGGAGGAATGGCACAGCAGTTAAAGCACTTGACTTGCAAGCACAAGACCATGAGTTTGATTCCCCAGCACCACATAAAGCTGTGTGCAGTGGTGTACACCCCTAATCCCAGTACTTGAGAGGCTGAGGCAGGAGGATGGCCAAGTCCAAGGCTAGCCTGAGCTTCACAGTGAGTTTAGGACCAGCCTGGGCTATGGTGTAAGACCTTGTCTCAAAAAAAGTACTAATGCTACGGTCACTCAGGATCAGTTGTGAGGTGGGGTGGGGGCAAGGAACACCAATTTTTATTTATTTATTTTAAACTTCAGAAATAATTCCAAAGTAAAACTACTTTTGGGAGCTGCTTCAACACTTGTCTCCACACTATAAAGGCAGCAACGGTAAGTCAATCATATAAGCTATCTGTTATAGGACCTTTCTCATTCTTCTGTTTCACCTCCAGACTCAGCAGAGTTCTTTCATTGCACAATTTAAACTACAGTCATGCAAGTTCTGAGGGGCTTACCCCTCATTTCCTGTTGCCCAAAAACAATTACAGTGGTAACGTCAAAGGTCTCTGATTATAGATCACCACAGCATATATACTAATAGTGAAAAGGCTTCACAGATACTGAGAAGTAACCAATGGGACAGAGACCAGAAGTAAGCATGTTACGTACTCATTATCCTCACACACAAGGATTTTTCTTAGACTTGACTTTCATCCTTTTTTTATCTAAAAGTCTCCCAAATTTTCTACTCCTCAGCAAGACATTCTTTTTTTTTTTTCTTTTTAGGAGTAGCGGAGGCCTCTGGAAGCTGGTTTTCAAGTTGAGATCCATTGCTGCACAGCCGCGATCCTCACGTTCTTCTAGCCATGTCTGTCTTCAGTATTCCCGAGCATTTTACTCCAACCTACCTTCTTTAATTTTCAATCTCTTCTGTTTATGAAATAACAGTTCCCTTTGTTAAGCCCAAATCAGGTCCTGTTCACTGTGAGTCTCAACTCGAGCATTCCTTCTTGGATCATTTGCCAACAGCACAAGTATACTCACCTCAGCTTAGCATCTTTTGTACTTATTTTTTGACTGTAAAATAACATTTACACTGTAAAATTAACGTTATAACATTGTTTCTGGGAACATTACTCATTTTTGCTCCCCGTGCTTTTGTAAGCTTTTCTAGACTACACTAGTCGCACATTGTACCTACAGCTCCCAGAACCTGGAGAACATCTCAGACATAGGAGGCACTTAGGATTCATTTGTTTAAAATGAATGGAAGTGAATAAATGGCACAAAACTTACATCATCTCATATCTTAGTGGCTTAATGCTGAGTATGCAAGTGTTGGGAAGTGCTGTCTGAATTCCTCTGCCAAAATTATATTTATGAGGACATATGGAGGACAAAACAGAAAGGCATGATACAGATCAAAAAGAAATAGTATATACATATACTGTTCACATAAAAAGACCATTTTTAATCTTGGTGTACATGTACATCTTTAGATGTCCAGAAGATAACACACACACACATAGTAAGACGTTAGCATGAAAGAAACATCAATTTCATGCTCCATAAAATGCAATGTTAATAGATTGTTTTTTACATGGAACTTAAATCTTTGAACTTTAATATTTAATCAAGTATTGCAGGTGACCAGTCAGGATTCCTACCTTCTGCTAGTGCTGAATATGTTCTTTAAAGTAGGAGAGAAGTCCCATAATTTGTTATTGTAACATAAAATGTCATTTACCTGGAGACTCATGACACCCCATTTCCTTCCCTGTGATCAGCCGGCTACTTCTGATTTTGACTAAATAAGAAGAGGTGGGGCCTAGGTTTTTTCTTCATAAGGGCTATTTCTGCTTTATTTCTAGAATTACCTTTCATTTTAATAACAGACTGAACTTTGTTTTTTTATTTTTTAAAAAAACAAAATCAAACAGCATGAGAGCAATATTGGCACACCTTGAAGCAGATGACCATGGACTTCTGTCCTCATTCCAGGACATTTAGAATCAGCAATGTGATGCAGCAGAAGGCCCAGAAAACCAATCATGCCAAACCTGTTATTCATGTTAGTGATTGACGCAAGACACAGAACCTAACCCAATGAGCTTTTCCAAGTAATGGATAATATTTAAGAAAGATGGCTGAATTCAGCCCAACAGGATACAAAAAAGTGAGTTTAGTTATTTATGAGAGATTCCTAAGAGAGAAAGCTACTCTCACAGTCTGTTCAGTAGATGGTTAGAAAAGAATGCACAGCCATACCCCTCATTGCACTGCTTTTGGCCTGAGGATGCTCTGCAGATATTGTGATTTTACAAAAAAAAAAAAAAAAAAAAAAAAAAAGGATTTGTAGGCACCCGTGTTGTGCCACTCTGTTGGATGCTCATGCTCATTTCCAGTATCACATGATTACTTCTGGTCTCTGTGTCCCATTGGTAACTTCTCAGTATATCTGAAGCCTTTTCACTATTAGTAATATATGCTACGGTGATCTATAATTAGACTTTTGATGTTACTATTGCAATTGTTTTGGGGCATCAGGAACTGAGGTCATATTAGATGGTAGGTTAACTGATCAATGCCCAGTGTTTTCAGACTGCTCCAGTGGCCACCATTCCCTAATCTCTCTGCCTGCTCATCGGTCTTCCTATTTCTGAGACAACAATATTGAAATTAGCCCAACTGATATCCTCATAGAAGTATGTAAGTGACTAAATAAAATAAGAATCACATACCTCTCAGTTTGACACAAAATCTAGACATATTTAGGATTAAAAAGGAAGGCACACTGAAAGGTGAGACAGGCTGAACTAGACCATTAAACCAGATAGTTGTGCATGCAAATAGAAGGACATTAAGGAAATTAGAGGTGCCTCTCCACTGAAAACAAAAATAATTTAAAAACCTTACTGCTGATATGGAGGAAGTTTTAGTGTAGATA
Source organism: Ctenodactylus gundi (assembly GCA_004027205.1). Taxonomy (NCBI): domain Eukaryota; kingdom Metazoa; phylum Chordata; class Mammalia; order Rodentia; family Ctenodactylidae; genus Ctenodactylus; species Ctenodactylus gundi. The sequence continues at coordinate 130,529 of PVKB01002909.1, forward strand.
GAAGACCAAACCTGCCACAGTAGTCTCTTGAAACCAAGGCCTAACCCACAACAAAGGTCTAGTTCTCTAATTCTGTCAGGAGAGAGAGTTGAGAAGGCTTCAGAAAAACACTGTAAAGCTAGCAAAAGTCACTTCATGAGATTGAAGGAAAGAAGCCATTGTCAACACACAAAATGCAAGGAGAAGCAGCCAATTACACAGAAGCTATAGCAAATTACCTAGAATATCTAGCTAAGATCATCAACCAAGGCGGCTACTCTAAACAACAGATGTTAAAATGCTGACAAATAGCCTTATATTGGGAAGAGATGCTTCTGAGAATTTTCATAGTTAAAAAAGGAAGTTAATGTATGGCTTGAAAGCTTCAAAGGACAGGCTGACTATCTTCTTAGGGGCCAATGTGGCTTACAACTGTAATTAGAAGCCACTGCTTGTTTACTATTCTGACAATTCTAGGATCTTTAAGAATTACATTAAATGCTACGTAAGTGGAACAACTGAGACAGGATGATAACACGTGTTTACGACATGTTTACTGAATATTTTAAACTCAGTGTTGAGACTTGCTGCTCAGAATAGAAGATTCCTTTCAGAATATGACTGCTCATTGACAATGCACTTGGTTATCCGAGACCTCTGATAGTGAAGTACAATGCGATTAATGTTGCTCTCTTTGCTGCGAACACTACATCTATTCTTGAGCCCACGCAATAAGATGTATTGTCAATTTTCAAGTCTTATTATTTAAGAAAAATAGGAACAAAGAATGTTGTGCATTATTAGAGCATTTGCCTGGAAAGTATAAGTCCCTGGGCTCCGTTTCCAAGACTACACCAAGAAATAACAAAGAAAAACTTTTCATAAGGTTGCACTGTCCATAGATAGTGACTCAGATTCAGTAGACACATTTTTGGAAAAGATTCATTGTTCTAGATACCATTGAGAATAAGGGTGATTCAGGTGAGAAGGTCAAAACACCAACTTTAGCAGGATCTTGGAAAGAGTTGATTGTAATTTATTGGTGACTTTGAAGGGATTAAGACCGGTATAGGAAGTAACTGTAGGCGTGGAAAAACCAAGAGAATTAGAAGTGAAAAAAGAGGATGTGGTTGAATTGCTGTGAGCTCATGAAGAAAGTTAAAATGGATGAGGAGTTTCTTATGGATATGCAAATGAGGTGAGTTTTTTTAATGTTGAATATATTCCTGAAGAAAATGTGAACATTGTTAAAATAACAATAAAAGATTTAGAATATTTACTTAAACTATGTTGATAATGTAGCAGTAGCATTTGAAAGGATTAACTCCAAATTTAAAAGGAATTTAACTCTGGACAAAAGACATCAAGTAGTGTCACATACCACAGAGAAATATTTCATGAAAGGGAGATTAAACCTATGTAGATATCTTTCACTATTGTTCTAAGACATTGCCACAATGATGCAGACCTTCAGCAATCACCACTCCGTAGCCATCAACGTTGTGTAATATGTTCTAACCATGACAAGAATAGAATTTGCTAAAGGCTCTGAGAATCATTAGCAATTTTTAATGGTACATTTTTAAAAATTAATATTTATGTTATTTTTAGGCAAGATGTGATTGCTATTGAACAGTTAATAGTCTAATTGTAACTTTTAAATGCACAGGAAAATAAAAAAGCGACTTGTTATACTGAAATGATCATTTCATTACATGAAATTGGCAATATGCCCCAGGTATACCTGTAGTTTTAATTATTACCCATGTCCATTCCAGAACCTCAAGGAAATATGGCTGCAAATGAAGTTAGTTACACCGCTAGTCTCTGAGAGAAATTTTGGAAGGAATATGGATTAGTCACTGAACTTGATTTCCCAATAATCCACTCTTTCTTCTCTTTTTAGACAATGAATTTTGTCTTATTCGGTTGAGTTAAGTATCTTATTACTTAGAGTCTTTTGTACCGTAAATCTTATGATGGTCATGGCAACTGAGATATAAAGGAAGGGCACATCTGATTTTGAATGCCAAGCTGGCCCGTGAAGACGAGACACATTTGCTTTAAAATTGTCTTGCTTTGATAGCAGCTATTGACACAACACTGTCTTAGCACAGGAATGCCTCTGTTCATCAACTTACACAATATTCATAGATCAGTCATCATGGGAAAGACAGTTAAAATACTCGAAGTTGAACATGGGCAAGTTCGTGTGGGAGACTGGTGGGAAGGAAGGCAGGGTGCTGGGAAACATGCACATAATAGGAAAACGAAGTTCCAGTGAGGGATCAGAAAAGGGATCGCTGAGTGAAACACTTTTACCTTAACACTCGACATATGAGTAGAGAGGAGCCAGGGGAAGGGTGGGAGTGGAAATAAGGAACAGACGTGCAGTCTCGGACAAAAGAAGGATTTAGTATTTGCAATCCCAAAGAGCTTGGATGGAGAAAGAATGGCAGAAAGAACATAGCAATAAATATTCCAAAGCCTTATGAGCTATGCTATACATTTTTGGTTTTACCCCAAATCTTGAAATGTCATAAATATAAACATCAGAAGATTAACACCATTTTATTCATTTGCATTTTATAGTTGTTGCTTAAAGTCAGTGTTTATATGCAGGAAGCTGGGAATTAATGTTAATGAAAGAATCACTGAGTATATCCATGGGAAAGAAACCATGTTTCCTATCAAATCCTCCATTAAGCCAGGTGGATAAGGTTTTATGATCTTGAAAACTTTTAAGGGCCTTACAATATTCAAAACAAATACTTCCCTTCATGGCATGTTGGTGAAGCAGCTGAAGCATTCTCAGATATATAAAGTTAGCTCAGTTAGAGTTTGCTAAAATGTTTTCCCATAGGACTTGCTGAGCACTTCATCTATCACGCAATAAGTGCACAGCTATCATCTTTCTCTCTCATGTTATGCACGAATCCATTCAGTTATCCTGCATAAAAACTGTAAGTATTGTAGAATTAAAGACATTGCTTCAAAAGTTAGATTCTTTTTAGTTCGAACCTATCTTGAAATTGTGCCACTTGGGGCATGTCATACCCCTTACATTTCTAAGCTTCGGTTCTTTTCTTTGTAGGGATACTGTTAGTTCTATGCAATGAATTTTCTCGTGGGATTGCATGAAATAATACTTACTGAACACTGTCTGGAATAGAGCAAGCACTTAGGGTACATATTAGTGATTTACTGTGGGATGCCACGATTATTTAGCTATATAATACAAGCTAGACAGATTAACACAAACAGAGCAGCGGTGTTCCGGAAAAAACCATCAGGTCGCCCTGGAACTTTAGGAATTATCAAGAAGAAAAGTGTTTGGTTTCGAGTATAGCTAGCATGTGTGAGGCTCTCATTTGGGTTCACGGCATGGGAAGAAATGAAGATGAAGAAAAGGAGAGAAGAAGAGGAGGAGGGGTGAGAGAACAGCGTCCTTAGAAACAGGAATGAATACCGGAACATTGGGCTTTGCGTAGGCAGCAGCAGCAGTAAAAGCAATCCAGGTCGTTTCCGTCAAGGGTACCCAGAAATCTCAAGTACAAGATTCCAAATGTAGCTGGGAGACAAAGGGTGAGGCCAAGTATTGAAAACAAAGCAGAAGGTCAAATATTGAAATATTAAGCAAAGTATTCTAGCCGGAGTGGCTACATTTTAAAGATCTGTCAGCCCCGAGGCAGTAACTCCTAGTGTTCAGAGAAACAAAGCCTGACAAAGGCTCTGGCTGAAATGTGAAGATCTTTCATTTTTAATCCTGACACTCATAAGCTATTGATTCTGAGCTAATTTTACATCATATTGATGATTCTGCTTTCCCATTAATAGAATTGCAATAATTATATCTGCATTGCCGTCCACACAGCATTGTGGAGATGATTAAATGGGTAAGAAAAGTACTTGGAAAATCTCAAAGCACTATATCAAATCATTAGTAAATCCATTCAGGAGTATTTATTGAATATTCTGTTCTGAGGATCGTAGTATGAAGAAAAGATTCTGTTGCTTTAAGGCACTCACTGATTAATAGGGAGTCAAACATCAACAATTTATTACAATTAAATACATAATATATAGTATAATGAGACACCACTTTTCACAAAAGATGTGGGTAAGGCTTCATAGACTTCAACATAGAATACTGAAGTTTACCTAAAAGAGTTAGGGAAGATAGAGGCGATAAAACGCGGGCTTATATTTGATAGACGCCTGGAAACATTGTAGGGTAGCGGAAAGTCCCAGGGACCAAGAATAGAATGCACCAAAGCATAATAATGCCTTTGTGGATTCAATTAGGTACAAAAGTTTCAAATCAATCAAGTGTGAGGTTCCTTGAGGTCTTACATTCTTTAATCTTGTCATCATGGTCATGGCAGTTGTGGATCATGATGGGAAGTAGCTGAACTTGACCTTGGGGTCTCCTTCAATGTGGCCTGCTCTTGTAATTCTTTCAATTATGTCAGTGTTGGCCATGTACCTGCACATGCTGCTGCCCCTGACAGTGGACAGTGAGCTCGCCTTCAGCTCTGCCTTCCTCCTCCACAGTTGCCACGTTTCACTGAGGTGGCCCTTGGCATCAGGCTAAGGCAATTACCTGAGCAACCACTCAGTGACTTATTGCATCATTTCCGCCTCATCGCTGAACAGGTTTTGGTTTTCATTGCCTGCGAGGCTACTTAACCCTTCTAAGCAGAAATATTCAGATGAAGAAGCCCAACTGTTAGAATAATTCTGTCAAGTTAAGACATCCTTACATGACTTCACGACATCTGGCAGTGTTTGAAACATGCAGAATGGGGAGTTGCAGTTTCAAACTTTCTGAGTATGCCATGTGACAGTTTAGGAAACATTCAGTCACTGTGACAGCATCACAGCTCCCGGATAAGGTGAAATTAGAAAAAGTGTATATTCTGGAGAAGTAATTACTTAGGAATATGTATGGGATGTGCTCTACGTAGCGAAAGTCCAGTCTTTGCAATGTCATTTAATATAATCTTAAATCATCTGACTTTTATGTCAAGGAGGGTTTGCAGGAGGATGTTTACTATGGAGAATGCAAAAAATAAAAAAAAAAGAGTAAGAGCGAACACCAAGCATTGTGGGAATAAAGATAGCAAAGGTATGAGAGTTCCTTCAAAGGAGGGAAGAAGCAAGTGACTTACTAGGTGGTGAGGAAAAAAATAATGTGCATATGTGGCATTATCACTTCCTTTGGACAGCTACACTGGGGGGTTTCACAAGGTAGACACTCTAGGCTCCATACTCTTCAGTGACCCTCACAATCAGAGAGAAGTCATGATTCAGAGGCCAAGATGAGCTGCCTTGAGACTTTCCTACCAGCACGTGCAAGAGGGTTCACTACTCTCCGCATGGCTAGCCTAGTGGAAAGATGGCATTCTTCACAATCGTCTTCCTTAACCCAATTACTAGTGATGAGAGGAAGGGAGAGGAGGGGAGAAGAGATGAACAGTGGGGAGAGAGGCAGAGAGAGAGAGAGAGAGAGAGAGAGAGAGAGAGAGAGGGAGAGAGAGAGAGAGAAAGAGAGAGAGAGAGCTCTCTATTTATAACTATGTGAGCATTGCTTTATTGCTTTAATTTCAAGTGCCCCCCACAGCCCTTTTACTGATTTCTTATTTACTTAAAATTCATTTCCTTAATTCACACTAAATGTGGAATGTTGCCATCATTGTATGCTAAAATATCAAAATATCTGATTTGATGAAAAATAGAAACAAAAATCCAACGTTTTTTGGTTATGCTCTAAAAGTGATACTAGCCAATGGATACAGTTCTTTTTAATGAATAAAACATGGCATCATTTATGAAATCAAGGAGATAATATATATTCTTGTGACCTAGCGATTCTTATAGGAATTTATGTGTATGTTAGTATACATGCACAAAAGATTTTCTAGCAGCACTGCTTGTAACAGGCTCAAGCTGGGAATAAGAAATGCCCACCAAGAGAAAAAGAAACATAGTGGAGAAGTGCACACCGGAACTATATGAATACAGCATAAATATATTTAAGAGCATGGCAATCTAACTATCACAACATCAAGCAATGAAAACTAGATATATGAATGCATGCAATCTTATCTAATTCACTTACAACATAAAAAAACTAAACTATGGGGGCTGGAGGAATGGCTCAGTGGTTAAAGCACTTGCCTAACAAGTGCTATGTCAAGTGGTAAGTACCCGAGTTTGATTCCCCAGCACCACATAAGCTGGGCACGGTGGTGCATGTCTGCAATCCCAGCACTCGGGAGGCTGACGCAGGAGGATTGCTGTGAGTCCAAGGCCAGTCTGGTCTCTATATTGAGTTCAGGACCAGCATGGGCTACAGAGTGAGACCCTGTCTCAAAAAACAAAACAAAACAAAACAAACACCTAAACTATATTATTTGAGAATACTTGACAAAATAGTAAAGACAACCATGGAAATGATGACCAGAACATTTGGATATAGTTACTTATCAAAAAGCTTGTGTGTTTTAAGATCAGGAATTAATATATGGAAGCTTTGAGACACTAATAATTTTCTTTAACTATTTGAAGTGAGCGGCTGTCCACACCATAGTGATTTATAGAATTACATTTATACATGTTGATCCTCCATTTTATTAATAAGCTTATATGCCATACATAATCATTGATCTTCAGTGATTTGTGTACATATATATGCATTTATGTAGTCTTTTGTACATGTATTATATTTCAGAGTAAAAATATATAAAGTAAAGCGATGCATCAAAACCAAATAGATTTAGCTTGGGGTTGCAAGAAAGAGTCTACTTAAATACTTATGATGGACACAGAAGCAGATTCTCTGTATTTTTACAGCCATACAGGATTTTAAAAATCCCTAGAAATCTAGGAAATGTAGGAAGGTTGAGGGCTAAATAACCTTCCATAAATGTTATGCATCTTGGGAAACTCTACTGTCCGTGAGAGCAGCAGGTCAATGATGACACAAATCATTTAGAAACCTGGGGGTTTTGTCTAACTCTATTAAAAAGAAAGAAGGAAGGATGGATGGATGAAAAGAAAGAAAGAAAGAAAGAAAGAAAGAAAGAAAAGAAATTAAAGAGAGGTGATAAACCTATCTGTTTTCTTGTTGGATATAAAATCAATGTACAGTGCTAGAGGAATGGCACAGCAGTTAGAGAACTGGCTTAGCAAGTGCAAGGCTATGAGGTCCATTCCCCAGCACCACATAAGCCGAGCATGGTGGTGCACACTTGTAATCTCAGCACTCAGGAGGCTGAGGCAGGAGGATTGCTGTGAGTCCAAGGCCAATCTGGGCTACATAGTGCATTCAGGACCAGCCTGGGCTACAGAGTGAGACCCTGTCTCAAAGTATAACAAAACAAAAACAACAACAAAAAATCAATTTACAAAAACAATCAGCAATTTTAATATCTGCATTAGCCTAAATGAAAGTGTACTTCCAGCAGTAACACAATAACACAAAATGCAGAGTCTATCAACTGTAAACTGACAATGAGAGTCCAAGATGTCAGTGGAGAAAAATTTTTATCTTACAGGAAGCACGGTTTATCTGAGATGACTAACTCATAAAAAGTTCAAGCCCCTGAAAACTGATAGATCAGCTCACTGTAATCAAAGGCAAAATTTCATCTGGATGATTTTTTTGACTTCAGTGTAATCATTTTAAAATTTATGTGGAAGAATAATGACAAACAAAGTGATGGGATTTTTTTCTTTGAAAAGAAGAGCAAGGATAAAAGTTTTGATCTCCCGTGTAATAAAATAAAAGCCATGGTAATAAAACCAGTGTGATTTTGGTTCAGAAACAGGGAGAATGAAGTAGTGAGCTTACTAGCCAGTCAAGAAAGTCAATACCTGAATCAGAAGAGTAAGAATTTTGTGGGTTGTTTGGGATAGGATTTTGAAGAAATTTGATTTACAATAAGCAGAGAAATAAAACTGGATCTTTAGTGAAGCACACACACACACACACACACACACGCACACACACGCACGCACACACTTACAATTGTCTTTATCTTAATGGTAACTTTTATGAAATGCTTGGTATGCAAGGCATGAATTTTCCTGAGGTAATTTTTATATATTAGCTCATTATAATCCTATTGATTTCATTAGTATTATAAAACCCATTTTATAAATAGACAAATCTGTAGATAATCTGTTGTCAAAACTCACTGAATTAGTAAGAGGAGAAGCCAATATTGTGATTTCAAACAGCCTGATTGCAATATTCCTTATTTTAATTACCATAATAGAAAGGTGAAAATATAAGTGTTATGGCAAATGTTTGTGAACTAGACATAAAGAATGGTATTTAGAACAAAACTTCAAAGACAAAATTATGAAGGCAGAGAAATGAATTTTATAAAAATTATTATTCCTTGAATATTGAATGAAAAAGTTCTACAAATGACAGAGCAGAGTATAAACCAATGTCTAAAAAATCAAAAGCTTGATAATTATATTATTAGCCAATTCTGCTAATCAATATGATAAAGATAGCAATTCAGTGAATTATTCAATGAAAGTGAAGAGCTTTTCTTCACTCTCTCCTACCCATAAAACTTGTAATCAACAAAATGATGCCCAAATGTAGTTACAGAAATGGAAACTTAAGTATTGATATCACATTTTACTTGTACTGACAAAAATTAGAAAACTAAAGAGTATTGACAGGGATACTGGAGCTCTCAATAAATTCTTCAGATATAAATGACAGGAAATATTTTGGAGGATAATATGGAGGCGCTCTGGTGAGCTCAGAATAGGGACAGACTGAGACCTCAGTGCCACCCCTGAGCACACATTCCAGAGGAATTCTTTCTCAAATGCAACAGAGTTCATACGCATGGATGTTCGTTGGTAGGTTTCTTGTGTTAGTGAAGAATCAGAGATTTAGAAGAAAACGTGCTAGTGTCATGGCACAAAAGACCGCAAAGCAGTTAGAAGCAAAATGCAACTTACAGAAAGTGAAATTCGTCAAAGTTAAAATAATGCTAAGAAAAAAATGAATAGAATTAACTCTCATGTATTTCACCAGAATGTATAGAAGTGAAACATGAGACTAACCATGGGTGAGGAGAGATAGGAAAACTGGAATGGGGAATGGAGAAAACAAAAACGAGTAAGCTGCGGCTGAGGCTCAGCAGCTCGACTGTGATCCCCACCCCCCTCCATCAAATAAGCTGGGCGTGGTGGTGCGTGCTTGTCAACTGGGCTCTTGGGTGGTTAGGCAGGTGGGTCAGCCTTGTCTACATAGTGAGCTCAGTATCAGCCTGGACTACAGAGCAAGACTCTGCCTCCAAATAAACAAACAAACAAATATACAGATACAATAAAAACGAATAGACAAATACATAACATCAACTAATATTGTTGGGCATCAGACTGATGAAGTCACTGTATCTTTGCCCCTGAGGTCATGAAAAGGAGACAAACGCAAAAAGAAAGCAAGATGAACATGGGCCCAACTTTACTGAGTTTACATTCTAAGGCAAGAAATAGCCAACTATGAAAACAACATTGTTCTTTAAACTACTGTTGTGAGAAATCCTTTAGCAAATGAATGCAGGTTATGAGCACAAAAAAGTTAGTCACATAGACGGGTCTAAATAAATGTTTGCGACACACAGACATTGGTCTGGCGGTAGGTTATCTAGTCATCCTCTAGTTTCAGAACTGAGGAGAATGTGAAGTTGTCATGTGATCAGCTTTACACTAGAAATTCTATACTCTTCTATTCTTTTAAAGAAGAAATACATATATACTATGAAGTAATTTCAGAAAGAGCATTCTTTCTCTCTTTCTAGGCTACTGCTATAAACTCTCTGTCATAATTTACATGTTAAACAGAATAAGCTTGTCACCTGTATATCCATAGAAACGCTATGACAGACCTATACCAGAGAGATGAAAATAGTATCTTTCCAAAACAATGGGTACCAGATAATCTTCTCTGATTGAAGATGAATACATAGAGGGAAACTTGCTTTGATTTGTGAAAATATTCTTTAAAACAAGAGAAAAGGCCATTATCTGAGAGAGTATAAAAAGATGAAACATTTAAATAGTATTTATTTAAAGAAATAGAATATAATTATTTTAAGAGGTGATTATTAATTATAAATATTTAATAAATTCTGTGAAATGAAGTCGAATGACAAGGAAGCAAACTGCCATCGAACAAAAAAGGACACATTTAGATGTTTAAAAGTAACCATAAATTGCTAAGACAAAATGATAATAACTAAATTAAAATCAACTTTAGAGGTAAGAAAATTGATGTAATAGAAACAAAACAATAAAGAAAAATGTTCAAGATTCCAAGTGCATCTTTATAACGAAAGCCAAGGTTCAATCTTAAATTTTCTGGTAAAGTAGAACAAATCAAACCAAAATAGTTAGGAAAAAAGATAAAATAATGAAAACAGTTCATCTGTAAATGTTTATCTGAGTTGAAGGAAGATTTGAGTGTGAAGTCTACAGCCCCAAAACACACAGAATCAAATGCAGGCACATCGTAATTTTTTTAAGTTGCTAGAGATTTTTAAAGGCTTTGAAGCATATTCCCAGAAATTCTAGTTGTCAAAAAGGAAACACACACCCAGCTACAATCACTTTTTCTTTTATAATTTTATAATCTAAGAAGACAACACTTCAAATTTGTAGCATTACAAGTTTATATGGTAGTATTATACATAGTCAAATCTTATTATTTTTAATAAAACCTTCAAATAATTTTCACTGAGCATGGTTATTGTTATGCATAAAAATAAAAGAAAAACTTTGTTAGTTATAACTTGGCTCCAGTAGTATATTTTTATTAGAAATCATTAGGCAAAGTCCTCCTTCATCTGTCCAAAACAAAAATAAGACAAAGAATCGACAATTGAGAAGAATGAGAATAAAGTGTTCCTGTCCTTGCTGAAAGTCAGTGAAGACAAGCAGTGAAGCATGTTGGCACTAGCACCAGATGCCTTGAGCTCTCGACCAGGCTCCTGGAATTTTCTGATTTCTTTGCATCTGGTCTTCTTTCTCTGTGAGGTGGGAAGCCGCCTTGCCAATTTTTACAGAGTTATGGTGAACATTGAAGGAATTGATATTTGCAACTGTTTAGGACAGGATCTAATACACAGCAAAAATTCAATCAGTGGGATCCATAATTATATGCTTATATTCTAACAACAAACTATATGAAAGTTTTCCTCCATTTTCCAACTTGTATTGAGCAATAATCTAAGTTAATTATATCAGTGAGATGAAAAGATATGGAAGCAAATAATAATGATCCTAATAATACTGAAATACTTATTGAGCATTTACTACACAGCAGAAATTTTATGTATATTACTTCTGTTAATCCTTACAGTAAATCCCCAAAGTTGATAATATTATCATTAACTCTTCATAGATAAGAAAAATAACTCCAGGCTACATAGTGAGACCCTATCTCAAAAAAGAGAGAGCAATGAAAACTTATTGTGAACTAATTGTTAGTCAATACCTGGCAATAATATACAATATAAGATTTAAATTCTTAAAACTTTATGGGTGTGAAGGATTTCCATTTTATAAGTAAAAAATAGACAAGAGTTGAAAAGTATGCAGTATTGGTTACAATCAAGTGGAGCCTTCTGCTTTATTCTGTATGTTGCCCACAAATATTTGATCAACAAAAAATGTATTTAATGATGTTTTCTGTCCCAAGAAATAGTATGTATAATTGATAATACAGGAACAATATTCAACGAAGAGCCTTATTCCTATCATTGTTGTTTTGGGTGAGATCAATATGTTAAAGATCTTTGATGGACTAGTAGATAAAATTGAATTTTCTTTCTACTTTCACTTGTAAACATATTATTTTCCTTGGCAACTCCAAGAGTGAGGAGTGAGAAAAAATAAACGTTTTCATAGCTGAAAGATATTGGTGGGAAGTATGTGTATCATGATTTAAATTAATGAAACTCTCTTAACAATAGAATTTCATTACTGCAGCAACTCTTTCAACATACCAGTTTCCCAAGATCATAGAAGCTATTTCAAGGATAGCACCTGTAGCCATAAATCGGAGAACACCCATTGTCCTTCCATGGATTGTCTGGACTGAACATGTATACTGTTTACATTACAAGCTGCTTTTGACCCTGGGCTTACTTGACACCATGCATAACCAGATACAGAGTTTACTGTAAAGAAATGACGACAACCTGCTTTGGAGTGAGAGACACAGGAACAATGGGGGAAACAGAGTTGCCATATGTAACCTACTAAGTGAGGCTCAGAAAATGACCTAACTTTTTCTCCCACAATTATTATGTCTATTAGTGCGTGACTGTGACATATCATAATCACATCCAACTTGGGGAGCTGTTCATATGCATATTTCCTCTTATCGTTGTTACTTTCTTGTTCCCTCCCCACTCTTCACCTTTCCTTCCTCTTCACATCTCTCTTCTCTTCTCCATAAAGAAAGCAAAAGTTACTTCCTCCCTGGTGGACTTTACTGCTCTCGGTTCTAAAACTATCCACTTCTCTGCAAGTCAAGGCACAAGGAGTTACTGAGAATTGACTTTGAATGATGTTCACTTGAACTCACTAAAGCTGCCATCTTTTCTTTTTTTATGTCTGTATTTTTGCTTACTTTTGATTACAGACCCATGTGAAGTTGAAAAGCAGAACTTTGGCAAAAAAACCTAGACTTTCCATTTCATGTTTATTCTTCCTAAAGATTAAAAGGGCTTCAGTTGCCTGTGTACAGGCACACATCAGACAAGGCCAAAGTCCTTTAATTTAAAGCAAATTCAAAAGTAATTTTAGATGACTTTTGATAGTTTTTACAGCTAATAAAAAATTATTCTGAAATACTCAGAAGTTCTTTGAAGTATCCCTAAAGGACTAGAGAATAAATCTACCACATTTAAACGCTATGATATAAAAATCTATTGGAAAATAACATTACATTTTCTAGAAAAATTATCAACATTTTCAAGGATATTAACATTATCCCAGGAAATTCTCTAGGGACAAATTGAGGGTCATATTTTCCTCAACAAAATAACACTTTCTATTAGATAAAAAGATTCTGAAATTCCATTAAGACAAGATTGAACAATATACTCTTAAATATATGTAGCCTCAGATCTCTAACTTGAATAACAGAAATTAAACTTTTCAAGGATGACTTTTGTGCTTATAGCTATTTCTCAAAGCCAGTCCCTGGAAACTCATGTTGTAGCTTTACGAATCATGTAGAGCAAAGGGTGGTTCCAATCAGGAAATAAAAGAGACCACGAAATGTTAAGCCATGCGTTTTTTGAGTCCCAAATTCCATTGTATAGATTTGCTTGGAAATAATGGATATAAAGTTGACAGTGACACCAACCTCAGTATTACGAGTTTGGGGTTTCTAACGGTCAAATATGTAAAGCTCCCATACTTGGAGCGGTCTGCTTAATCACTTGTCTTCAGCAAGTTGCTAATGAGATATCTCATATTTTATTTTTAAAAGCTCAGTGATTTTAGGATACTCATCTAATATTTGGGCTAGTTTTCATCTAAATCACCTTAACTATATTTTGCTCCTGAGTGAGCACACCCTTTCTCGCCAGATACCTGACAGACTAGGAGATTAAAAAAAGAAGAAACTAATATACAGATTTCACTGCTTCTCATCAACTAGGTTATAGTCTTTTCCCACTATTTTTATTAACATACATATGCAATACATAATGTCTACCATAAACTTGAGTATTTTGTGCACATATATGGCACATCAACTTTACAATCCCTTCCCTTTTTTGGCCCTCCCACCCCCTTCCCATCCCTACCCCCCACTCCAGCTATCATATCACGTGGTTCTATAAAACACCTGTGGGCTTCCCAAGTCAGAGAGACTACACAGTACTTAACATATTTAATCTTTTGCATCTGAATCATTTCACTTAAATCACCACTCTTTAACTCAACATCCTACTCTTTGAAAAAAGTTTTAATTTTAGGGGACATGTTATATCGGAGGTGGGTGCTTAAAATTATTTCAAGGCATATGTCATCATATGATTCTTTAGTGCAAATAATTTGAGTAGGAATCATTTAGGAAAGTCAGATGTTTACTCTGTGTATGTGGCAACCTGTTATTTATTTTTTTCTATGCAACATTCGTATTTAATTTACAAAAGAATGAATGGTCATAAAAGGAGTTACAACTTCACTTCCACCATCCCATGTTTAAACCTCAGTTTCTTCTTCTCTGTCCTTAGGAGATCTAGCCCAGGGCCTTGCATGTGAGGCAAGTGTTTTGCCATTGATCTGCATCCTCGGCCCATCTTGGTTTTTGTTTTAGCCTGTTGCCGAAGCTGGCTGGCCTCCTGCCTGGATTCTTTCTGCCTGAGCCCCTGAGTAGCTGGAATTACAAGCTTGGGTACTTGTAGAATTTATTTTTTAAGGCTAAAAGATAATGAATATACATCTACGTAATATTACTATTTGGCATTCTAATTAGCAAGTAGAATTATTTTGCTAAAAGAAATAAACTAAACAAAGAAATGTTAAGATTACATGTCTTTTCAGGGGTGGGGATAGAGCTCAGTGATGAAACACTTGTCTAGCGAGTATGAGGGTCTTAGTTAAATCCTCAGTAATGTGCATTCACTTGTGTATGCACACACCCACCACACACACAACCACACAACTAGCACACATATCTGCACAGTATTATATATGTAATATATATTTTATTGGAATTTAATTTCTCCCCAGTGTTTTTGCATTGACTATCTAGAATTATTTAATCCTGTGTAGAGCAAAAGTTAGATGATCTTTGAAAGTCTTATTACAACTAAAAGTTAAAAGTTTGAATGGAGAAGTTTGTAATTCAGAAGGGATGGAATAAAAGAATACGAGTTAAGGTAAATCACAGCAAAATAAAGATAATTCATAACAAAAGCAGCACCTTAAATTTAGTAATTTCACATTAAAAGACAGGAGAGGTTAGAAAGAAAAACTATTACTGTGTGCTTATCAAATTACATATGTGATTTAATTGATTTCTTATTGAGTAGTGTTTAACTTAAGTGTATACATCTCAAAGGCTCATGATAGGAATCATATAAACATTTTCCCATGTATGTTCTGTGTTTGGTCCAAATTGAACACATTAGCTATTTTAAGGGCATAAACTGTACAGATGTTATACCTTCATTCCCATTTCTCTATCAACATCACAAATGAAGTCCTTTCCTCTGTTCAGCTTACAAAACTTAATGTTTTTCTTAAGCAAATCCTTCCCCTCTGATTCAATTCTAGTATCACCATGTTAATTATTGTAACTGGGATGTCTCACATTTATGACAAGATTGTCAAATGTTACATGCAAGCGTGAGCCTTCCTTTTGTTTTCTAAAGAGGAGAATAAACTACCACCTAATGAGAAACAACAGAAGCAGAGTGAACAACCAATTCTAGAATCATAATCTCTAGCATCCTTTTATTTTTATAGTTTCTAAAGATCCATCACTTTCATCTCACCAGCTCAGCTCATTCATATCAGCAAGTGCCTTAGTTTCCTGTTTTTAGGTTGGTAATTCATATTCAGCAATTATCATGTCTTTAGAGTATAAATATAGTGAATTATTATTTATTTTCCTCAAAATGTTCGCAATACTTGGAACCACTTATATTCAGAAGCACCTTTTTGTAGCTATTCACTTGCAAATCACCAGCCAGGAAGCATGTTGTTGGTTCTCAATGTAGCTTCCAAAACTGAACGTGTTACTCTTCCAGTATGGGGACACAGCCTGGAGTTGCCATGTTGGGTTGCTCAAGTGGCTCTTTAATTAACCTCACTCATATGAGTGGAACCATACCATGTTTTACTGCACTGTAATATCTGACAGAAAACATTTAGGTAATGTGACATCATTTTCTTACTTTATAAGCCACTTTTCCTCTTCTTTAAAGAAGTTTGTTTTCATCATGAGTCATTTAGTCCTTTGGTGGCTTTGGCTTTTCATCTTACTAATAGTACTGTGATTACTAATATTTAGAATGACCAAAATTAACCTAATTGGTTGTAGATTAAATAAAATTTCCTTACATCATAAAAAATTCATTGAGCTATATTTGCTTTAAGAAAAACTGTTGAAAGTTCAATACTTCATTAGGAATTATAAATGATTATGACTTCAAATAAGTAGAAAAAGAAACTATTATACAAGTAGAAAATTTTCTGTTTATCATTTTCCGCTTTCATGACTTAGAGAATTACATTATTTTTTTCTGAAGTAGCAATAAGAATCTCAATTCAAGTTATTTTCAGTATGCCTATCTCTTAAAGTGACTCTTATGTGTTTAGGAAATACGTTACTTTTTTTTACCCACTTTATTACAACTGTAAAAGCTAGGTATTATCATTCTGGGGAATCTAAATTTCACAGAAATTAACTCAGATTTTATTAAGTGGTCTGTCAGAGTCTCAAATTCACATCTAAGGACAAATGGTTTTTTTTAAATTACCAATGAACTTCTATTACTCTAAATATGCTTAAAATAATGATAGTTTACTATAAAATAAACTCAATATGTGTGTTCTACTTAACATAAAACATTAGTTAAAAACAATGTGTGTGTTTAATAAGTCCATCTTGTAACCCCCAATTGTAACAATATCATAAAGTGAATTGAATACAGTAAAAAGGTAGTCAATTTAACAAAGCAGGGTTATTGATTTACCAATGTAATATCAAATAATTACAGATATTAAACTACAATTGAAAATACTGAATGACACCAGAGTCATACAAGGAAAGGTGAAGAGAAAAAATGAACAAGTTCTTTAAAATGGACCAAGGAGAACTCTCGGCACTGAGGGCAGTGCTTCCTCCCCCAACGCTTCAGTCTATAAAAAACATGTAGGTTATCCGAAGTTTGACACAAAATGATAAAGCTCTATGCCGACGGAAATTGAAACCTGAATTATGAACTGTTCTGAACCATACAATAAATTCCTAGGGAAGAGAAGACTTTGAGAAGCACAAGCCAGCAGCAGTGGTAAAATCCATCTTGGCTCTGACTTCTCAGGCACATTAGGCTAATTCCAGAAATAAATCCAGTCAGTTGGTGAGTTCACCTCTCCTTTTTGTCACAAAAGTCATCTGCAGCCTTGAGTTTAACTGTTTTCTTTCTCCTTGGTCTTAGCCCTTTCTTTAATGGCCCTGTATTTATGGTGTCACTTGGAAAATTTATCCACGATAAGAATGTGCATCTAAAAATCATTCATTTTACAAAAGCTTTGGTATGGGGGTCATATATTGTATAAATCTTTTTGGTCCTTTTCATGTGGAGTTTGTTTTTCTCCCGTGGAGAACACTAAGTCACTCGCGGTTTTGTGTTTTCAGCATTATTTACTCAGAATTTATTTTGTTTGGACTTTGGAGATGATTGAATCAAGTTGGATAAGGGTTTATTTTTGACCCATTTAACTTTAATCTTTTCTGCAGTCTCAATGTACTGAAAGAAAAAAGATCCCTCAATAGAGAGATTAGTGTGTGCGTATGTGTGTAATCAGAAATGCAGATTCCAGAAACGTGCATATTTAGCCTAAAAGATTAGCTAGGGTAAGTTTTATTTATACTTTTAAAAGTTATTAAAAGAAAAATTACATATACTTGCACAAGCATGTATATATAGATTATTGTTGATAAATAATGCGTTCTGGCAGATGATTGACCTACATAGAATATCTTCCGATGCTTAGTTCAATATTTAAAAATATATATCATGACTTACAGTGAAATTGTTATCTTATTTTGAACCATTCAGATGCTTAACCTTTAATAAATTATTAACTGTGACAAAATAGATGTCATCGCACCAAATAGCAGTCACAGGTATCATGTGGACTGACTGTGGGAGCTGCTGTGTTCTGGGCTCGTGACACTTAAATAGTTCAATCTCTTCACAATCTTCAACATGGCAGAATTGAGCAAGTTGTTTACGATTAAACACGTGGGGCATGCTCCTGCCTATTTCCAGAGCCCACATTGGACTACTGTGTAAAGCGATTCACTTAAAAAGATCCATCACTTAAAAAGGCTCCATCTTTTATGGAACTTAATGCGAAAACAAAGTGAAATAGAGGGGTAGGGTGGGGGAGAAGGGAGGACAGGGAAGGTGGGGGGAGGGACAGAAAGAGTGGGAAAGCCCTTGTGTCCTTGGAAGGATGCGTATGTGCACAAAATGCTCAACTCCATTGTAAACCTTAAATCTGGCATGCATACATATCAATAAAACGGGGGGAGGGGAGGCTCCATCTTCAGTCCAGGATCAGCCTGGGCTACAGAGCAAGAACTTGTCTCAAAAAAAAGAGCTTCCAGAGTCATATGATCGAATTTTCTATTTTCCAGCAATATATATACATCTATATCTATATCTATCTATCTATCTATCTATCTATCTATACACATATATATATATATACATCTCTCTATATATATATACCTATATAAATATATATACGTCTATATATACATATATATATACCTATATAAATATATATACACCTATATATATATATATATATATATATATATATATATATATACCTATATATATATATATATATACCTATACACACATACACACACACACACACACACACACACACACACACACACACACACACACATATATAGCACTTAGAAAATTACATTTATATGCATCTAATTAGAGAAAAAAACCTCATTTAAACTACAAGCTGGAAAACAAAATCTTTTCTGCGTCTCCGCTAGCCAAGAGATGTTGCTCTGCTCTTTCCATTACGTTTTCCTTTACTGTTTCCAATGAGTATTAGTTATAACAAATTTTTATGGTGCCTGATTTAAAATGTAAAGTACATTTTTGAATATGTTCATAAGAGGTTGAGAAGATGTTCATTACTTAACTGTTCAAGGAATAGGGTATAGTGTTACCAGCTTTTAAATTGAGCTCTGCAATTTTACTAGATTTACAGCTAAAGTTGTGCGTTGTATTCTTTTGTATTTTATAGTAGATATCCGTCTCTCAATTTCCTATGAATTTGCCCAAAGAATTTCAAACACTACTGATTGTTGGTAGTCTGCATCTGTGTCTTGGTTTCATTTTAAATTTAATTTTTTAATTTATGGAAGAGGTAGAATCATTATAGGAAAGTCAGTATTTTTAAAGACAAAACTCAACAACCTACAATCTAAATCAAAATATAATGGATATTTTTAATTTGTATAGTTTTGTTCCGATGTTTACATTAAGATGTGATATGTATACATACTGATTCCCCAAGCTGAACGTTATTATTATGTGTCACAAATACATAATAATAAAAAATAATTATGGGGAAAGCAAAAAATCTTATATGTACACTGGGGGTGTAGTTCAGAAACAGAGCACTTACTTGGCATGTGTGGGGCCCTATATTTTATCCTCATCACCACCACCACATACACACCCACACGCAATCCCCCACATATATGTAATATATTTTTCTTATTTTTTACAGTAGCTCATAAATTGTCTACTCATTTTCTATTCTATATGTTATCCTAAAAGCTTACTAGTTTTAAAATATGTATATTTCTTTGTAAATTTTGGTGGCCTTTACCACTTAGATTTATTTCCATATTTAGACTTTATCAATCATTGTGATGAAGATTGCCGACTCACTTTTTAGTCTGGAGAACTAGAAAAGCATCAAATCCATTGTGCTTGAAGGATCTTGCACATCAATGCCAAATTGTGCCATTTCCACAGCAGAGTCTGAGGGTGCGCATCTCAACATTCTAGATTTTTAAAAGTCATCTCTGTGCAGAAGCGACATACCACTTTTAAAATTGCCTATCACTGAGGATTAGAGAGGCTGGATTTTTTTGTGTCTGTATTTGTATTCAGTATTTTTATTTTCCTTTGGATTGTTGTGTTCTTGATTTGTTTTTGTTATTGGCATTCCAAAATTTTATATAATAAACCATGGACTCATTTTTCTTAATAGGGTAGGACATCATCTGAACTTTGCTAAACATAATTGTATTTCCCATAGACTAAAATGACTCCTACAGAAACAAGATATTTGTTATGAATTCTTTGTCGTTTGTAATAGTAGGGGTCTGTGGTATATACTTTGTCAGACATAATACCAGGTGGATGGCATGTACCAATGTGTGCGTACTTGCAGCAGTAGAATGAACTGGCTAACTGGCATCTACTGGTTAGAGCCCAGAACTCTGGCCTTACTAACAGCATACTGGAATATATTTCCATCAGGACTTTGCACTGCAGCACGTTAACCCAATAGTTATGACTTGAGGGCCGTTACATCCTCACTCTTGTTATGCGTTGTCATAAATTTAGAAAAAGAAATGAAGATACTACCTAGTGGAAACCATTTGTATAGAAGACAGAAATAAGAAGTGTATGTATAAGAATTTTTGTCTTCCCCATATTTATTTTTTATTATTATGTATTTGTGGAGTGTAATAAGAAAAGTGTTTGTGGGTGTGTTGCCTCCTTTAAATTTTTTGATCGTATTATATAAGCCACAGTAATTTATAATGTCAATGTGTAAGTGAGTGTGGGTCTTTATGAGTTTATGTGTTTTTGTAGAGGAAGTGATTTAGATTTGAGGTGATATGTGCAACGAGGTAAAGATTGTGGAAGTCATTTGACTCATGTAGTATGTAAGTACAAATAGCAAAAGTTTTTCACAACAGACTGCTGTAGATGATGATTTAATCAATTTCTAGAGACATAGCAGACAGAATTCCAGATGTTTGGCAATTGGAGATCAACAAAGATCGGTGGCCATGTGAAAGACTGGACAAAAACGCAGGAAGATCTCATTTTGGAAAAAAAAGGAGATGAACCAAATAAAAGAGAGAGAAAACAATAAACTAACCATTAAAAATGATGCTGACCCTGCTCGAGAGAAAAAATGAATTGTTAGAGAAAAATTACAAAATTTAGGTAGCTGTACCTAATTAAACGTTTTTATAAGCATGGAATGATGTCTCAGATAAATCAGAATTACCGGTCTCTTTTGGAAACCTCAGTTTTATAGAGTATTGGAAAGGAGCAGAGGGGTCTGAAAAGTAAATAATAAAGGTGAAGAAGGGTAAACTGTAGATGTTTCCTAGAATATAAAGTTGTCCAAGGAAGTATCCATAGTCAATATTATGAAAATCAAAGATACCACACATGCTTCTGTGCAGGACCAAAGGAAACATGGCTATCAGTAGCCTTGCAAAGAATAAAAGACTGAAAGTAATTTAATATTTAAATAAAGTAATTAACCTACCTTTGATTTTGAATTGTTATATTTAAGATGTTAATGAAATCTTAAGGCCAGTTAATTTATCTTCTATTGATTGTTTTGGTGGCACATATTAAGGCTATTTTTCTTTAGAAAAACGGGAAGAAATTTTAGCTCTTATAATTAAAGCTCTTGGTCATATCTTTGATTAGTGTTCATTACTTAGGGTCAGATAATCAAATATTTGAATTAATGACTATTTTTGGTGTGACCTGGAATTTTACACGACTGGAGATAAAAACAGATTTTAGCCCTTCCTCTCATAATGGGTTTTATTTCCAAAAAGAAGTCTCTTGTATTAATTTACATAGGCATGCTTTAACAGCGTAACCCACCATCTTCAATAACATTACAGACATAGTTTTTTAGGCTCTTCCCCAGCACATTGTTTTATGGAAAGAATTAAATTTTGTTCTTTGTGTCTTTTTCATTGCACATTTTGTTTTCCTTTGTCTATTTTTGTGGTCCTAATTGGAGAATTTAACACATGTTTCTCTTAAAGACAAGAAGACATCAATATTTTTTCTACATTGAATTGTTCTAAAAAGTGAAGTCAGTACTTAGGAGTATTAATTCACTAGAAAATTGGCAAGAATAAAAATAACGGCATTTAAACTAAAAAAAGAAGAGCTGGATTCAGTTTCTCATTCGTGCAAGATTATTTGTACAAGTCATTTTAATAATATTTGATGACTTTCATAATTAATATTAGTGGATGGCATAAATTAGACTCTGGATTTCAACTATTCACATCTAAGTTTCTTCGTCTGGATAATTACATGATCAAATTATGGCCTATGATTGTAAAGTGTTGTAGAAGGCCTGGCCAATATCTAAGACAAAGAAAGAAAGTTCACTCCTTAAAAATGAAACTAGGAGCAATTCTTAGCTATATACTCAAAAGACAGATGATGTCCTCATAAGAAATAAGAGGAATAAAGTGAGAAACAATGCGGCCCTGAAAAGACAAACATTAAAAATACTTTAAAAGCACTATGTAATCTTAAATTGAAATCAAATTGCTAATACAAGTCTGCTTCTACATTATAAATTGAAATTTTTACTCAACCAATTCTTTTTGTGAAACAAAAAGCAAATTATTTGTAAAAGAAAACCAAACACAATAAAATTGTGCTAGTTTATATCTGATTCATTCAGAATTTAGGATTGTGTGGACATAGTTAAACTTGTCTTTTCCTGTTATTTATGAAGAAGCTATTTGTTAAGCACACCAAACAATGCCAAAGTTTGCAAGAGTTTACATTCACATGCTTCTGTGTGTTTGCAGAATGCAAGTTCACACACATAATCTTTAGTCACACAACCTTTAGTCAAGTCGAGTTGGCTTGTGGTGTTAAAGATCAGTTGAAGGAAGAGAAACAACATGGAAACAAGGGTACAACTTAGAAATAGCCAACATTAAATTAGTCTGTCTCCGTTGGAAACAGTGAAATGATATCTGAGACCAAAGTTCATACCTAAGTTTTCAGACTATGTGCTATTTCTATACACTTAAAATGTTATTCACCGAGAGCCAGACCCTGTGCTTATCAAGGCTCCATAGTCACGCCTGGCACAGCATGGTGCTTTGGACATATTTGAGTGACATGAAGGAAAATCCTGCACTATTGAACTTCATTTTCATCTATTAATATTTATTGAGCACTTGTTGGGCACCAGGTGCCTCGGTCCGATGTGAAGGATCGACATATCCATACATTTCAAGTTAACATATGTAGGAGTAAGTGAAAGGCACAGGTGATGAAGGCACACATTTAGGTCATTCCACAAAATGAATAGGTGATACGGTTTTCTCGATTTTTTTTTCTTCTAATCGAAAGACCAAATCCCTCATTAGCATTGTGCAACTTGTCTACTGGGTAATTTTAATTACAAGGTAATTTTGCCCTGTCCATCAGATCAATGGTATTTTAAAATAGCTAATTATGTAATTGCTAGTTTGTAATAAAGATTTTGGAAATCTGCCCATATGTCTTAATTCAGAGAAATAATTAAGTGCATCCCACAATGCCTAATTTGTTAAATACTTTTAAAGAAATTAGCAATTAGCTTGGACCAAACACTAAATTTTAAAGTTATTTTTATAATCGATATGGGTAATATTAATCTACAGTTGTGGTGTTCACAATGGTAGAGGAAAGCCAGAAAGAATGTTCGTTAAGGTTGGAGAGGCGGTAGAAGGAATGTTACAGCTTGAGGCTTCCTGCATTGTATTTCTTCTTCCCCCTCCTAAGTAGTTCTGTTATTGGGGGGCTCAAACAAAGCACCTGGTGCTTGATGACACTATTATAACATGTAATGTGCTAATGAAAATATCTCTTTAACCCCAGATGCAAAAATCAGAAATATTTTGAAACGTTAAATGTCAACATATCAACTTGTAATGAGAAGAAGAAAGTTGACAAAGCCCTTCTAAGAAAAGACTTTGCTTTTTAAAATTTTTTGCATGTTATCTATAATTTATATTATGAAATACTAGTATGATATACATGTATTAAGAATTGATTTGTATCCTGATGTTGGTTGGAAGAATGGGTTTTGGTTAGTTACTATTTGAGGACCTTAGTAAGGAATCTCTTCAGTAGAATGGTTTCTCTGAAACCTTTACTTTAGAGGAGCTTCTGATAGAAGACCTTCAGCTACCACCAGGCATTTGATGGTTTAGCATAATGGACTTAAGACATGGTTTCGTTTGTGGGTGATGACATGAGTGAAACTCAAGACATCTGTGCTTCTAGCAACAATACATAACCATATTGAGCTTTGAGGAAACAGGAATAATAGGCAAGTGGACCCAAGAATCTACAGCTTTTCCCTGTTACTCTCTCAGTCTCTATCTATCTGTCTCTGTCTCTTTCTCTCCCTCTGTTTCACAACATCTGACTGTATAGCCCACAGTTTGATTTAGAGCACAAGAGTCTCCTGCTCTAGGCACCAAAGGGCTGAGATTATAGGATTTTATGTATTTAAGAAAACGTTGCCCTGGAAAAGAGCTCTAGTCTGAACTGGGTAGAATAAAAGAAGCCACAGATGGGCCACATGTCAGGGATTAGGGGAACACTCTTAATCAGTGCCTAAGAAGGAAATGGTACAAGTTGAACAGAGGAAAGACCTTCAGTCTCCTGAATGACTGGTGTGGTAGTGGGAGCACCTCAGAGGGTGAAGAGCCCTGCCCCTGGGGAGGAAAGCCAGGACAGAAGAGCTTTGCTGAGGGAACTGAGTGTGAACAAGACACTGTACAGGCCATCAGACTGTTGGGTCCCCACTCATTGCCTGCTTCCAGAACAGAACTCAGTGAATTTTTAGCTCACCTCATGTGCCCTCATGCAGGTTCAAAGAAAGCCCTCAGCAAGGCCATTCAAGTGAAGCCATTCAGCAACAGAATCATGGAAAGACAAGAATGCCAGAGACCCAGAAGCTAGGACCATGGGCCTTGAAATAGTGGAATTCAAAGGAAAGGAAGTAAAAAACCATGTAGATGAGCTGGTTTCTGTGAAGAGTCAGTTTAAACAAGACATTCTTAAAGAAAGGCAAGTAATGGTCAACAGGTTAAAAGATGAATTTGCTAACAAATAATGCTCCTAATGAATCCAGAGGTTTCACCGAGCGTATAGAAGACACAAATAAAAAGTTGGCTGAGGCAAATAAGACAATGTAAGACATGAAAAAATAGTTTTCTAGAGAAGTGGAAAAATATAAAAGAAATGTACCTGAATTTCAGGTTATGAAGAAATCATTTGAAAGCAGAGGAAGTTGGCTCAAACATTGTAAGGACAGAATTTCAGATCTTGAAGACAAGGTTGAAGAAACTAATGCCATGCTCAGGCGTGATGCCAAAATTGGAAGTGAGCAAAATATTTGGAGCTAACAGCTGATGGATGATTCGAAGAGAACCAGCCACAGAACTGTGGGTATGGGAGAAAGAGCAGAAGACAACACAACGGTATAAATAATTTACTCACTGAAATCATGCAAGAAAATTTCCCAAATCTAGGAAAAGAAATTAATTTTCAGGTTCAAGAAGTTATAGAACACCAAATACTCTTGACAAGAAAAGAAACTCCCCACAGTACATCATAATATAAATCTCAGAAATTCAACACAAATAGCACAGTGGATATAGCAAAGCTCTTTGCAAGGAAAAGGCCCTAGGTTTGATTTCTCAGCAGCACACAACCTGGGCGTGGTGACACAGGCCTGTAATCCAGCACTTGGGAGATTGAGGTAGGAGAATTGCCATGAGTTTGAGGCCAGCCTGGGCTCCACAGTGAGGTCAGGATCAGCCTGAACTACAGAGTAAGACTCTCTCTCTCTCTCTCTCTCTCTCTCTCTCTCTCTCTCTCTCTCACACACACACACACACGTGTGTATATATATATATATATATATATATATATATATATATATATAGAGAGAGAGAGAGAGAGAGAGAGAGAGAGAGAGAGAGAGAGAGAGAGAGATTGCTTGCCCTGGTTTTAAAATTTTGTACCAGTCTCTGTTTAGATCCTTATTGGAGAATTTTGTT
Organism: Ctenodactylus gundi; assembly: GCA_004027205.1. Classification (NCBI taxonomy): domain Eukaryota; kingdom Metazoa; phylum Chordata; class Mammalia; order Rodentia; family Ctenodactylidae; genus Ctenodactylus; species Ctenodactylus gundi. The sequence continues at coordinate 156,420 of PVKB01002909.1, forward strand.
ACCTGGTTCTAACTAGAATGTTCTTTCAAATGCAACAAGAACCAACATAGAAAACTAAAACCTGAAAAAATTAGAGTCTTTTCTTTGAAGACAAGTTGCTTTTGCAAATTTCCTCATGCCTCTGGCATAAATAGCTAGGCATACAACTCCTCAACCCCAAAGAATGGGCAGAAATAAAGTGTCGGCACCACGAGGTCTAAGTTTGGTCAAGGGAGGGATGCATGGGTTCTGTGAAGGATGAAATCATCTGGCACATGCGTATTATCTCATTTGACTCTTTTCCCCACTGTGTTATTTTGTTGTTGTTGTTGTTGTTGTTGTTGTTGTTGTTACAAAAGGCCCTAACATATCCGTGCATGTGGTGATAACTGTAGGGCAAATAATGCCCTTCCATCTCCTCATAGTGACCTTTGCACAAGTCCTTTTTTTTTTTTCATTTCACTTTCACCAGAACAAATGACCACCTTTGATTTGGTCAGTGGCAAGCAAATAAACTTGAACATATGTTGGCAGCCACAAAAGGTGTGGGTGGGAGGTGGCAGGAGAGCTTCACCACAACACACCTTCAAAAGTGTCTGAGAACTGTTTAAAAGTACTTGGCATGCAGGACAGCTACAAGTGTCAGCATAGACCCACATTCTGATAGTTGGTCCAGGCAGCATTGGTCACTGGGAAGCCAGGAGGCTGGGGAAAGGGACAAAGGAAAAGAAGTCAGCTTAGAGGAACCCCTGACACCCCTCCTCTGACAGTCAGGCTGGTCTGGACTTTTCTTTCCGAGACACTATAGATTGACAACTGATGACAAAACCCAGTGATCCTGACGTTTTCCTTAGCAACCAGTAAGTTCCTATTCTTGCTAAGGATCTTGGGGACTGTTCATTGGCTGCAGACCGAGTGCACCAGCGACCTCTTCCTGGCAAATTCCATAGTATAAATTTTAAATTAAACACATTTACAAACGTGCCTGCCATGATGTAGGCTCCCCATATTGATGTGTATAAACCTTACAAATAAATTACTCTCCCTTCCTTTGTTAGGGTACAGAGTGCCATCTTTGGAAGCTGTGCCTTCTGGTGCTGCTCTTACTAAGAATTGAACCCCTTGCGTTTGGCTACACAGGTAGTCCTAAGTGGGCAGCAACAAAATCTTCATGCAAGATTCTGTCAGAGCTGAAAAGAACAGAAATCTGGGACTTTATCAAGTGTATAAACTGTTGCATGCTGTCTTCAAATCTGTACTTGTTACAGGTATTTGCTGCCAATATTGCTGGTTGTGGTCTGCTAATGGACTTATCTGTAACATATTCTCTATAATTATAAAAAATAAGCCATGCAGTTTGTTTTTCCTAAAACCACTGTGAATCATTAACTAGCTACCAAAGATGGCTTCATGAAGCCAAATAGTCTTAATCTGTCTCAGTTATCCTTCATTGAAAGAATAATTATGTTTAGTGCCTTACATTCAAGTGAAGAAAGGAACTTACTTGTTTGCATGGGCAGGGAGCAGGAGCCATATATTTGGTCTGGAGATCTGATAAGAGGGTGAGAATTGTCTATTGCTTATAAATTGTGTTGGCTAAGGAGGCTTCTTAACTTTTTTCTGTTCTTATCTACTCATCTGAAAAATGGGTTTAATAATAATACCTACATCTTAGTATTGTTCAGGAGGTTTTACACTTTATATCAATACAAGTGAATTATTTATGAGGAACTGTACTGTAAATTATAGCTAGTTTTATAATGAAGTTAAAATATAAAAACTAAGTGTTTGTGTTGCATGTACTTTCACTAGTATTTTCTCTGTTAATATTTAGTTCTGTTGACCTAGAAGAAACTCAACCTAATCAAGAAAAACAAAACAAAGCAACAACAACAACAACAACAACAACAACAACAACAAAACACTTCTTGGAGGTAACCAGAACCCCAACCCAAGAAAGCACAAGTTCAAGCAGTAAATCTTGAAAATGTGCTTCAAAATTCTATAAAATGGTGGCTGCATTTATAGCCCTAAACCACAGAAGGATTGGAAATTACTTAGGAGAAATTTGGATTGGTACTGGTGAAAATTAAGCTATCTTGTATGGAAGAGAATCAGTGTGGTCTCTTGTCTCTGGGTAATTTGGGGGATGGGTTGTACTGTACAGGAGTTTAACAAAGTTTTAGAGGTCAATTCACACCCATGGTGGGCATGTCTACAGCCCAGGTCAAAGGTTTAGCTGTAGACATGTCTAAGATCAAATAACGGTGGCCTCTTGACTCCATATTAATGTTTCAATGCTACTCAGTTTTCATTTGTGTTCCTCAACATCTGTTTCTTTTTCCAACTAGTATGTGTGCATAATCTGAGCAACACTTATCAAATAGTCAAATGACTAAAGGGATGCAATAATTTGTATTGGATAGAAATTTCTTTAAAAATTTTGGCAAGAGAAATATCAGCTAACTTAAATATATTTTTTTGCCTACTTGGAAGGAAATCTCAACTGTCTAGAATATTTGAATTTTTTGTGTAATAAATTCTGCTGTTCTTATATTCTATTTTTATTTTTTTAAAAAAAATTTTTAAATGTATTTTTATTTTTACTCTTTTATTATTGGGATTGAACAAAGGGTCTTCTCACTAAGTTACATACAAAGGATCTTCTCACTAAGTTACATATCTAGACCATTTTTATTCTTTTATTTTAAGACAAGCATCACTAAGTCATTGAGATGTCCATGCTGTACTGAAACTTTCTTTCCCCTCCCTGCCTCCCCGAGTGTTCTGATGAGGTGTGCACTACCATTCCTGATCAATTCTAGTAGTCTTAAAGCTCTGCTTTATTTCAGGTAAGCCCTGAATTTTTCAGATTTTCAGAAAAAATTGTACTTATTAAATATTTATTAAATGTTTATGATGTCTGTCATACACTGAGGGATGTAAAGATGATAAAACAGGCGTACTTCTAGTAACAGGAGCAATTCAATATGAACATAATCAAATGGTCACAAAAGTTCCAATTGCAGCTGGGTGTGGTGGCACCAGCCTCCAATCCCTGCAGTCTGGAGCCTGAGGCGGGAGGATCACAATTTTGAGTCTAGTTTAGGCACTTTAGTGACTTTAGTGACTATCTCAACATAAAAAAAAAAAAAAGGTTAGGAACTGGATGAATGGCTCAGCAGATAAAGTGCTTCCCTAGCAAGCCCTAAGTACCTGAGTTCGATTCTGCAGCACCTCACCAACTGGGAATGGTATCATATGCCTATAATCTCAGCACTCAGGAGGCTGAGACAGGAGGATTGTTGTGAGTCCAAGGCTAGCCTGACTATACATAGTGAGTTACGACCAGCCTAGGTTACAGGGCGAGACCCTGCCTCAAAAAACAAACAAAATAATTAGAAGAGTGTATATTCTATGTGCTCAGTGCGAAACCCCTGGGTGTGATTTTAAGTACCACAAACACAGATACACATATGCACACATGTAACCATTCACTCCCACATGTTCCAGTTACAAAAACGTGTGGTGTGTGGTAAGTGACAAAGACATATACAGGAGTATAGAGGAGAGAGGAATCACCACACCCACCACTCTTGCCAGGAAAGTTTTACTCACAAAGTGAGAGATGAGTAATGTTTTGAATAATATAAGAGATTCAGAAGGAGCCGAGTTTACTCAAATGAAGAGAGTTTGAGGATCTCTCCTTGAAACAGGTTCTCTTCTCTCTGTCTCAGGCTTTGTCAACCAATCAAATTACATATTGTTTTAAAATTCTAGTTTCTCTTTGCAACGGTGCTGAAGTCCTACCAAATAGATATGTGCTAGAAGGAACGACATCATCAGCTTCTCACACCTTCATGCGATTTACTTAGTTCTTTAAGGTCAATTGTCATATCTGTAGATAGTTCCTTCAGTCATGTCCAGCATGGTGCTTGGCAGGCAGTGGATGCCAGTAAAAACAGGGTTCTTTTATTTGGTTTATTTAATGAAATAATTTTGTCATCTCTCGAGCTACCTGGATCAATAGGATGCTTATTCAAATAAAGGAGGGAAACAGAACAGGGAATTGGAGAGTGCAGAGGAATAGCAGAACTTGAGAGCATTCTGAGGGCTATCAGATTTGAGGTGAGTGGGGACAGCAAGGATAACCTATCTGCTCAAGAGCAGTAAAGGGTTTTGTGAAGAATGGAAGCGCAGAAAATATATGATGACAAGCAGAAATGGAAGACGAATATAATTAGTCTTTATTTATTTATTTTTTGGTATCAAGAGACACGATGAGGGAAATCGAAGCAAAAGGCATGAACAAGTAAGAGTGGGAGATTGGTGTTGAGCAACTCAGAGAGAGAAATTTGAAGAAGTTAACGCTAGTTTGTGCTAACCTTGGAAACATCAAACCAGAGAATTTGGGTTTCATCTTTAACACAACCAAAGCCATGCCTGTTGTTCTATTTACATGCCACTGCATGAAGTTAACTTAAAGAGGACACCTTACAGATATTCCTCTGTGTGGAAGGGAAAATGTCAGGGATAGGTGCAATTTTCATGTCTTCCCTTCTCCAACTCCTATAATCAGTTAAACCAGACATGAACGAGAATAATGAGGGAAGAGAAATGAATTCAGCACAACCAGAATAATGCAAAGGAGACAAGATTTTATAATAAATAACAAAAATTTAAATAAATAACTGGCATTTTTAAAAGGAGAGGAAATTCAAGAGACTACCAAATGCAATCGTTTTCAAAAGCCTGGATGCGTCCTACGAAGTAGAGAACATTAAATGTATGAACAGCGTTCAAGAGTGTGCCCGTGTCTGCTGATACCCAGGACCCTCATGTGGACAGTTGATACCGGGTTTCTTTTGTGATACTGAGCATGCCAGGGGCTTTGGCTTTGTCCCCAGAATCTCAGAGTAGAGCTAATTCACAGAAGCTTTAGGCTTTGCAGGGCGACATACTGGTTAATAGAAAGTCTCTTTAGGGTGCACAGTATGGACAAGTTTATACTTAAGCCTCTTTTAAAATGCTGTGAATATGAAAGGCATTTTCTTGAGCTGAGGGGACAAACTGATTCAATGTGATATTTTATCAAGGTTTCAAAAATGCAAAATATCTTCCTTTAGTTAAATATGTTTTTTTAGGCATAGATTCATTGTACTTATTTTAGCTACTAAATTAATCAAAATGAGATACCACCATATATTTAACAAAACAGCTAAGATTAAAAAAAAAAAGAAAAAAGGAAAAAGAAAAGGAAAACCCCCGCTGTCAGCTGCTAGGAAAGGTGTGAAATGACCAGAACTGCCAAACATTCTTAATGGAAATTCAATAAAAATTCAGGAGAGTGCAGCTACTTTGGAAAAGGGTTTAGAAATTTTACATAAAATAAAATATACAGTACCATTTAAACCAGGTAGGCTACTCTTAATACTCTTAGAAAAGGTGACTTTTTTTCCCAAGAGAAAAACATGTTCTTATTGTGTTGAGAATATAATAGCAGTTTTAATTTATCATCTCTTTAAAATGAAAAGAATCTAAATGTCTTTCAACTTGTGAATAGAGAGATTAGCGGTGACATAGACATTCAGTTAAAACACAAAGACAAATTTACTAATACAACAATTATTTCTGGATCTAAAGTAATGTGCTTTTTTTTTTTTTTTCCTTTTTGCAGCACTAGGGATCAAATTCAAGGCCTGACGCATGCTGGGTGAGGCTGTGGCTGTAAGGTATCCCTGGTCTCTCAAATGCATTTTGCCAAGTGAAAGAAATCAGAGTCAAAGGTTTATATAATGTGTGACTACAGACATGTAGCATTCTGGAAAAACAAAACCAAGCAGCAACTAACACAGTTGTTGTCGGGGGACAGAAGGAGAGGAAGGCTTTTATTACAAAAAAAAAAAAAATGAAGAAAATGTTAGAGATTTCTGATTGGTTGTTATAGCAAAATTTATGTTTTACATACTTAATTGAGACAAGACTTCATAAACACCAGAAATATCAGAAATGTATTGTTCATAACAAGGCTGGGAAATCTAAAACCAAAGTATTAACAGGTATGATGTGTAGTGATGACGTGTTTTTCTTAAACCGCACCTTCTAGCTGTGTCCTACAGCAGCAGGAGCACCTGAGCTCACTCAGGCCTGTTTTACTCAGAGCGCTCACTTCCTTAGGCAGGCAGGCAAAGCCCTCATAACATGAGCACCTTCCAAAAGCGTCATGTCTTAAAGCCATCACATTAGGGTTTAGATTTCAAAGAATTCCTTTCTTGGTAACATAAACATTTAGGCTCTAGTAGGACATAATGGAATTATTTTGGATCTTGATGGAAGCAGTGGTCACGACTCTAGGAGTCTGTCAATACTCAGAACAATGCACTTTCTAAAAGGTGTAGGTGTGATCACAAAATGTTAGAAGACTTATTACATTAAAAGACACATTGCCGCGTGTTCCCCTCATAACACTCCCCTCACTCAGAGCACACTTATCCCATCATTCTGGTGACTCTTAGAAGCACTTCCGTAAGTCCTCTTTTGTGAGTGTCTTTAATTTGTGGTTAATTTGTTCTCTGGCTAAATACTGCTTTTAAGAATAACTGGAGGTTCTTTGTGTAGCTTCAGATTGGCTAAAAAAGGCTGACTTGATATCCTGAATTGACTCAAAAAGTTTATGGCAATATCTGTCAAATAACCATGAAAGAAAAATATTTCGATTGTAGCGTCAAGGCAATCAACAGCGCAATGAAAGATGCTTGGGACAATTGACTGGTGGAACCACCTCAGGAAGTGGCACGAGCCGTGGGTAAGTGTGTGAGAAGCGAGTGCAAGTATTTTGTGGGAAGACTAATGGTGACATGATTTTTACTATAGAAATATTTACTCTAGATTTTAATCCATACCTTATAACTTACGCTTCCACAAATCTGACCCAAGATAGGTGTAAACCTTCAAGAACACTTCCTTAGTGTCTCGCACTAGATTCCCTTCTTTCCTTGTGCCTTTGTGACAAGGCTTGAATGTTGCACATACTCCATCGTGTAAGTAAACTGTCAATCTCACGAGGACACGTTTGGCTGAGCACATTTTTACTTTTTGTTATTATAAATAAGAGTTGAATAAAGTAATACATGATAAACAGCATTATTTTCTCTACATAGAGTTCAGCACGGCTGGGAGTAACTTGGTTATCTTTTGTAATTGATATGCCTAATTTGCTTATAAACTAGCTTAGTGGATTCTACCAAAACAATATAAATGTGCTCAAAATCACCTCAAAAATTTTCAGAAATGTAGGTTTTTATTTTTATGGCTAACGTTTGTAGATGGAGTTTTGTGTAGGAAATGAGGGGGTGGAGTGTTGACAGTTGAAAAATAAATCCTCCCCACAATGTTCAAAAAGCCAAGCTAAACTAGATTTAATGAAACAGAGAAGCGAAGTAAATATTTCACTGGGTATTATTTCCTGATGAAAAATATCCATTTTCATATGCCAGAGTGCTGGTGGCTAATTTGTTCTCCGGCCAAATGCTGCTTTTAAGGATAACTGGAGGTTCTCTGTGTAGCTTCAGATTTCATAATAAAGGCTTTGTACAAGACATGTATCAAGCAGGGCTGAAAGTGTCAATCTCTCCACTGATTGCTTTAAATTCTACCATTAGATCTGCACATGGAACTATACTGTAATTAGTTCAGACTGTAGGAAGTAACACCAGCCCACTTAGCATACCAGTTTACTACTGTCCAGGTCTCCATAAGGTCTGTAACTAGGCAATCCCCAACAAGTGACAGCACTACTGGCTAATGTTAATACAAAAGCTCTTTTTGACAAAGCTGTGTCATTGTACAACAGGAGGAAATCAATGGATAAAAATGGGTAAGTAGGCACAGAGAGAGGACGTAGACACAAAACGATTAACTGCAGGCAGAGTTATACTGTAGTTCATCTCAAGGTGCTTGTTTCAGCTTCAGTGTATGAAACTTCAATGTATTAACCTTTTATTATTTTTTAATCTGCTTCTCTATAGACCTGTACCTCAGTAAGAACATTTCTGTGTTAGGACTCTCTGTGTGTCTCAGCATTTTTAACGACCCCCATTGCCATGGCGCCATCTGGACATCTGACATTTTAAAAACAAACATTTCAGCATAATTGATGAATTCTACCTTGGATGGCTGTTACGCAGGCCTCACTACTATACCTACTGGCAGCTCTCATGCCACCAAATTAAACCTTGCTAAGCAGAAATACCACATTGAGCAAATTAGCCTGAGTCCACTGTAAAGAAAGCTTAACCTGGAGAGACACTCTATAACACTAAAAGTGATGGAGTTACAAAAAAGAAACCCTGAGGAAAAAAGAAAGTATGGATTTGAGCCAGAGCAAACTTATTAGCAATGGAGAGGTCACGGAGAGTCATCAGTACTGCAGGTGAGCTTACCTCACTATGCGAACAGCTGCAGCAGAGAATGCTGGGCTAACAATGGCCTCCAGAACAGCCTTGATTCCCCTGCTTTTTACAAGACAGCCTACGTTTTCTAAGACTGCCTTAGGTTGCTATAGATTTTGGAAAAAAGATGGGGGAAAAAATTCTAACGAAGCACTTCTGATTCATGCATCCAGCTATTAAACATCATCAGGAGATGCCTTGCATACAACCGTATAAAAAGTACTACACTAGGTTCTGGAGTAACCCAAATAAGCCAGCCAGCCAGAACCCCTGCATCTTTGAAGGATTGGCAGAAGAGTGTAGCTTTGAAGTTATCTGTGAGTTTAAGATTACTGTTTTATCCAGGAAAGGGAGCGAGAAAACCCAGTTGCTTATATACGTTTTAAAAACTAGCAGGTGATAGCAGTGGCATTTATAGAGAAGTCTCTAACATGGCTCTTTTTCATAGTCAGAAAACTCAAGTCAGGTAAGCACTCTGTGGCCTTGTTTACTGCAGTCCTTTAGGGATAAGTAGGACCGTAGTTTTTGTCAGTCCAATACTTACATCTCTGGACTAGAATTCAAAATCATACATTCAGGGGAGATTAGATGAACCTGGGTTCAGAGCTTCCATAAATTTAATTTCAGTTCTCTTAGAATGTTGATAGGATTATTGGACCACAATTTTGGTGTTGTAAGGAACATATAGGTAGAGTTCTCAATGAATGGTTTCCAGACGAACTTTCACAATCTGTCAACCTGATCTTTCTGCTTCCCAAAATGAACCTTTCCAGGCTAGCTTCAAGCTCACAGAATCCCAAATAAAAAGGAACTGGGGGCACGCTTTTTCCTCCTCCTCTTCTTATTGTTTTCAGAATTGTTCTCCTATGAGCACCTTCCTTTCTCCTGCCCACATGACTGCTGGTAAGCAGTAGCTGATATCACAATACAGTTGTGTCTGTGTGTGCATATGGGCACACACATGCATGCATGTGCATTGGAAGGCTTCAAGCTCCTAGACCATAACATCCTAAAACTAATTAGTCTATTGATTATAACTCAAGTTTTTTCCTTATTTTATAAGCGTTACTAAGAAATACTGATTTATAAAACCTCATGCCATGTATCATATAAAAGGCAGCATATTTATCTGCTCCAAATGATCAAGGAAGCGGTGAGGTAAAGGGAGAGACAAAGTGTTCATTGTAAAGAAGTACTTGCAAAAGATATTTCAGAAAATTAACATTTTCAAATTTTAATAGTACTCAAGCACTAAAGTATATTAAAAATTGCCATGTGCAAATTAACATATTGAAAATAATTAAATGAAAGCCAAGTAATGATCAAGCCATTAGTCAGCCCATACTCAAGACTGATCTGCTGTGTCAAAATTCAATGGAAAGCCACATCAATAGTAATAGAAATAAAATTAATTATTACATAAATGTATTTTGCCATCTTTGGAAGTTATGCCTAGTCTTTTTATAATTAATTATGTGCCTAAAAGGCAGGGAAAATGTAATTCAGGGGTATATCTATGCAAACGGAAATTTCCACACCAACACTGAGGTTACAATGTTTATGTTATATGATGTTTCACATCTCTCTCTCTATATATATATAACTACTCTGTTTTTCCATATCAAAAACTCACTTTTTGGCCTAAATCTGGTTATAGGAATTTTGCCTCTTCTTTATAGCTAAATCTATTATGTAAAAATTTGCTTTATTTTGTACTCTTCCTAGACTCAGTGGAGTACCTTTTGCTTAATAGATTATTTTAAAGAGATGATTAGTACTCTGCTCCTTTAGCCCACTGGGGGAGAACTTTTGCTAGTCACTCTGTATCCACAATGTTTCATTGCCCTGCTTTTCTCCTTAGGTGTTTAGTGTTACTTTCAGTGTTGGGTTGGGCTCAGCTCTTCCTAGCTTGCATGAGCCTATTAAATATTCAAAAGATTTTGTGAGCATTATAAAATTCTTTTTACCCCTGGAAAGTGTGTTTATCAATGCACCACTGGACCACTGTGTTTTTCACAGTATCTGAGATAACTCTGTTTGGGGGCTTGGACCATGAGCTATTATTGAAATATTTATGTTATATTGCATTCTCCTGGACATTTCCCACAGTTTTTGGCCTATCCTTACTTTAAAATGATTGCATTTCCCCAGTAAGCTAGAGTGCGGTTCTGGATTCTGATTCCATCGGAGTTTCCTCCCATCGTTCTACAAACAACTTAGATGTAAACATTCAATTCTAAAACTCTGACTCTCTTGGCATTCTTTCTTTCCCATCTGGTCCTGCTCTTCTATTACTGGAAGCCTCTCTTCTGGTCACTGTAGTTAAGAGGGACTTGTGAGTATTCTAGTGTCTCTACTGCTAAGATATGGTTTCAGAGTAGAAATGTCTCCTATGTTTGGTATAAATACACGTTGACATGGTTTTGAAACTTCCAGAGAGATTTACCAAGACCTGAGTGTTCCTATGCAGTGACAGTTGGATATATGTGCTTATTTTCAGTATCATCACTTAAAGTCAGTTAGACAAACAATCATCTGCTCAACAGAAGCAGAGAATACTTTTAATAATGTACACTAAATAAATTGTGGATGATTGCCTGAGCTGGGCTTTGATAACATTCCTCAATGGTTAATGATTTGCTGCTTCAAACTGAAGCTCTTTAATATCTGCTGTGTGTTTTGAATTGACTCTTCTCCTCTTACCAAGGTAATTAAAAGATTATCTCTATTAATGAAAACAGAAAAATCACAATTTGTGAATTCTTGATTACCCAGTAACACATGGGATGTGCCTATGCATCAACTTCTAGGAGATTTTGTTGATTTAAAAAAAAAATAATCCACTTACTAGTACTTTTGGTTACTGCATTCCTAAAGAAATCTAACCTATGATCAAGGTCTCATCCCACCTCAAATCATCTGCTGTATTACAAAACCAATGTCGTGGTTTGTGAGATTATATTTCTCCTTTATATAATTGCATGTTGTTGACCCTTTGACCACCTGACTTTTGCTTAAAATAGAGAGAAACAGAGTTTGTCACCTAACACTCTCTAAAAGTATTTTATATAAATATTATTTTTATTTATATAATCTATAATTTAGGTAGAATCAACAATATTTTATTACCTTTCAATGTTCAAGAATATGCCACAAAGGCCTTTAGAATATCTTCATCTTATACTTAAACTTCTCAAACAATTTATTATATAAAGTAAAACTTCATACTTCTATTCTTCTACATTTCAGCCATTTCTACACAGAATTCGTTGGTGCTATACAACCATGGTGGATCTAAATCACCTATCTGCTAGAGGTACTCTGGAATTCCACACTTTTTGCACAAAACACCCTATGCCTGTTTTCTTACTTGAATCTTGCTGGCCCAGACGATCAAGATCCGGAATGACTCCATCCCGTGTAATTCTTTCCAAATGTTTTCCTTCCTGACATTCTTTAGCCATATGGATCATTCTCATTTTCAAAAGGTGAAAAAGTGCCAGGAAGAAAATAAATTTATGTTTGGATGATATAACCACACTGCAAATTAAAGGATGGAGGGCAAGATTGCCCACAGAGAAGAAGTGAAATTGCAAATCAAAGCTTCCCTGGAATCTAGAAAGCTCATCTCCTGTGGCGGAGCAAGAAAAGAGTTGGAAGTGTAGAGCACTGAGCCCTATCTCAGATTCAAAACATGTGTGTATAGGAAAAACCAAAACAGAACAAGGAAACCCCCCCCCCCCAAAAAAAAAAAAAAAAAAAACTGGGCCTAGTTTCAATGCAAGATTTATTCAATTGTACAGCGTGTGTGGAGCCAAACATGAGCTAAGTTTAGTGCCGTGTGCATCATCTGCCAGGCATCAAGCTCCTTCTACACCATTTCCTCATTTGCTGGGAGCATCCACTCCCTCATCAGTGTGCTGCCTTATGACCCCAGTGCAGACAGTCTCTTCGGGTGAAGAGAATCAAGTTGTTTTACCTCTGGCCTGTTTAGATTGTGGAGAGGGAAGCAAGTTCACTTAGCTAGAGTATCCCCGGTAACGTGGGGGGATAAGTTCGCCAATCACTCGCTTGACCGATGAGAGAAAAAGAAATAGCACGTGTAAATGTGAAGAATGTAGACTGGCACGTAGTAGCTACTTAGTGAATAATGACTATTGCTGATCATAGCTGTAATTATTAAATTATAATTCTTATAAGCGAAAGAGGAATATTAGTGTGAAATAATTGATGAACAAAATAAGGAAGTATGGAATTCATCTGCGTCTTGAGTGAACAATCACCAATCGTTTGCAAAGGTGACTTCAATTACACTTCTGCAATCCTTTTCATAAAAGGCATTCTGTAAAAGGCTAAGCATAAGAAGACTAAAAGGGCCAGGCGACAATTTCTGCTGCTCTCAGCTAGAGAGGACGATGGGATCTCTCCCAAGGGTGTCTTTTAATAAAGTTCACTTTATTATTCTCTAATATATTTTAGCAAGCTTCACTGGCTATAACCATGGCTTCTAAGAATGAGAGATCCTTTTCCTTTTCAAAGAAGCAAATCAAGATTTCTTATTATAATTTGGATATCTGGAAGACAGATTCATATCTATCATTGTTTAGTGGCCTGGATGCTATTCTTGACCAGGTTACCGACTTCACTAAACATGTTGTAGAAAAGTACTGTCATGCATGCAATGATTATTTTGGAAATATAGAGGCCTGAAATTTTCTTTACTGGACAACTTCTGAGGGTCCTCTCTGAATGGACTGGACTTTTTATTTTGTTCTTCACAATTTAAGTATCTTCTAATATTCACAGAACAAAATGTATCAATGATCCATAGGATGGGTTCTTCCTCACTTAGAATGAAGCAATAGAGCTAGTGATTCAATGATGAAGCCTTTCACTTCAGATCTGGAACATGTGAATGTAGCTGTCAACTGTATCCAGAGTGACAGTGGGAACAATTTGCAACATGAAAGTCTGACTTCATCACCCAAGGCTCTCCTATATTGGAAAGGCTATAGGATCAAAGATAATGATCCATAATTTAAAAAAAATTGGTTTCCTCTCTTTTCTCTCATTGTTCTCACATCTCCCCTCATTTTTTCTTTTTCTCAAGAATGAGAAAAATTTATAATTTTAAATAGGAAGTCTGTTTTTGTTGAGGAATAGAAGGCCCAGGGATTATCCATTCCCTTGGTGTTTATGAATTCAATTTGGAAGGCTAACATTATTCTGAAGAGTCACTGATCCCCAGAGCTCTATCTCTTTGACTTCTTGTTAAAATGAAGACTGAACTCTAAATTTGCAATTCCCATTGGGCTGCAATTACCATATTTATTTACATAATCTACCTGTTAGTTTTACTCTGAAGTTGGGAAAAAATGTAAACATCTGTCTGCCACTTTCAGTATTAATTTTAGGCAGCATTGTTAATATTACAAATCTGTTTCTCTAATATTAAAAAAAAAAACACTTAGCAGAGTAAAGTACAAATAATTGGAATTCCACTGGTCTGCAGACTTTTGTCAATATAGTTTTTCTGTCTTATAATGGAGAAGTACACCTACTTAACGAAATAATACTAAGAGATCATCATCCCTTTAACCACCTACACCAATCCATAACTGTCATTTTGAGTGGCTATGTAGATTTTTTGTTTGTGTTGTTTCCTGTTTCCTGGATCTTTGTTCTATGTGTTTTATTCACAAGTGTTTCTGAAGCGTATTTTTCCAGTTTCTTTTGAAAGTGTAGAAGGGAAATGTTTTTCAAAAGTTCTTGTGTAACTGAAATTTCGTATTACGTACTCTCATTTTATTGATATTTTGGATGGCAATAGCATTCTACATTGGAAACCTTTTTCTTTCTAGATCTGGAAAGGATTCCTGCCTCTTGGCATGTGAGTATTCAATGACATTTGGAGTCTTACAATGTAATTCTCATTCCCCTTATTTAGACCTCATACTGAGATCATACTGCTTTCCCTTTTGTTCTTACCCCTCGAGATAAGAATCTATAGCTTGGGTACAATGTAATTTCCATAGGACTCTCCCTCATATTTCATATGGCCAGCAGTCTTTGTATCTTTCTAGTCTGCAGAATCTGTCCTTCAAAGAAAAGATTCTTGTATTCTTCCTTGCAACGTCCACTGCTAGATTTTCTGTGGCCTCCTTTTCTGGAAGCCATTGTAGTCAGGTGCTGAGCATCTTAGATCAACTCTCCCATTTTATAATTTTTCATATTGACTCATATTTTCCTTTTTGGTCATCTTTCTAAGAAGTTCCATCAGTTTTATGTTTTTTTTTGGAATTTTCACCAATCTTACCATTTTACTGGGAAATTTCATCAGTTTTCCCAGAAATTATCATTAGTTTTACAGTTTTATTAATTTAAAACTGATAAAAATGGTAAAAAATATTAGAGCAGATTTTGTCTATTTGCTCTAATATTTGAAATAATGGCTATCTTTAATTTGACTTTGAATGTTCTACTCTCTTAATATGGTATTTTAATTTCATGTATCTAATATTTAAAAATTCTGCTCCTTGAGTTGTATTTTTTGTTTACTTTTTAAAATATTGCAATTGTTTATCATATATAGGGTCATCCTTGGCTATAGAGGTGGTACTCTAAGAAGCTCTGTGGCATGTTTGGCATTAATATGCAAGTGGTAAAGATGACTGTTGGTTCTAAGGTATTGGGATAAAGTGACAGGATAATGAGATACCAGTGTCTAATAATAATAATGATAACGATATTAGTAATTTCTACTACTACTACATCTACTGCTACTACCATTGAAGTATAGGAAATTGAATCTTGGGTCAGTGTACTGAGACACATCTGCAGCTTTATTTATTTTTTGTTTCAAAACAGAGTCTTGCTAAATTGCCCAGACATGGCTCAAACTTACTGTCCTTAAACCTGTTTTCCAGAATGCTGGGGTTACAGTTATGTGCCTCCAGATGCCTGGCTCATAGATGGGTATATTGTCAAGCATCATTAGGCTTCTCTAAATTACACTCCAATTTCATTCCTTGTTCTGGCATGCTGGATATAGGATTTTCATATCCAGGAATGATATCTGAGTCTTCTTTTTTTCACAATTTCTGGCTAGTGCCTTAGTCTGGTATTCCTTATTTTGATATTCATTTTAGTTCAACTTCTTGGAGGTTTTAGACTTCTGGTTTTCTGTCAGAATGAAGCAGAGGTGGCCACACAGCTTTATGTAACATGGAAACAGACCTGGTGATTTAAGCTTATCCTGGAAACTTCCAAATAGTCTTCCTGTTTTTTAATCTCAGATTCTTTCTT
This sequence comes from Ctenodactylus gundi, assembly GCA_004027205.1. NCBI lineage: Eukaryota > Metazoa > Chordata > Mammalia > Rodentia > Ctenodactylidae > Ctenodactylus > Ctenodactylus gundi. Next base: position 172,154 of record PVKB01002909.1, read on the forward strand.
TTCCTTCCATGTGCCTGGTACTTGCACCTACTGGGCATTTCCAGAATAGAGGGAGTGAATGTCACACTCACTACCATTACCCGAGCTTGAGGCTTCCTGCCAAAATCTAGGCAGAAGTCTTTTTTTCCTCATGTTCCTTCTTCCTTTCTTTCTCTCTCTGTCTCTTTCTCTTTTCATTCTTCCTTTCTTTGGCTGCTCCTTCTTTTTTTCAGGTTTTGTGAGCAAATTGAAAATTTAAGGGAAGAATGTGCAAAAGTAGATAGGTGATAAGATTAAATATGTGGCAACCCTTGGGAATTCATTCCTGAATAGAATCCATTTTTTTTCTTCTTCTTCCTCTCCTTCTCCTTCTCTCCCCTCCTCCTCCTCCTCCTCCTCCTCCTCCTCCTCCTCTTCCTATGGTGGCATCAAGGATTGAATACAGAGTTTTCTCACTTTGAGATAAAGTCTTACTAAATATCATTGCCCTGGCTGGCTTTAACTTTCCATCTTCCTGTCCCAACCCCCTAAAATGCTGCAAATACAGATACATGCCATCACACTCAGCTTAGACTACTTTATTTTAAGAAATTGAGAATTTTTGTATGACATTGGCCTTGTAGAAGAGTCTTGAATGAGATTTGCTTCTTATATTCCCTGGCATCTTTCTTCAAAGAAAATTTGGAATTATAGAAATATTCTAAACTTGGATAGCCTATCCAAAAATAGAAATTCATAGTTTCTTTGACCAGTTTGAATGGTTAAAAGAATATTAAAAATTTCATCTATGTTTCCTAGAAGTCCCATGATTCCTGAAAAGTGCTCAAAATCTAAATAAATGATGTATATGATTAATGTAGTACCTAAAACAATGTAAGAAGAAACAAAGTCAATATACCTTTTACCAATATTCTCCAAGCACAAATGGAAGTAAGACAAAACTAAGGGAGTTCAGACTGCAGACAAGAATTAGAATTTTAATATAAATGGAACAAAATTATCCATGTTATCCTGAGTTACTAATGTATATTAATATGAATAATTTGCTATAGGATGTTACCTGCTTAGCCCTTCTTATCCACTCTGACCCACTCTCACCTTTCTCTCACTGCTCTTTGCCTGGTGAGTTTGACATTTAGCGACTTCATTAACTAGGCTGTCTTGCTTTGTGGAGTGCTTTTTTTTTTTTTCTCCTGTTCAGGGAATGGGAGGTACCAACAGAAAATTAGGAAGGGGGCGGGGGGAAGAAAACGTAACATCACTTACATCTCTGGTTCTTATGTGACAGGACATGTGTTCGCACATGCGGCTTTCCTTTACCAGAGGTCAGGTTCTTGTCAGGTGGCACTCTTAAAAGCATAAGCCTTTCTCAGTTCTGATAATGCTCTCTTTAAGCCAAGGTGTGGAAGTGGCTTTTAGTTCATCCAGGATGCGCGCATATCTGTTTACCTTGTCTGTTCCTCTATAAAGTCACCAGTTTACTGGCAAGATGCCATGTTGATACACAGGCATTGCATTGTCTAATGATCCTTATTACATGTGAATATGGTTAGACTAAGTGTTCCCCAAAGTCCCATGTGTTAACGTCATGATCCTCAGCCTATGATCCTTTAGGATGATGGGGCAACCTTTAAGAAGTGGGCATAGTGGGACATCTTCTGGTCACATGGAGGTCTGCCCCTGGCCCCTCCTTTTCTTCTTCTTCTTATTACTTGCTTCCCTGTTACTATGAAGTGAGTGACTTCCTCTCCCACAGCCTTCCATTGCAATGTATCATCCTAACCCAGGCCAAAATAAATCTTCCCCACACACCCCCCACTTTGAGACTGGCAATTCATACTGGAATTCATACTGAGATATAGCCTCAGTTTTTTTTAAAAAGTCTATATATTTTATTCTGAGGTAGCTTCATATCAAGGCTCCAAGTTGCTCAGGCTAGGCTCAAGTATGTAATCCTTTTTCCTCAGACTTCCAGAGTGCTAGGATTACAGACATACACCACCACATCCTTCTCATTTTAAGTTGATTACTTAAGGTATTTGTTACAGTAACAGAAAACTGCCTACCACATGGTTGGAAAGACATCATGATTTCATATCCAGCAGACATAACAAAGGATGTCCATAGCAAAATTTAACATAAACAAATAAATAATTTTACAATTTAAATGGCTTATATTGGGTATTTTGGCATGCAGAAAATCCTCTTCTCCTTTGGGCTCATAGGTAATATGCTTGCAGTTTAGATCGCCTTAGTTATAAATTGCCAAAGTATATGCGTCCAGGTTACCTTAGAGATTGCTTCTTTTCAGTAGAAAGTGGCAATGAGAAACAGCATTTGAAGAAGTACCACTCAGGAAGATACAAAGGGGTGGGGTTTTCTCCAGGGGTACATCAGCTGTGGCTCTCCCTGTGCTACATAGCTTCACCCCAAGTCCCAACATATTGTTCATTGGGAAACAGCTTATAATTCATCTATTATTCTCACATCCTGGAAGAATAGTAAGCCTGGAGCTTTTGATTTAAATATTATAGAATTAAATGGTTATTTTGGAAAACAGTCCTATGGATAAATAGATGTTAAAATACATAATAACTCTAGTATGTAATTACATAGCACATAATCTTCTCTGTGGGTGTTATAGGCCAAACAATAGTAGATATTAAGAAGTATACATTATGAGCAAACTGCGTTATTCAAAGTCTTACGATTTAAAGTGCACTCAGCAAGGAAAGAGGCTCATATACTATTCACTGCCAGCTAAGAATACATTCCCATTCCCTGAAGATTCGATCTCTAAAAATGGAAAATGGACATGGCACTTCATTAAGATGAGTGTGCTGCAAACTCTACACCCTGTAGATATTTTCACAGCCATTTTATATTTTTGTTAGTAAGTTCAAACTAAGATGTGTGTTTTCTTTAGTGGGATTTAAAATTCCAGCTCAACGTTTGCACTTCAGGGCTGCACAGCATGTTTCTTATGATAATACTTGCTGTGGCAGAGAGAATTTCAAGTGGTCTCATGATCTCTTTTGGTGTCTATGTTGAAAATCCTGGCCCACTGAGTGTGGGCTCCATGTTGCCATCAGACTTTTGGTGATAAGGGGTCTCTCTCTCTCTCTCTCTCTCTCTCTCTCTCTCTCTCTCTCTGTATGTCTCTGTCTCTCTGACTCATTTATTCTCTCTCCCTAGGTAGACTTAATGATGAAAGGTGCCATGTTCTGAGAAGGCCTATGGCAAAAGCTATATGCAAGAAACTTCATGCAGTACCCGTTCCTAGAGGAGTCAAAAGCCAGCAAGAAACTAAAGCTCCAAGTGTTACAGCCAGGAGGAAGTTTATTCTACAACCCAAGTGATCTTGAAAGTAGACCCATTACTGGTCCAACTTTCAGATAAGACATAACCCTTGATTGATGCTTTGATTACTTGCGGAGGACTGAACTAAGCCATTTCTATGGCTACCTATAAAAACTGTGAGATAATAAATACGTATTGTGTTAAGCTGCTGAGTATGTTCTAATTGGTTGCACAGCACAGGGAACTAACATATTCACCTGACGCATGGATGGTTAAGCAATCCTGAATGAGCACATCGAGGGAGGCACTAGTTACAGCATTTAAAAAGATAGTACAGAAGTAAGAAACCCCTTCGCTTGAATGAAGGTATGACAAATTCTAACACAAATGGCCAAAAAAGAAATTATTTTTTTTCTTTTCACGTGCAGACAAGGACACTATGTATAATGTCTGTTGTCTTCTACTTTAAGTGGTTATGAGAACAAAGCAGACTTTTATGGAGAGTTACAGAATCATATTGAAGTTTTGATCATTTTCTATCACAGCTGATGCCACACATGTATAGTTTTGCCATTTTGCCTTCAGGATGAGGAATGGTTATTCTCTGTTTTGTGAGGGTGGATATGCTTGCCATTACACCCTTTAACATCCGGCAGAGAATAACGTCCACATAACTCAGCAATATTCCCCATATCCCAAGGCTCTGATATGTTACAGAATTTGGAATTCATGTATTTAGAAAAAAAACGTTAAATTTTATGTCATAGGAATTTTTGCCACAATAAAATTATTGGAAAAGTGTACATTTACACACACACACACACACACACACACACACACACACACACACACACACAAAACTCAGCCATATTAAAAGAAAACCCATGAACTGCCTATGTTTTCATGACCTGGTAGCCTACATGCTACGGCTGCACACTCACAAATCTATGTCATATCATTATTATGCTTTTAGGTATAGTTTTGAACAAAGTTTTGGGAGTCTGCATTTTTTGAATGAAACAGGTACAAAAGGTGACATTAACACAGGAAAAAGGAAAGAGAATTAAAGAGAGGGTTACAGACTGATAGACTGAGCAGCTTTTTTTTTAAGCTGGGTAATGATGATTAAAAACTATTGCCATTTTCTAACATTTGAAGCTTTAATGGTTTATATCAAGAAACAAGTAGTAAATTTCCGTGCACTATGGAGAGCTTCCGCAGCAATAATTAATATATGAGGCCGTTGACAATAGAATTAATAGTGAAATCAAAGAAAATCAACGTGCTCAATGGGAATACCCCACGGAGCAGTGATGACATCGTTGGCACCTGTCATTAATCATTAGTGAGAACAAAGAAGCAATCACTCACCAGGCAGACCTAATATTAGCATGTAAATACGGACGAATGTTTAAACACTGCATTCACTGCAGTCTTTGAATGACAGCCCATGTTTAACTAGTAATTTTTTTTCCTGCCCCAAATGACAGAAGCAATCAGACACCTCTTCTGCTCCCTGTTTCACTATAAGTAGCACTGGAGACCAACCAGTAGTTATCATGTTATTACTAACATGATAATAACATATGAAAACATGGTTACAACTATGGTGTTGGCCCTTTGAGAAGCCAACATTTTTTAGATATTAAATATATATCTCAAGAGAACATGGAAGATGGCATTTACTACTACCTCATGTCTACCAAATCTATGGTTATTGAAGGGAAGAAAGAAGCCTGTTCTGTCAAACATCTAAAATGACATCAAAAGTCAGAGAATGCTTGGGAGGTGTCCACAGGCCCTGGGAGGTGTCCACTGTGTTGTTTTCTAATACTGGAGACGTTGCCACCTCTTATCTCTGCGACCACATTGTTCAACTCTTATCTCTGAAATTTTCTACGTGTTAAATCAAGTTTTGTAAAATTTGGAAGGGTATATACATGAGTACCCAGGACAATAAAGTCACGATCAACCCAAAAGAAGGCATGGTGTTTGTTCAGAAATTACTCTTCAGAGATAATCCAAAGAAAAACGAAGTGCACCTATATATGGTCATAATAACACAAGCATGTAGCAATGGAATCAATTTTCTTGTCATTTTTATCAAGCAATGTGTTTACATCGAAGACAATAGAAGGGAGAGATCTAAATTGTGATGTTACCATAAGGAATGTTCCTAAACACATTCAGCTCTGGCTTCTGAAGCAAGTTGATGACTGCTTAAAATGGAGTCTTCAGACATGAGTATGTTACTTAGAGTCTAAAGGTATCATAACATATTTAAGGCTTAATTATTTCAATCTTATATTTTTTTCAACAGTATTTTTATTATAAATATAAAATAGAAATTTTCAATGAAGGGGGAGAATTCTACATTTAGTATGCCTGTGTGTACATGTCTATGTATGTGTGTTTGTGCACATGTAAATGTATGTGTGTGGAGGAGTAGAAAGAGTATTCTTTTCTGTCCCTTATTTGACATTTTAACAAGCAACTTAGAATCAATTTGTTTAAAAATAAGATAAGTTTGTTCTAATGAAGTAGGAGAATTATTCTCAAAATTAAGTAAGCAATCATACAGGTATTTAATTCTTTCCCTAATAAGTTTAAGAGACTAGAGTCTCAAAGTGACTATTCAATGTGAATTTGGATGTAGTAATTATCCTTGTTCCTTACTTCAGCAAGCATACTTAGACCAACTTAGATGAAATGTAGATTTCACATCATCAGCAGAAAAGCAGAGGAACACAGAAAAGATGTTTGTTTTTGGTTATGGTGACAAAGAATGCCTGAAAAGTAGAAGACATTTAGAAACGGGGTCTTCTCTCTGTGAAGCAATCATAGGAGTGCAGAAGAATTGGGTCTTAAAGGCACATGCAAGAGGTCTCAGGAAATTTTGCTGTTCACTGGTCAAGGGAAAAAGAGTTGTAGCATTTTTTTAAAGTGCTCCCTGTGCCTTCACACAACTCTGAGATGTCTCACTACATCCCTCAGAAACTCTCATTGTCTTGGGAAGTAACAGTTAACTATTAAACATTTGTATCATTCATTAAACATTTTTTTCACAGTAGTGTGGATAAAATCACTATGAACATTCTCCTTCAAATATTTGTATTGAAAATATCATATTTCTATGAAGAAGGTATCAAGGTACACCTGCAAATCCCATAAGCTATGAAGAGAGTTCTGGGTTCTAATAGTAGCTTCTTGCTTTTTTGTGTCACTTCTGTCATGTCACTAATGTGACAATTATCTGGAAACTGGGATTGATCAGATGTTTTTCATGTGATTCACTTGAATATTATATGAGACAGTGTATAATAAAATGCCTAGTATAGTACTAGTAAGACAGGAAACACAGTCCTAGTTTTATCTCGTCAGAGAAACAGAAGGCACCAGGTGGAGACTTTTATGAGGCTTAAAAACATTTTTTTTTGCACTCCATACATAGATAGATCCATGAAGGTGATAACTAAAGCTTTCTAAATTAAAGATTACTCTAACCTTAAAATAACTTTTAAAATGGTAAAGTTGAATCACAAGTGCCAACACCTGCAACATTTCTTGTAGTCATTTGTGCGTATCTCATGGGACTTTAGACATGAGCTAGTTAGACGTCGAAGATTCAACATTCCTGGTTACATCATTCAGTGATGTTGATCACCAACTTTCCGAGTAAGAAATTATTCAAAGATATACCAGTCCTTGAATGTGCCTCTTACATGAAAATATTGAGGCTCACGGAGATTCAGCTGCTAGTAGTGGTGATGCTGTGTTTTTTCCCAGTAGTTTGGATTTGGGATCTGTCGAACCTATGATGGTTAGGGTGCCGACTAGATTGGCTTTGGGATCTGCCATGGGGGTTGGTGAGACACATGTTTGGGCAGGCAACGGAAGTGTGACCTTGGGAAGAAGGTTCTATATGTGGTCCCTCATCCCTTCCTTTCTGGCACTGGTCCACAACTCTGTTTACTAAAAGCTATGAACTTAACGGCTTTGCTCCACATACCTTTCGGTGTGAGTTTTTTTTTTTTTTTTTTTTGCCTTGGAGACAGCCAATCAGGGACTAAATCCCCTTGGAACTGTGAGCCAAATTCAACGTCTCCATGTTTAAACTGTGGATAACTAGTTTTGTGTCCCAGCAAAGGGAAATCTGATTAATGTAGGAGTGTTTCACTTTGCTCCTGGTGAAATTTGGATATGAAAAATAGTGCACTAGTAGCGATAACATCCTACATAATGGATCATTGATAACTAATTTTTTCCCTCACCACTTCAATGACTAGTAAGTAGCAATTTTTTAAAAAAACAAATAAATGCTGAAATATTGTTCTGATTTGGATCTGGACTACCCCTCAAAAGCCTCGTGTTTGGAAGATGGTTCAGTCATGGAGGCTAATCCGCTAGTTTCCTCTGGTGCTAAGAGGTGGGGCCTGGTGAGAAAGGGCAGGTCACTGGGGCCTGACCTGGAAGGGGTGGGTCACGGGGACGTGACCTGGGAGGTCCATGACAGCTCTACCTTCCCTCTTCCACTCAGCTTCTTCTTCACCATAAGCTGAACGCTTTCACCAGGTAAACCTCCATTGGTTCTTTTGTGATGCCATGAGAAGCTATTCCCTGCCACAACTTTCCTGCCATGGCCAGACACCCATGAATGGATTGAGATCTTCTGAAACTGTGAACTAACATAAACCATTCCTTCCTTAAGTTGTGGATATCAAGTATTCTGTCCCAGCAAGGAATAAGAGGTGCACATTGTAGTCACCAAAACAGTCAGCAAACGACGGTAATGACCAAAAGCCTAGAGCTACGGTGGTTTCAAGTGCAACTGCCATTTGGAGAACTTTTACTGATTTGGATCTTTATGCCAAAGTAAAGGGAGGCTACCTTGGTGAATATTTATGCCTTATACTTTGGGATAGAAAAACTCAATTCTACAGATTCCTTGGTAAATCTGTACATTATAATCAAGATCTGTACTACTATTAACCTTTCCTTTGCCAGCAAATAGCAATTACAGGATAACTACAGAGTAATTCTAGGGCTTTATGTCCCTGAATATGGGAGTAATTTGAAACTCTTCTGACTGTATATTTGAATTGTTTAACATATGCTTTCTGTGGATTAGAGTTTTACATTTTAATGACTTATTTCTCTTCCCTAAATGCATATTTTTAACTTTTTTAGAAGTCAAGTGATTTCACGAGTATGGAAAATTTAGAACACTAGTAAGAAAACTTAGAATAAATCAAGTTACTTTTTTTTTGCTTAAACATGGCTTAAATTGAGCATAAAATAGGGTTCTCAGAAATATCAAATAATTGTATAATGACTAGAATTTTTCTTCGATAAAATAGATAAAAATATTCAATGTTTCTATTTTCAAGATATTCACATTCCAGTTAGATTAATGTAATTCTCAGGCTAAATAGCAAAAATAAAAAAATGGAATTTTCCTTTACTTTTACCATCTTTTTTCTCTCAAATGAATCCTATCATGTGTCATGTCTCCAACTTTTTTTAGTTGCCAACCCCTACTCTCAACAGTTAATTTTTCTACCTGTATTTTCATTCTTCCACATGTCTACCACATCCTTCCTTCCAAATACATTAACTTTGCTTAGGCTATTGGTATTCTGGAGAAGCTTTGCGTTCTTTCTCCTTGTAATTATTTGTAGCTGTCTACTTAGTTATGAAGTTGTCTGCTTAGCCATTACCTTTTCTCCTTTCAACTTTTTAACCAAGGACTCTCTTCACATAATCCCAACATATCTTACTTCAGGACTGGGTTGGCCTCATGCGATTCAGACTGTCTAGTGCTAAGGAAGATGTGGTTATACATGAAGTAGAGTTTGGTGAAATAAGTGAACATTCATTGACTAATTCCACTGATGAAGTAGAAGCCAAAATAGGACAATTACTGCAATATATGCCTCATAAAATATTACCACATGAAATTCATCTAGATATTCACTTTTGACAACAGAAACATACTGATTGCCTGGAATCTGGAACCCGTTTCATCTCTGATGTCTTTGTGCTTACTTAGGACATTCAGAAAATTCACATAAATGCTTAAGTCTCCAAATAATCTGATATTACTAAAGATTCCTCAATCTCCTAAATAAAACTGCTAACACATTTTGAAAGAAGCTAGAACTTAGAGTGGTAAAGACACACTGTTAAGTAACAAACCAGAAAACGCCAAAAGTCAACTAAAAATTCCAGCATATTTTAAATCTTACTTTTTGTTTAGATCCCAAGGATGTTCACCAGACGTCTCTCTAAATAAAGAAATATGACAAAAAACAAAAATGTGAAAATGATACTCTTAAAATACTGGTTATTTAGGCGATGCATATATATATATATATAATTTAGCTAGTAGAAAATATCAACTTTTAATAAGAAATTATTTTTGTTGCATTTTGGCCTTTTCCTTCATAATCATTGTTATAAAGACCAATTTAAAATATTCCTTTTAATGCAATAAGTAAATTATGCTATGGTTATTATTGGAAGAGAAATAATAGCTTTAAAATATTCAGCATATTCCATAATGAAACATATAAAAATATAATATGGAATGTATGAAGCCATTAGTAGTGTTAAAGATTTTTGTTGAAAAGTCTATGAGAAGTATTTACAAAAAAAGGAATATTCATTGAAACATTTTAAAGATTTAGATTTTGGCAAATGCATATAAAGTCCATTAAGTTTTTATGAACAACATCATGGACTCTCTACAAAGACAGAATTTCCCAAAATTAATGGTAATGTTAAAAAGGGGGTGGGGGGAGATTTAGATTTTAAACCTAGACTAAGAAAAATTCTTGTTTAATTTTTTTATTAAAACTTGGAATTTGATTAGTATAATTTTTCTTAGGTTTGAAGAAATCATCAGTGTTTTGGCAGTTTTATTTTTTCTCCCCATTTTATTGCTATGTATATGTGCAATTCATAATGTTTACATTGAACTTGAGTATTTTGTGCATATATGTATCATGGCAAAATTATCTTTCCTTCCTTTTTGACAGGACTGTTATCATTGCATTTTCCCAATGATTCTAGTTACATTTTTTCATTCTGACATTAGTTTTTCTTTTGTGATAATGAAAATGAAGAAATATACTTTGACTTTTTGTAAATTAGGCAAGTAGAGTATTAATATATTTTTGTATAAATTTTTTGGAAAATACTGACTAGTTTGAGTGACATAAAATCCCATGATGGTCTGTATAAATGTAGAGGGTAGGAAAAGATATTAAAAGGGCTGTCCCCAAGCTTTTAGGGATGATGGCTAGATTTTTCATCATTGTGCCAATGGCCTTACAAGAATATATTTACATCCAAATTTATCAGATCATTTTCCTTAACATGAGAAGTATGCAATATGCTCTTTGTACTTTAACAAAATTCTAAAAAAGAAGTGAATGGATATGTAATGTAGATTTAATGTAGAACTGGGCATGTACAGCTAAATCATTGAAGAAATTAAAAAGCGCTGGTATTGTAATTTTTGTTTTAAAAGATTATCAGGTTGCTGCCTGATGAACAGGTTGTGAAAACAGTGACTGGAATTTGGGGTGGAACCGCTGCAGGAGGCATAGGCCACCACAGTGGCAGCCCAGGCAGAGATGCTGGGTTGACGCTGGGTTTGGTAAGTAGGTACAAAGAACAGGCTTGCGGAGCCTGTGGGGATGAGAGCAGAGCAGACTAGGACCAGCACGATGGCCATGTTTCTGGTTTGGTTAGATGGCCTGCCGATTTCCTGAGACATTAAACATTTAGAATATAGCAAAATTCGAAGAGAAAAGCAGAGTTCCATTGGGGCATACTGTGATTGAAATGCCTGTGAGACAAGATGGAGATGTTGAGTAGACAAACACTTCTAGAACTCAGTGTTTCAGTTACTCAAATCACTCCAGGTATTGTCAGTGCATGGGTGAGAGTGAATTACTGTCAGGGAATAGTGACATGCACTGTGACATGGAAACAGAGGTTCCAGAGTGAGGCTGTGACATGACTTAGCGGCTTGGATGTTGCTATTTTCTCAACCTCCTAAACATCCAGACCTAAATGACAGGTGCAAAGGTGTTCTATGGGACAAAAGCTAATTTTAATGATTTTTTCTGATTCCTACAGACTACTGCCTAATGTTTATATTTTCAAGTCCAAAATATAGACAGAGGAAAGAAAAGCAATATAGTAGGACTTAATGTAATTTTCCTCCAGCTTAACGTTTATTGTTAGAAGCCTGTGGATATCTATTTAATTGTTTAAAAGATATTTTTAATCATCCCCACCTAAAGTACATTTCTTGAATAAGCTTGACATGTCTTATTTTTCACATAAATAGTTCCCAATTAATTTAAAGTCACATATACAACTTAGAAATGATTTTCAAAGATGCCAATATAGTTTGTAGAACTTAAACATTCTTTCTTAACATTAGTACAGAATGTAGAAAAAACTGAGACTTTGCTTGGAGAACTGTGAACTTCATAGTGTGATGGTCTGACATCAGACATCCTTACGTACTAAAAGAGATCAACCGTAGAAAACAGAGAAAAAATATTGAAATCATAGTTTATTATTTAAAAAAGAAAAGTAAAATACGGAAATTTTATTTATTTGTTCGTTTTTGACTATAGTCTAGTCTGGTCCTGAACAAGTCCAGGTACCTTTGAATTGAAGGTAATCCTCCTGCCTCAGCCTTCTGAGTGCTGGGATTACAGGCATGTGCCACCACACCAGTTGGTGTCTATGGAGTGCTGGGGAATGGTATACAAGGCCTTGAGTGGCAAGAATGTGAAGAGTGAGCTACGCCTCCAGCCTCAGATTTCTGGGCTCTGGGAAGGTAATTTGACCTTACAAAATTTTCACTTCTTCGTGTGTGAAATGAAAATCATATGAATGATGTTGAAAAAAAATCTTGGTCAGAATAAGTGAAACAAACCGTACAAAAAGCCTGAAACAGCACAAAGTGCGGCAGGCGGCAGAAGCAACAGAATCGCAACAGTGATGAAGCGGTGTCACGGCTACTCGTGGGACCTGGTGTCATCTAAAGGAGATGGCTAGCAGACAGTCTGTGTGCTGTGGTTAATTCCATTTAGAATTTTCTGTCATTAATAAAGCCTCTAAATAAATAACGCCTGCTCAGTTGTTGATGAAAGATGATAGATAATTTTGTTTCTGTTTTACTATATACAGCTATTGACACACAATAAATATCAAAGGTTATGAACTGCTCCTGTGGTATCATCTGGGTTGAAACACAATTCTAAAAATGGTTTTTATATTTATTCCAATTCTTCATTTATTTAAAGCCTTCTCTTCATACTGAATTGGTTTTTAATCTTACATTTTTGCTTTCTTTTTTCTCTACTCAGTGTGATATTGTTAACTTTATATTATCTCATGTTATATCAAAATTAAATCATGAATCTTCCCGTTATTTTTGTTCTTATGAATAAAAATTTTATGCTTCCAAAATAATTTAATGTCTTAATGTAAAAATATTGAAAATATATTGAAAAAAGCAAAAATGAAATTCACTTATGGTGACAGATAATTGCTATTTACTCTGGAATGTAGCTCATTAGTCATTTTCTTACAAATTAATATATTACATTAGTTCAGTAATGGTATCATGTTGTTCCTGTCTCCACTTACATTTCTATCAATATTTCCAAGTTCATAACTTGGTTTTCTCAGTATTATTAGGTACTGCCTACTTGTTTTAAACTTTAGTTCTTTGGATTACACAAAATGTGTTAGGGCAGTCAAAAGTCATGTAACATTCTTTCTTTTTTTTCTCACATATATAGCCCTATGAAACACATCTTCAAGGCTGTCTATTTGCATGAATCCTATTTAATTTTATAAAATGAACCGCTGGACACAGGCAAGCCTGCATATTAATTTATAAAATTAACAGTACCTATTGACAAATTTCATATCAGTTAATATCCCTACTAACAAGATAGAGTGCAAATTTCTCTAGATTGCAGCTAACGGTAGTTACATGCTTCAATTTCTCAGCTTTTCCCAATTTGACAAATACAATCATATATTTTGTTGATTTAATATGTGCTAGCTGGACCAAGAGTTGTGTTGAATTGCTTATCATGTTTTCTTTATTTGTGTTAACTTTTAGATTCTGGGTTGCAGAGTTATGTTTTTTGCCTATCTACCAAAGCACAATTTTTTCAATAATTAGTAAGTGTTTACATTTTAGGGCTATTAGTTAAATACATAAAGAGTTGGTTGAGAAGACCAATAATAATGTCGACATTTCTGGGACCAGCATATTCCAAAGTTCATCTTATAATCCAAGAAATGTTAAAGATCTTTCTTAGTTCATCCAGAAGCAAGAGTTATTTTAAGATGAATGAATTTGTGTAGGGTTTTATCCCTCATTTTTATTACCCGTCATTCAAATGTGAATCATCATTGTGTTTAGTTTATGCTACTTAATCCTCTGTGAAATTTTTAGATTGATTACAGTGATATGTTTTTATTCATTATTATACTAGATATGTTTCATTTCCTTTTACTTACAACTACATGAACACATTTTTCTTTTATTATTCCCAAAATCTAAGATGCTGTAGTTGAATTTTTCTTGGCATTTTGTCCACCGAGGGAGACCTTGCTCTACAGCTCAGGTGAGGATAAGGCTCAGCCTGAAGCATCATCTTTGTGGAAGATTTTCTGGCTCAGCAGGTCACCTAATGTTTTGTCTCCATATTCGTATCATTTCATGGAGTGTGACTTCTCTGAAGCCAGCAGCTAACTGCACATGGAATCCCAATTAAACTCATGTACAGAGACATGTGTATTTTTGGTCTTTGTGTTAGGCATTCTTATTCTTTGATAGATATTAGAAAATTAGAACTTCACGTAGTATCAAAGACAGAAAACTAGCTAATGTTCACTACTAGTTAGCAGATAAGTGTCCTCTGACATGAGGAGACCTGAAATACTATATCATACGCTATCATAGAGCTTTGTAGTGTGTTTTCCACGTCATGGGAACTTCACAATTATTAAAGAAGTAAGTAAGTTAACTGTAGTGGGAGACAAATTAACTTTTTGGACATATTTACCAATGTCATGATGTTGGTCAAATAAATTAACTCCTCAAAATGTCAGTCTCCCTTTCAATGAAATAGTTTGAAAAGAGAAAACAATGCTTATTTTTCACAACTTTTTATGAATTTGGAAATATATAATGGATATTTTCTATTAATACCATCATCATTGTTAATGTATCCAGCAAAAATATTGAACTGTCTACCAGAAGAACTTTTCTAAAATACTAGGGATTACAGTTTATAAAAAAATAGCAAATTTTTGTACACTGATAAAAAAAAATGTATAGCTGAGAGTTAAACAGACAACGAACAAGAAGAGTAGATAAGTAAGGAGATAGGTAGATAACAGACAAACACTGGCCCCAACATTGGCAAATATAACTAAATTCCATAAAAAGGATAAAATTGGTCAAGCCTCATGGTACATGATCCAGTACTCTGGGAGGTCAAGGACTACAAGTTTGATTCCAGCCTGGGTAACTCAGTCACTTAGCTAGACCTTGTCTTAAAAAGAAAAAAGAAAGAAAGGAAGGAAGAAAGAAAGAAGGAAAGAAAGAAAGAAAGAAAAAGAAGATTTGGGAAGTAGCTCAGTGTGAGGGTTCTAGGTTCAGTCTCAAGCACCACACACACACAAATACACACGCACACACACACACACAGACACACACACACACACACACACACACACACACACACACACAAATGTAAAACTGAGGAAAGTGGTATTGAAAGGACAGTATTGGGCATTGCACTACAGAGGTTTCACGAAGGTCTCACCGAAAGGTAATAATATAGCTGAGACCTGAGACCTGAGTAACAGAAGACAGCTATGGTAAAGGAATGAGCCAAAGGTTCTACAAGGAGCACATGGGTGCAGTGCTCTGATGCAAGGATAAACTCAGTGCTGGAGAGAGACACATGTGTCCAGCGTGGTTGGAGCACACTGAGCCAGAAATAGCCTTGTATGAAAGGAGTAGAGAGGAGGCGTAGGCCACATCTTCAGTTATGTAAGGCTTTGTATGCCGCAGTAAGAATTGACCGCAGTCTTTTGAGAGCTCTCCATACTGCTTTCCAGAGTGGCTGTACAAATTTACATTCCCACCAGCAGTGCAGGAAGACTGGAAATAATTATCCCCTTTGATCCAGCAACACCCCTCCTGGGAATATGTCCAAAAGAGGTCAAAACAACACATAACAGAGGTACACGTATATCCAGGTTCATAGCAGCACAACTAGCAATAGCTAAAATATGGAAAACACCAAAATACCCATCAACAGACCTATGGATACACAAACTGTGGTATTTATACACAATGGAATACTATGCATCTATAAAGTCCAACAGCATGGAGGCTTTTGCAGGCAAATGGAAGAAGCTTGAGAACATCATGCTCAGTGTAGTGAGTCAGAAGCAGAAGGTGAAACATCGAATGGTCTCTCTGATATACGAAACCCAGATCACAACTCTTATGGAACTTAAAGTGGAAAACCAAGTGAACCAGGGGGGTAGAGTGGGGAAGAATAAAGGTGGGTAGGGGGAGGGACAAAAGGTGAGTGGGAAAGTCCTTGTCACCTAGACAAGATACATATGTGCACAAAATGCTCAACTTCATTGTAAACCTTAAGTTTTTGCACTGACATATATCAATAAAATGGGGGAAAAGAATTGACTGCAGAAAGATACCAGGGATTTGCTACAATGATCATGAGGGAGAAAATAAACGTCCATCTGATTACAATTTACTGGGCCAGAAAGTTCTCTTTGTTTCCATGTAACACACAAAGATAATCAGTAAGTCTGATTTTCTATTCAAACACTGCTTAGTTTTAGCATCTCTATGTTTTGTTTCTATTTATATTACTAATGTCTTTTCATTTAAACCAACGTTGATGTCTGCTTTTGATTTTTTTTGTCATTTTTCCCTAAGTAATATGACAGTTTTCTGAAGAAATCTGCTTATTGAAGATAACTTTACAAGACTCTACTTGAGAGTTATTTTATGAAATCTCTACTTCTTCATTATTTAAATAGACCTAAACTATGGTTAACAGACACCTTTACAGCTTTCACATTGTCTAGCCATCGTAGGCATCAAATCTCTTCTCTTCAAACCAAACCCTCCAACTCAGCCAAATAAAGCAGGCTTCAACTGACCTCCAAGAATAAATCTCCCCTCGCAGAGTCTTGTGTTCTAAACTTTTTTCTTTTCTGGCCTTTTTGAGCCTCAACTGCATGAATCTATTTCTTTCTCCAAGTCATGGCTTTCTCCTTTGACTGGATACTCCAATCTCTGGCTCTGGCAGAGACTCTGGCTCTGCCTCGTGGTCTTTCCATTACTATTTCCAGTTGTACCTCATTATTCCGACATAACATCTGGTGTACATCCTGAACGCTGTCCAGCCCATTTACTGCCGGTCCCCTCCACTTCCTACTGGATTTACCAAATTTAACTATCTGCCAGGATATAGTTTGCTCCCTACACAGTACTCTTTGCCTGAATTTATATTAACCATAACTTTAATCATAAGAAGAAGGAATAGACATGCATTTTCAGAACAGGTTTGCATCCATTTGACAATGAAAATAAAACCTTAACCCTATCCACCCTAATTTTATTTGAAGTCATTAAGAAACTTTTCATTTGAATTAATTTAAGGAGCATTTGAAATTACTATTGTAAATATTATAGGTTTTAGAAATGATTATATGATTTAAAGCTCGGATTTGAGGCTTTAAACCAAATTTATTTCTCTGATGCTGGTCCTTAGACTATGTGTTTGCATCATGGACTTTTCAAATTTCAAAAATGTTCAATAGAATCAGGACAGATCTAAAAATTCTATCACATGTCATAGAGGCAATGTGGGTAATAATAGAAAATAAATATACTTGAAGGGAGAATAGGGTTTTTGGTGATGGTAGAGTTTGGTTATTATGAAGATTATACATCTCATATAATTATACGTAAGATGCTTGTTGTTAAACTTTCTCTGTACTATTACCTTTTTGAGTTATGCCCTTTGAACTAAGTACTATTTGGCCTGCCAACTGTTTCAATCTTACATGAAGTGAGGATAAATTGTGAACAAACTTCCTGTGAAATGGAAAATACTAGTCTTATTTTATTTCTTTACCCTCTACACCAGGATTCATTGCTTTAATCAGTAATTCATTGTATAAAATCTTCTCATGAGCTCCTCGTGTGTGTAAAGATATAACCCATCCTTGGATTCAGCATCCCCTGATACACCATTTTCACAGCCTTTAAGCCATCCACAGAATAACTGCACAAACCTTCTTTATCACAAATTTATGTTGGTATCCCACATTGAATCTCTTTTGTAACGTATTCTTTTATTAGATCTTTTAATATGTTCCTGAATATTTTCCTCTACTGCTAAGATAATCCGACAGTATTGTTTGGACTTATCAAATTTTACCTTGTATAATATTATAATACTCCATATATTTCACTATTATCATTCTAATCACACCCATATACAAATGAATTATAGAGTTAAAATCATACTATTTCACTTGACTTTCCATTTACTGTTTTCCTTTTTTAATTTCTGTTGCTTCTTTTATTCTTCTAAAACAAGAAAAGGTACTACATTTTGAAAAATAAATTTTCAATGAAACCTCTGAAATTAAACTCACAATGATGTCCTACTACAGCCAATTGATGAATTACATAAGCCTGCTTATTAATAAATTCTACTTTTTTATATGTGGTCATTCTATATTATCATTGGCCTTGAACAAATATGTACTTTGTCTTTTTTATGAAAGAATTCTGCCAAGTGATGTGAGGAACAGAGGAAAGTAGCTTTCTCCAAAGTATTGAGAATCTAGCTAGGATGTGGTTGCCATGCATCAAGCACAAAAGTAGTATGTGGGGAATGTCAGATGAGTGTGGGGTAGCAAATGTGTCTCATGAGATCACAGATCACAGTGGTTATTGGAGAAGATTGCACAAAAGAGTTAGAATTCCAACGGAGAGAGCTCTCAATGTTAGAACAACTTAATTATAATGCAAGGAGAAAAGATATAAAGGTTATGACGTGGCAACAAATGGAAAAAAGAGGCACAATGTATACTGTAGCTCTTCAATGTCCCGTGTGATAGCTGCTAGATATGACTGCTGCACCTGCTAAATGTCACCAATTGGAAATGAGGTATGTTATTTCAAAGACTCAGCAGAAAAACAGGAAAACATCTTATTAATATTAGCTATATAATTGAATAAACAATGGATGAGACCAGAAACCAGGGAAGACATTAAAAACGACCTAGAGTCCAATGACAATGGAAGCACATCATACCAGAACCTGTGGGACACAAGGAAAGCAGTGCACACATTAAAAAAACAAAGCAACCTTAAGTGAACAATTTAATGATGTGCCTCAAAGTTCCATAGCAAATAGAACAATCTAAATCAAAAAGTAGTAGAAGAAAAGAAACTATAAGGGTCAAAATTAATGAAATTTTAAAAATTCAAATGATTGATGAATTTAAAAAGCTTGTTCCTTGAAAGAATAAATAAGATTGACAAACTTTTAACTAAACTAACTAAAAGAAGGAAAGAAACAACCTATATCATAGGTTGAATGAAAAAATAAAAACTAAAGTTCTGAAAATCAGGGATTCTTAAGGAACTATTTTGAATACTTATACTCCAACAAATTGGATAATTTGCAAGAAATGGGTAAATTTCTAGAACATACAAGATACCAATTAAGATCAAGAAAAATAAAAACCCTGAGGAGACCCATCACAACCTGGGATATTGAAGCAATAATAAAGTTTTTACCTACAAAGAAAAGCCCAAGACCAGGTGGATTCATAATAGAATTCTACTATTACTTCAGAGAAGAACTGTCACTAACCATTTTCATATTGTTCTATGAAATTGAAAGAGAAGGAACATTGCCAGACTGATTTCTCAAAGCTAGCATTACCAGATTCAGAGGCCAGAAAAGGACTTAACTAGGAAAGAAAGTATAGGCCAATCTCCTTAATAAATATAGACATAAACATTCTCAATGCGACACTGGACAATACAATTTTACAAATCATTATAAGGATCAAACACCATGATCATGTTGGCTTCTTTCCAGGGATGCAAAGATGGTTCAACTTACATACATCAATTAATGAACTACATCACAAAAATAAAAACAAAAATTATATGATCATCTCAATAGACACAGGAAAAAAAAGACTTTTGGCAAAATCCAACATTCATCCATGATATTTTTTACAAAGCCAACAAAAATAAGTTTAAAAGTAACTTATCTCAAACTGATAGAAGCTGTCTATGCAAAACCTAATGCCAATATTATACTAAATGGGAAAAAAAATTTAAAACATTTCACCTTAAGTCAGGAACACAAAAAGGCTGTCCATTTTCGTTGCTCCTATTCAAAACAGTACTCAAAAAAAACCTAGCCAGAGCTCCCAGGCAGGAGAATGAAATAAAGAGAATATATAGGAAAGAAAGAGACCAAACTATTTTTATTTGCAGATGACGTGATTCTCTATATAGGAGACCCATAAACTCCAAGAGACTCTTAAAGATAATTAAGAGATTTGGTGAAGTTGTAGGATATAACATCAATGCAAAAATATCAGTAGCATTCTTCCACACTCACAGTGAACTCATTGAGAAAGAGCTAAGAATAATCTCATTCTCAATAGCTCCTCAAAAATTAAAGACCTGGGGATAAACCTAACCAAGGTACTGAAGGACCTCTGCAGTGAAAACTACCTTATGCTTAAAAAAAGAAATTGAAGGACCTCAGAAAATATAAAGACATCTGCTATTTCTGGGTATTTAGAATTGATATTTTCAAAATTGCTATAGTGTCAAAATTGATACAGATATGAAGAATAAATTTCTATTAAAATACCAACATGGAGAAAACAACCTTAAAATCTACATGGAATCAAATGGAACTCAGAGTAGCCATAGTAATGCTAAGCAACAAGACAAAAGCCGGTTGCATTACAATTCCGGACATCAAATTACATTGCAAAGTAACAGTGATGAAAACCAAATGACATTGGCACAAAATCAGACAGATTTAATAAGGAAACAGAACAGAGGATGCTCTCAGAGACAACCTCAATTACCCTCAGTCAACTCATCTTTGACAACAGGGACAAAAACATGGAAAAAGGATAACTTGCAATTAGTGATCCTGGGAGAAGTGTTTATCCATATGCAGAAGACTGAATCTAGACCCACACCTATCACATGAACTAAAAGTTAATCAAAGTGAATCAAAGACCTAGATAATAAAATGGAAACACTGATCCACCTGAAGACAAAATAGATAAAACTCTTGAAGTCATAGGTGTGGGCAGAGACTTTCTCAATAGGACACCTCATGCAAAAGAAACAACCCCCAGAACCAATAAAAGGGATTATATCAAATTAAAAAGCTTCTGCACAGAAAAGAATGAAATCAGAGAGTGAACAAAAATCTGATAGAATGGGAGAAATATTTAACTATCTACACCCCAGATAGGAGGCTAATAACTACAAATAACTGTGGAAAAATAGACTCCTCAAAATGAAGGACCTAATTTAGAAATGGACATTTGAAATGAATAGACAGTTCTCAGAGAAAGTACATGTTGTCAGCAATTACATAAAAAAAAAAAATGCTCAACATTGTTAGGCATTAGAGAAATGAAGTCAAAACAATACTAAAATAACATCTTACCCCAGTGAGAATGGTCTATATCAAGAACTCAAAAAGCAACAGCTGGTGAGGATGTGAAGAAAAAGGAACCCTTTTTCATCGCTGGTGTTACCATAACTTGGTACAACCACTATGGAAAACAGTATGGAGATTTCTCAAAAAACTGTAAATAAATATTCCATTTGACCCAATGATACATCTTCCGCATATCTTTTGAAAAGAATTAAAACTACCATGCGACAGTAAAGATACATGCATACCCATGATTGTAGCAACACACTTAATAAAGTGTGGGGATGCCAAAATATTCACTGACAGATCTATGGATTCAGAAATGTGGTATATGTAAAAAAATGAAGTACTATTCTGCCATAAAGTCATTATGAAGTGTCATTCAGGGGTGAAACTGGGCAAATGACAACAGAGGGTTGGTAATTATATTGGTAGAACTAAAAGTAGCATTCAAGAGTAAGAGCAAAATTTTAGGTCACTTACTGAACCTTTGGGAAAAACAATATTTAATAGTTGGAAGAGAATGATCTACAAATGATATAAAGCATTTGTAGGTAAATGGATACAAATTTGAAACCATCATGCTTAGTGAAGTAAATAAGACCAGACTCAGAAGATTAAATATCACCCGGTTTCTCTAATATGAGAAATTCTGAGTATAAATAAATAATAGAGTCAAATGAGCTAGATGTTGGGAGTTGGGGGATGATAGAGGGAGTGTCAGGCCAAGAAGGGGGGCACGATGGGAATATGAAGTTGTGTGCACAACTATCTCAACTTTAATGTTACCATTCTGTATCACATATACATACTAATACACATTAACATGGTGATATTTAGGATATGTTGAGTTAAATTTAATGACATCATTACTAAAATTAATTTGTCATGTTTTAAATTACATTTTGTAATGTGATCACACATGGCTCATATTTCCAGTGTACATTATGTGCCTACTGAGTAGCAGAAAGCTACTAGGTTATTATAAAAACATTGGGTTATTAAATACACTTTTAAAAATAAAATAATCAGACTAAATGTGATAAAACTGGTTATGAGAGTTTTGAGAAATGAAATATGAAGAATTGAAGGCCTACACATAAAAAAAACAATGACTAAATGAAGAAGGTGGCAATGGAGAGAGATGGTGTCGCAGTATACATCTGTGTGTGTGTGTGTGTGTGTGTGTGTGTGTGTGTGTGTGTGTGTGTGTGACTACTCTTACAATACACTTTCAGTTGTTCCTATTCGCAGAGACATTAAAAAAAAACTTTCAAAATAATTCAGCTGAGTGAATAGACATGGAGATTGAGAGAGGCTGGAGCAACATATCCTGATGTCGTGAAACGAGAAGGCAGAAAAATGACGGAATTTGGTGGGAGAAAGTGTTTGTGAACAGAGATTCTATGCCCTGTGATTGTCTTGTGTAGGGGAATACGGGCGATGGCCAGTTTCTCACTGGAACGCAAACCATGAGAAACAGGTATTTGGCTATGTCAGATGGAATGGTTGTTCATTCCTGCGTGAATAGACTTCTAAGCACTAGGTAGGAAGCGCCATCCTGGGGTGAAACTGGGCAAATGACAACAGAGAGTTGGTAATCATATCAGTAGAACTAAAAATAGAATTCAAGGGTAAGAGTGAAATTTCAGGTGATTTGCTGAACCTTTGGGAAAAATAATGGTTGGAAAAAAATGATCTATAAAGATAAATTATTAAAGTGCAGATATTCAGTCAATTTATTAAAAGGTATCATAAAACTGGGACATGAAAAAAAGAGTAGAGGATCTTGGAGCCTAAGAGAGGAAAATAAATCAAGGCAAAGAACTAGCCAATAGGAGACAATGTCTTAACTAGGATACAAAAGAGTGTTGATGGCATTTTATTATTTAGCATCAAAATATTACTTGGCAGAAATGTAGACTTCAACCATGAAATCTAAGAAATACCAGATGTTTCATGTTTTGTCTGACTGCCTTTGGACCGTATGAACCCACACTCAGGGTTTTCTCCAGATGTTTGTCCTTTTCCCACTCACTAATAAGTATACCTATCCCATAAACTTCCTCCTGAAGCGTGATTTATCGTTCCTGTAGCTTTTAATATCTGTATCCTCAATCAGTATTTATCACTGACAGACTAATATTATTATCTTTACTGTGCATACCAAGTCTTATGGTTCAAGAGCTATGTTTTTTGTCCTCCATCTGGCTGTCTCTGGATTGCCCTGAATGCTTAAAATAGATCATGCAAAGAGGAAACAGAGCCAATAAAAAATGGATAAGGTTAACACAAATAATTGATCTGGACTGCTGGGAGTCACGGTGTTCCCAAGAACCCATATGTCGTCAATGGTTTCTCACTTCTCCTTCAGTTTGTACCCCTTGCTTCACTTTGAGGCTCTTGCTGTTGTTAAGGGAAAATCCACCTGTATTCATTCAGGCAAGACTAAGACAGATAGAAGGTTATAAAGATGAATCCCCCGTGCATCCTGCACACCCTGGATTGTAATTTATAGGCAAGTTTACATATACATCTTCCACACTTAAATATGAAACCCTTGAAGAGTTCTGCTTATTATTCCCCTTATCAATATTTACATTCTTAATTCCTACAAGGCTCTTGGCACCTGGTAGATTACCAGCTCACACTTAATGAGTACATAAATTAATAAAAGTCTGAATTCTGTTTGAAGAGGACTTTATGGACATAGTAGCAAAGACAAAAATACAGCATCAACACCTACAGCACATTTAGAAAAAAAGATGCCTAGATAAGGCCTTGTTTACACGAATCTGTACCAGAATGAATGGAAGGAACGAACAATGTCTCATAGAAGGGATGGAGGGGAAAAAATGCCAAAAGGAAACAGAATTGGAGGGTCACGTGGCGTAGGAAAACTTCCGATTGGAAGATTTTACTCTATCGTTAAGTATTAAGGAACAACATCTATTTCACAAGCCTTATTAGTTTCTATTTGAACTCCTATAGTCTTTCTTTTTCTTTACAAAAATCTTCTCCATTAAAACATCTTACAATCTGTAGCCACGCCATGAAGTTTTATTTGAAGGACAACGCCAATTTCCCCCTCCTGTTTCATGTGAGGGTCTGTGAGTTGCAGGAGAAAAAAGAGTCCCCAGCTGCCGCAGCCTAAGAAAGCCCCTGAACATGAGGACCGCGTACGTAGGCACTCGTGCTCCCTACGTGATCTTTTTGAAACAAAGTTTGCAAATAGCTGCGGCTCCTCAATACTGCAGTTTCTTTTCACAGCGCAGCGTTGCTGTCTCCACGCTGACGTAGGTCCCGGCACCAGCACGGCACCAGCTTGCCTTTGAAAAGAGGTATTTCACTCCCAGTAATATAAAGATGGTTCTACAGAAACAGAACGGCTTGGTTTTTAGCAGCTTGTGTCGGGTGAAAGGGCCAACCGTGCAGCAGAAGTGGTCGCGAGGGGAGAGGTGGTGGTGCCCCTCCTTCCTCTGACCCGGTAACGTTCAGTACTTGGGGTGATGCTCTGAAAGATGCATCCAGATGGTCTGGGGAATGGCTGCCAGAAGAAGGAGTTGTGTCTGAAGCGAGGTGACGTTCCTGCCTAAAGGACATAGTACACACTGGGGAGAATATGCCCGGGTAGAAAATGTTTGCATCCCAGTTCTGCCCCTTACCAGATGACTTTGTGTTCTTACGCTATTTCTTTGTTTTGTTTGGACTTTTTTAAGTTGTTTAATCTTTTTGAGTTGAGGCTCACTGCATGTGGAACTTACTTTAGTTATTTTGGGGGCTGCTAAAGAGAAACTGAGATATCTGTAAACCTAGTTGGTTTGTAACAAATGTCGTTGTCTTCCCGTTTAGCCTGCGGTTAGGGTTTAGATGTGAAATGTACCCCAGAACCTCATGGATTTGCATGTTGTGCATTATTTATGGATTTCACGTGCTCTTAGGGGGTGGGCCTGGCCAGGAGGTGGGGATTACAGGTGGCCTGTGGTGCATCACTGGGCGTGGCATGGAGGGATATAAAACCCTGTCCCAGCTTCTTCTGGAGGTCTTGATTCCTTCTTTAAAAGCCATGAGTGAACAGTTTGCGCAGTTGAATACTACAAGACTCTTTCTGTCCCCGCCAGCTGCCTATGAATGGAATGGGACCTCTTCAATCTGTGAGCTAAGACAGACCTTCCCTCCCTTGATGTCAGGTTTGTGTCCTACCGAGGAGTAAATGACTACACATCTGCGTACCTTCGTCTTCCCCCATATGTACAAGGGAAACCACTTCCACGAAATTTCTTCCACCAGCAGATGGTCTTATTGGTGGAATGAGGGCTGCGTTGTCGTTCACTGCAATGGCGGTATGATCACTCCTCGTCTGTAGCATTTGCCCACATAGAGACCCTTTCCTAATGAAGATGCATTTATCTGCTGTGGTGGGCAGCTGTGCTCTCCCTGTTTTCCCTTGACCTTCATTTCCTCATCTGGCATACTGAACATACAGACCTTAGACATGACAAGCCATTTGGTAATAATTACCTTACTGTTTTCATATAGTGCATTCCTTTTCCAAGGACATGATGGGGATGGAAACACCAACTTCTATTTCTGCTGAAGGGATTAGAGAAGCTCTGATACAAACGAAGAAACAGTTTGAAGAACTGTTTGACTTGCCAAACTCATAAGGAGTATGAATCCTGGGTTTATATTAGAACCATGAGTCCTGCTACTCAACTCTGAGAGCTTGCCAAGAAGACCAGCCCTCTCAGAATGAGGCTTATTTCCAGCTTTGTCAGAATATACCCTGACCGTAAGTCCAAACCTCACATACGAGGACAGCTAAATGAGAATCTATACAGGGCTTCATTAATAGATGACTCTAACTGTAACAGTCTTTGAAAAGTACTAGAGATTGAAGAATATTCACGTTTATTTTTTTCCTTCTGTTTGGATATGATTTTGAATGCACCTTTATTTGAACCACTGCCCTCTCCCTGTTCTTCTTTTCTCTCTTAGGCTTGTTGCCCAGGTGGTCTCATTTAATGACTGTCTCTGACATAAAACACCATGACTTGTTGCTTTTGGGATTGCACTATGCAAATTGACGGAAGTCAATCGTACCTGATTTTCTAAATTACCTCTGCTGTAACAATTCTCCCACCCGTAATAACACATTGAAGCCAAACAATGGGATTGATTACACGTTCCTGACTCTGGGGAAACTCCATCAGTTTTACCTGAATAAAAACTGCAGAACAGAGCCCAATTTTGGGTAAGTAGGGAACAAAATTGAACAGGAAGCAGGTACAAACAAGGTTGAAAAGCTTAAACATCACTCTCTCGTCCTAGGAACTCTCAAGCAAATGGAGTTTTATTTACAAGTCACATGAAGGAGAACAAAGACTCACTTAAGTGAGTACTGCACAATGAGCCACCAGAATCCGCAGGGCTGAAACGTGTTTAAGTTTGGCACTTGGTGTAGAACAGGAAAATCCAAAAGGAATCTCTGAATCTCTATATCTCTGTGAAATCTGCATATTGGGTAAATATCCAGATCGGGACTTCCCACATTGTAGCTGCAGGGAATCACACCTGGAATCCCAGCCCTTTCCTTACTTGCTGTTTTATGGTGGTAATATTGTGGAACTTTTCTTGAATCTGTTTTCTATTTCCTAACTTGGATTTAATACATACTTTACCTGTCTCCTAAGATTGTTGAAAGGGTCAAGTGAGACCAGGCATAGCAAGTGACACAATGACCGTGAAGTGCATTACACCTGTGAGGACTCATTTGAAGTGATCATTTTTCCCCTTATGCACAGCTCGTAAGCTGGAAAGCTGACTGGTGGAGAGGTTGGCCTTCTACTGCTATCCTGAACTCATACAGCAGTGCAGGCATAATTTAGAGCCAAATGAACCTGTTTCTATATCACAGCTCTTTCATTGACTGGCTCTCTGTTCAAGGGCATGCTATCCCAACTGCCAATACTCATCTCTGTGAATGGGGCTAGAAGGAATACCGATGTTACAGGGCCTTTGTGAAAATCAGCACAGCAGAGCATTGGGCAGAAAGGCCATGCAATTAATGATCCCCACCATAATTAGCAGAAAATAACTGCAACATGCAGGAATACTTACATGATGCCTTTTGTTGGGAACTACACAAGAAATTTCCCTGTCTGATGCAGTATGAAATGCTGGCCAGAAGGACTTATGGGGACCTACTTGTAAAAGAACTGAGGTGGCACTGCATTTCTGGGGTCTGGATTCATAGATGTTTAGCTTGTGAAATTAAAAAAAAATAGTTTTTCTTTTTAATCTTACCAAATATTCATATTCTTTGTGCCTAGCATAGAGTCTTACAGTTTATTGAGCTATTTTGGATGAATGAAAAAAGAATTGGTCGGTGTCCAGAGAATAGTAGGATGTATTAGGAATGAAATCAGTAGGCTTAATTTCTACTGTTGAAAATAAGGAAAGAGATTTCCCTTTCTTTTTTGTTAGAACATTTACGTTAGACAATTTGTGAATGTAATACTCTGTCTGTCTTTTTGAAACGTATCTTTTTTGAAATGAAATAAGTCTTCTGTCAGCATTATCCAGGAATGTCTTTCTTACAGACCTAAGAACCTTCTCTTTGAAATGTAAATACCAAGAGAGAAAGTATGGTATACCCTAGTTTCTATGAGAAATTAGCATCTTAACTTCTCAATTTCTAGTGGCAGTTTGTTTCCCAATTTCAGTGGGCTTCTGTCTCCCTATTATGAAAGTCCTTGGTGTCACAGAGTTCACCAACCACTCCATTCTTTATGGATAGGGTTAATAGCTAATAGGTGGCCACTTTCATTTAGGTCAATTTAGGATCAACAACGTGCGACCAAAGGAATTGCCAAATCCTCTTACTTTAGGGTTAGTTATTATTTATGTTGTAGCATGCATGCAATGGGGAATATGAGCCAAGCTCTATGAGAGGGTGGGGCTTTTCTCTCCCTCTGTAATCTTTTCACAGATAGGCTGAGAGGCACGCCACATTCTGGTCCGATGCTTATTCAGTTATAGAGGTTTTTCTTTCGTATTACCTTTCTGAGGAGGATTTTTGGTTTGCAAAACTGTTTTTTTTTTTAATGTTTCTCATATCAAAACCATGATTCTCAGCCTAAATGCTATCTATGACTCTACACACAAAGAATGGTCTTCAGAAATTAATGGAAATCTGACTCTCCCATGCTCTGTAGTAGAATATAAGCAGCATTTCCCAAGGGTCTTTCAGCAGCTTCCAAGAACTTTGCTGTTGAGGAGTCAATGACAACGTGGGTTACTTGTGACTCCCATTGGAAACGGATACAAACCCAACCTCATACTTTAGTTGTTGAATCTTTTGACTTGTACAACAGGGAGCAATGAAAGGGTGTGAATTGTTCTCACTCTTCTGAATGAGGGTAAGTTTTCAATGTCCCTTAATTGCAGCTTAAAACAATGTTCTTAACTCGATTTGTTACTATAAATATTCAATTAATATGTCAATTTATTATGAAATTTAACTTAGTTATTTGCCAATTGAGTAAAATTTAAAAGTTTCAGTTGATTCAGTAATAAATAATATTTCCTTTCTGCTTGGTTCAGAAATGCCTGATTAGTTATAAATTCTCTTTGGCCCCTGGGTAGGATTGCCCTCATTATGTGCAAGTGTTCTTCAAATTAAAAAATAAATTCTCAGCAGTTTGTATGGAGAATACAGATTGTCAAAGCATTTCTCTAAACAATAGAGCAAATAATTAATGTTCTCACTAAGTTCTGTAGCTTTGTGTTCAGCACCCCAGGCAAATTGTGGTTAGATGTAAACTCCAAACAGGTTGAGTGGCCTCTCTCTTACAGCATTGCTGATAGCTGTAACTTTTCCTTTGGACTAGACCCACAAACAGCCCGTGGCCTTGCTTAGCAGATGATCCATGTTTCTGTCATCTCCACCTTTCTGGGGTTTCTATTACACTTAGGCTTCTTCATCACAGCTTCGTGAAGTGCCCTTCCAAGAGTATACCACCTGGCCTCCAAGGCCTTCCTCTGAAATCTGGGGTGTGTGTGTGTGTGTGTGTGTGTGTGTGTGTGTGTGTGTGTTGGGAGGGGATCATCTGTAACCTCACAACTTTTGCATCCTGCATGCCTGGAACATACAGATGTCACCAAGGCATAGCAGTAGCCTGGCCCCCTTGAACAATTACTACTGAGGCCTCTGAATAATGGCTTATGGCTGCTCTCAAGGAGGCTGAGTGTTGGCAAACATTTTTTTGCATTGGTCTTACAGCTTACCCTGGGACATTATTCTCAGAGTAAGATCCTCCACCTATTCACCCTTTAGTTGGTAAGTGTGGCATCTTGCTAATTTCTGATACCCCATCAAAGTGTGTTTTTTATAGTGCTGCTTCTAAGTAATTGACTTTAAAAAATATTAAACCCTTTATTTCCCTATGCTCTTCTGCCCCACCTCTGCCGGCCCTTTTTGTCTGGCAAAACTGTAAACTTTTTATATTGTATTGTTTCTGCCATTTTCCTGCTTTTTGCCATAGAGTTGGCTAAAAACCACAAGCAGTAATCATGTGACAACATGAACATCAGGCTGCCTTTAGATTTCCTTTGACAGATTAAGTAGCCCATCACCCTGAATCTCATTTTTAAGTAAAGTGCCTGGACAAGAGCAAAACACCTATACACTTTCTGTCACAACATAGCATGCATAGTTTTCCAACCAATTGACAATAAAATCCTCCTTCTCATCTGAAACTCTTGAGCTCAGCCTTTCCAATCCACACTTCTTTCAGTATTCTGATCTTCTGAGTTCTGACTGCAATCTCCCATCAAGTTTGGCTCATTTCATTTTAAGGCTTTTTAAGCCAATATCTTGAAATCTTTCCAAACCCCTCCCACAAACCAGTTTCAAATGTTTCTAAACCTCATAGTCAGGTAAAATCATAGCAATGACTTCACTTCTGGTACCAGTTTCTCACTTCTGCACTTTCTCATTGCTGGGACAAAACATTTGATGTCTACAATTTAAGGAAGAAAAATTTTTATCTTATAATTTAAGAGGGCCACAGGGCTTTCTTAGGCAGTTGGCAATTTTGGAAGTAAATGGAGGAGGGAGCAGCTGGAGAAAGAATTGCTCACGGCATGGCAGATCGCCAAGGAAGAAAGAAATGGTGGGGAACCAGCACACACCTCTCCAGGGTAAGCCCCAAGCATCCACCCTTTTTAGCTAATCCCTACCTCCCAACAAAATATGGTATCCAAAGGTAATTCACTACATCCAAATGCATGAGGACTTTGGGGAGTGCTCCAGGTCCAAACCACAACAAACACTAGCACATAAAAACTGATGATCCCACGTACAACCTGCAAAGTTACACACTGAGATAAAAATAAAATACACACACAATAAGCCTGCCAATATCAGGAAGTAATTCATCCTCTTTCTTATATCTACATAGAATGTCCAATTTGGAAAGAATCTGGAGGCTTTTTATCTCAACTTCTTCATTTTTATGGATAAGGAGAATAAAGCCCAGGAAAGATATCCAGTTTGTTAAAAGTTCTTCTGTTTGCATGTCCCTTTATCCCATAGAATGGACTAAAATAGAACGAAAAAATATGCAGATAATAGTTTGTGTCAGTGAAATTAATGATAGAACCATTAATTTTAACTTCTCTTGGAAGGTATTTTTCAGAACTATTAAGCTTCATAAATGGAATAGGGTTAGTGTGCTCAATGACAGAACATACTTACAAGGATCAACTTCAATGTATAAGGACGGCTCCCTGCTCCAAAATTACTTTCTCAACAGCTCACCGAACTCTGGGAGTTCTTTATCAGTAGCATCAACTTATTCAATAATTGAGAGCTTAACATAAATATACCCTTGGAATGATTCCTTTTGTTTTTCACCTCTTTAAAAGATTTATTAGGTATTAAAGAGAGGCTGATTAGCAAAAATGACCACAGGGAAATTCAAAGATCATGAGAGGATTCAGCATTCAATTAAAGCTAAGAAGAATGGAGCCAGTTAGTTTATTACCACGACAAAGATTTTAGGAGGTCGGACTTTAGGGCATCTGGAAGCACAGGAAGAGCGGCCTTGACTACAATCTGAGCAGGGACTTCAGAGGTAGTCATGTTCTGGCCTCTGCCAATGTAACCTGGGGAAAATCAATTAACTTTTCTAGAACTTAGTTATGTTATCTATCAAAATGAAATTATTTCACAGACTTAGCTACACAATTGAATAAAATGTGAAAGAATGTTAAAGCCCATCGCAAATACATATTTATACCTTTCCTCTTCTTACATTCCCACTCCTCTCTCCGTGTCTAGATATAAATCCTCTAAGATGAGTAATATTTCCAAATAGTCACAGACTACAGGATGAATAAGAGACCAAAAAAGGCTGAGGGTGGGAAGGAAGGGAGAAAGTAAAAGAGGAACATATGTTCTTATGGTACTACGGTAAGTGGCGGGAGGAGAGCTGGCCAGCTCGGGACGACTAAAGCACAGTTTGCTCTAAGCTGGCTGCTTCATTGCCTTCCATTATTCCCAGGTGGATTTACATTACTTTCTTTAGCAAAATTCTTCTACTCCCTACCACTTTCAAACAACTCCTATCTACAGAATATGATAGAATTGAACATGTATACAAGTAATCATGTCTTTAAGTAAGACAAATTGAGTATCAAATCACTATGTGTGATAACTATTGTTCTTCATTCTATTTTAAAATTGTTAACTACCAAAAAGAATTTTTAAATAAAATATTTTTGAGTATTATTATGTGGGAGCTTGCTGTACTTTCATAGGTATCACTAGTACAATCCCTCCTTCCCCAAAATGTTAAAATAGAAAAATAAGGATATAAAGTAAAGTGGCTTTTTGAGAGTTAAACTACAAAACAAAGAAATCTGAGCATAGAATACAAAACATATTCAATGAGTTATACAAAGGTATAAGGCTACACTTGAAGTAGCCATGGAAACCCGGGATGCTAGAAACAAGTACGATAGTGGAGGAACTCCTACCTCGCTTGCCAGAGATGGGGTTCATTAGCTGCAGAGTGTCTACTCCATCTGCTGATATAATACTGCCCTGAAGGAGAATGTGTACAGTGCACATTTCTTGGTCACTCTCATCATCCAACATGGTGGGCCACAAACTAACACCTTTGGAACCAAATACCTTCTGCCAATATGCCTGCTTGTCTCATTAGATTTTTTTAGAGTATAGATACCGCCACTCATCTCCACATTGTCTGCGCCTACTTTTTGCTGTAACGTCAAAGTTGAGTAGGCACATGGTCTGAAAAGGAAAGTACAAATTTCCTTTCTAGCTCTTTACAGAAAATATCTACAGACCCCTGAAATCGCAGCCAACTTGTCTTAATTTTATGCTCACCTAACTCATCAAATTCAAATTGTTTACTTCAGGGCATATTTGGGAGAGCAAAAACTAGTAGAACAGTTGCAAAACATTTTACTGAAGTCACTCTTCTTTGTGAGAGTCTTTTTGGGCAAAGTAAAGTTTACAGTATCGGAGAGCAAAGCGGGTGTGCAGGATTAGAGGCCTACCTCCAGGGTCCCGCCACTTGAGCTGTTGGTGATTGGCTTGCTTTGTTTTTGGTCCAGCACTTAAGACTGAGCCCAGGACTACTGCATTGGGCCATGCCCACAGCCCTTTCTATTTTTCATCTTGAGATAGAGTCTTGCTAAGTGACTCACTATGATGTCCAGGTGGCACTGAACTTGGGATCCTCCTGCCTCAACCTCCCTGAGTGCTGGGATTAAGAAATGCACTAATATACACGGCTGAGGCCAGCCTATCTTGGAGCAATATTGAAAATTTTTGTGCATCTTTGTTTCTTGACATTCCTTATTTTTTCAATTTGTATTTTCTAGATGATAAAACTAATGTTTCAAAAGAGGGGGAAAAAAGAACAAAAGACAATATTTATTAAACATCTACTCTGTACTAGGCATTTCACTTGCCTAAGCCCATGCAAGACTCTAAAGTCACTAATGCAGAATTAGAAGCTTGGAAAGGGAACAGTCAAGTACTTTATCAGCAAAGACAGAATTTGAAAGCAGGTGCTCAAACTCAAATACTTCTACTCTATGGCGTTTTCACACGACATATACTGCCTGGCAAGTCTTCTGGTGCTAGGCTTAAGAAAGCAGCACCATATGCCCTGATCTTGTCCTCCCACTAAGGTATACTGCTGTTCTTTAATAAACACTGATTAAGTTAGAAAATCCTAGAGATTTTTAAAGGTGTAAAAATTTAAAACAAATTCTGAGCATTTATAGTGGAGTACAGAATCCCAGCCAGCTACTTTACATATTCAGCCATATTCTTGTATAAAAAAAGTGGAGCCATCACAGCCTGATGTTCATAAATATCAGTTCCTGAATTTTTTTTTCAAAACTGGTTTGTACTTATTTTAAATGTTGTACTTTGAATTTGTTGCAGCAGGAACATATTTTAGAATTTCTAAAAGCTGGAAAGAATAGAAGGTTATCTATAACATGAACATAATCACAGCCACAATATCTGTTTAAAATAAAACACTGAAAAGAATTAAATGTTCCCTTCCAGCCAAATTCAAAGAAATTTCAACATAAAACAGAATAGTTGAAGTTAATGTTGCTTGCTGAGACCTTTTCTTTAGGAGTTCAAAACCTCTGAAAACCCTTCACTTACTATTTTTGAGTGCCAAATGAGAAACTCTCCAGAGTGAGGATTAGAGCTGGTCCTAGCCCTTCAGACAATGACTGTGCTCTGCCCTGATTGTGATTTGTCAACGTTCTACCTGCTTGTCTTTCTACCTAGATTGATAACTGTCAGGTGACAAAGTGTGGCTTCCTGGCACTTAATTTATTGATATGCAGTTCGTGGCTGTTTCACAAAAAATATTTGCCATTGTATCACATTAGTGTAAAGTAGAAATTCCAATAAATTATATAGAGAGATATGAAGAATGATTCAAAATATGGTGAATGCATGGATTTAAAAAAATACTATAGTAAAAGAGAGGCTGCAGATAATATTCCTCAAAATACCTCCTCTTACTTCAAACACACTTAGCCCAACATTCTTGCCACTTTCTAAAGCAGTTCTGATCTCGATGTCCTAAATTTTATAAAAATGTTTATTTTTCATGGTCTTTTCAACTTTGGGGAAAAGCTAGAGCTGCACACCCCCACATCTGGTGAATAAGGTGCATGAGAATTTACTGTCACACTTTTATTAGCCTGCCTTTCCATTGGGTGGCACTCAGCAGCATTCATCAAATTTTTCGTCATCAAATCGCATAAAGATATTCATGAAAGAGGACGTGCAGAACTAATCAGGAAGTGACAACAATGATGGAGTAAGTAAGCTTGAAGTGGACAGTATTTTGAGAGGGATCAATAGTGATTAATACTCTTTTTACTTCAACAATATGCTTAATACATATTTTATCAGCCATTATGTATGTGGAAATATTAAAAATAAACTTATAAACCATAAATTTTTTTTTTTACTATTTGTCATCATTTTTTAAGAGTGAGGATGTGGAACTATCTCCTGAGGAATCATGCAATCAAATGAGTATAAACATTCACAACCAAGCATTACTTTGAAATTCTCATCACAGAAAGTTAACACTAGAAGCCACTTCTAATTAAATGTATTATAAAACTGTAATCTGCAAGTCTTAGAAATATTAACTAATGTGCCCAAAGCTACTTGTCCTTTTTTGTAATACATCTGGGTAAAACAGCCAGGAATCCTGAATCCTAGTTAATCTTCTGCTCAACTGTACTGACTTTCTAGGAAAAAAAAAACAAAATTTACATTTCCTTTAGACTTGTTTGAACAAGAACTCTCTAAAATGCAAGAAGTTATTTTAGGTCTCCTCAGTTTTGGCAGAAAAGGGACAATATATTTCTTAAAAAGCTGTTTATGTGAGAGAAATCCAATTTGTTCTGGCTTAAGTATGAAAGAGGGAGTTTATTGACTCATTTCACCAAACTACACATGGTGCTAGCATTGAGTGAGTACACCAGAGACTCAGACACCGTTTTGGTTCCTCCACAGCTTACATCTCTGCCTTTGCCTACACGGAGTTTTATTCTATTTGGTTGGTTATCTCTGTGAGCCTGAAACCAATGATCTCAAAGATCTAGGTATCTTTGAACTTCATCCTTGCAGCCTCAAATGAGCTGAGGAAAAAAAAGAACTCTTTCTCCCTACTGGTTTTATTGAGGAACAGTCTAAGGAAAACCAGGGATAAGATCTGAAAATATCATCTAAATGCCTCTGAGTTGACCATGGTGGATAAAAGTTTGATACTCACACAACTCTATCTGGAATCTCGTAGGAGGCAGCAGAATACTAGGCCTGGAAGCTCATGTCAGATTCACCTTTGAAGTATGAGAGATACAGGTCATCAAAGGAACCGGGGTGGTATCATTAGAGGAAAGCTGTGTCAGGCGGGGAGAACAGCAGAAGCCGCAAGGGAAGTTAGAGTCTCTGAAGTATTGATTTGTCTCTAGAGAAGACAGTGGTCACTAAGCTACATCTGGACCCCTTTCCTCGCTCTAGAGGATCATGCGTCTCATGAACCCTGGTGAGAAGCATAAGCTACTTTCTGTTGCTCATTGTCTAGACAACTTGGAAATGACTTCTGAGCCTCCTTTGTAACTAGTACACAGGAACATCAGAGTCAGTCAATCTTACGGACTTTGGGTCAGAAATTAATGGCACCAGCATTGAATCTGTAGCCAAGAACAGCTGTAGTAACAAGTCTGGGGCCTCGGCAGCAACCGTGGATGTAAACTGAGCATTACGAGCTCAGAGAGAGTAACAACAGTGTCCCAACACGACTAAAATGGTATTGTCAATTTACTGGCTCTCCTGTCTATTACCCAGTTGCCTTTGTTCCCAAACATTCTGGGACCTGGATCTCTTCTCCTCTTAGTGATACTATGATAGATAACTGCCACCTGGAAGCTGTGACCTTCCTGCAAGCTTCCAACAAATTGGTTTTCTGCTTTGTCAATCTATAGATAGGTTCTGTGGCTCACCACTAAGATAATGCAACCTTATGTATCAAAGTACAAGAAAACTCTGCCATCATCCCCTGTTACTGGGAACAACAATTCTCCTCTAGAAGTTTTTATTAACAAGTTGTTTCATACTAATTATAATGTTTATTAATTGCTGTTATATCACTCCACAGTAAAGAATTTCAAAAGCATCCTTGTTACTCCACGGCACCTGCTCATGGATATGGGTCGTCATTTTTAAGCAGCACAGTGTTCAACCTTTCTCTAGGGTTTCCTTATCAAGTCATAATTATCCCTGCATTGTCTCCCTCAGTCCTGCTAAAGCAATGGTGCCCATAAATAACTCAACTTGAGCTACACTTTCAGGCAGAATGTGCCATTCCACCCTTGGAAGAAAACTGCTCTGGCTCCCCGTTCTTCAGAAGCCACAAGGAAAATGAACAAGTAGAAAAGCTGAAACCTTAATGTCAACTCAAGTGCAGAGTCAGAATTCAGATTAAATAAGACCAACATGGTGGAATAACTATGCAGACGAAATTGCCATAAAGAACAAAGACACTAAAAAATTGCTTTGAACATGACAACATGAACTTCTCATCTGTTTTCACAGTTGAAGCAGAAAATATTTTTTGAAATAAAATTTAGAGTGAAGTTGCTGAGGAACAATAGAAACACATCACTAAGGCTAAACGCCATCTGAAAATACGATGTCATTGAAGATTTTATTTTTTATTATTTTATTAGTATGTATTTGTATGTACATGATAATAACAATCAGCTTAAGAAATTGATGTATTTACATATTGCATCTTGGTCTTTTATACTTTCCTTCCATATTCCCACCCCCTCAAGATTTCATTAATTTTTTGTCTCTTTGAGCTTTATTTCAGAAAGAAAACATACACATTTGGTTGCTGATCCCTGTGAGAGGTACATGCTAATCTGTCACAAGTACCTAATCTGCTTCTTGCTTCAGAACATTTGAGGACATGCATGCAGCAAACTGGGTGATAAAGGATTCCTTCCCATCTCCTGCCGGTACATGAACCACAGGTGTGCTGGTTGTACACTCATCTTGTGATTGTTATGTAGGTAAGGAATTTCCATATTTTTCACAGCAGGACCAAATGTCAAGAGTGGCTGTCTAACTAAATAATAATGATGTTGTTAAATAAGTGCTGTGCTTTAGAGAAAGTAGATATGAACGTGGAATGGGCCAAGGTGTGTCCAATCATCAAGATCTGACTACACCAGGAACTTCAAGTCAAGTTCTGCCTACAGAGAATATATTGTATTCTAACTTCTCATTTGCTTTTTCCCTATCAAGTTTTTCTAAGAACTAGTCACCTCCTAGAAGGGATGTCAAGTATACTTAAGTCCTGAGAATGCCAATCAAATAATTACTTTGAATACATTGTTGTAATAGCTTGCCAACAAATGCAGCCTAAGGTAGTGACAGTCAGAGCATTTGTTGTGAATCACCTGGAATAATTTTGTTTCTAAAACAGAATCAAGATAGCCAAGCAAGGAAGAAACAAATGTAGGAGGTGAAAGCTCTTGATGACAGAAACTCAGTCAACCAATTCAAAGACATGATGCTGAAGAAACCTGACTGTCATTTCAAACCAGCTAACTAGACATGGTCTATTACAGTCCAAATTAGAAGCATGAAATGCACTCCACAGCCCAGGGAACGGTACAGCACTTACATGAATCACAAGTGACATATGGGGGCTCATTAAAGGAAGGTGAAGTTATGAGCAGCCAGGGAGCTTGCTGGAAGAGAGAGATTTTTACAAAAACAAGGTTTCTGGGGTCAGTCATACCGATTAGAGGGTGCTCCTCATCTTTAAGGATGATTCATTTTTTCTTTAGCACCTCTCAGTTATTAAGTTGCTTGAGTGTTGGGTATTACTGAAAGTTTCCAAGTTGTCAACATGTGTGTTTTTGGTGGGGAAAGTGCAGAGGGCAGAAGTTATGATTTAATTGATTTTGACAGGAAAACAACAGAAGCCATTGGATGGTAAGTCCTTAGTGCAGTCTGCTTCTGCCATTTCACCGAAGGTAACAGTGGAAGTTGCAGGAGCAAGAGCAGCCCACTGTGGCTGCTGTGTTTTGGAGGCTGTGCCTGTAAAGCTGAGCTTTGAATGACACATTATTTCCTCTGTGCACCCCAATCTATTTTCTGCCTGACTAAGCTTATAAAACTCTGCATAAATTCTCCTCTCAGCCTGTTCCATAATCCTGTGAACACATTGTCTTCCTGTTCATTCCTTCAGCCAGCAAGCACCAGCTGTTGGGTCCTGGAAACATTTTATGATAAAGATTAAAAAATAGCTGATCAGAAAGCTATAAAAACTGCAAAATGCCTGCGATATGCATGCTTTTTAGGGAAGTGAGTATTTGACCTGCCTAAAAGCAATGGCGAGGTGTCCATCAATCAGCCCCGCCACTGCACACCGCCGAGATGGATTTATCTAGACGTTTCTCAGGAGCTTCAGCTCGGCACAGTCTGTAACCTAATCCTGTGTGTTTTATTATGTGCCAGAGAAAGGGTAAGCTCTGGGATTAAAAATATGAACAGGAACAGATATAATTACCAGAACACAGCATTCACGTGTTATTTAATATAAAAATGCCACAAACTTTATTTTCTCTATCTTCCAGGCTCCAAAGGAAAGTTGAAGTCATTTCATAATGTCTCTCTAATTACTTGAATGCACACTTCACGCCTCAAACACACAGGAAAGCGCACTGTTATAATTAGAAGTTATATAAAGACACAGTTTATATAAATTGTAGCTAATTACTGAACTAAAATGCCAGTCTCTTCCCATCCTACAAAGAAAGCTATCCAACAATATGTGATTTAAACCACAGGTCAAAGTTGGAGATGTGCTGATTGTAACAGGAAGGTTCTTCAATAGCTTTTGTAAAATTTTCTAAAAAGAAGAAGAAAAAAGCCCTGATAGCTTTTATTGAGAACTAAACAAATACAGCTTGTTTCTGGAGTCTGCATTCAGGTTATATGTAGAAAGGCAATTCTTATCTACATTCTAAATAATTTGAATAAAACAGTATTTATAATGTTCTGTGACTAGTATTTTCTATTCTTTTTGCTGACAATTTTTAGGGAGGAATGGAAGCCAATCAAGTAGACAGTATCACTCCATAAGCACACTCATAAGACTCTTTGTTTTAGAAGACCAAATAAATAGATTAGGCTTTGCAAAAGCATGAGGTTTTCTCCACAAATACACAAGCAACTTTGTCATTGTTGGGAAAGAAGCCATAGGCAGCACATAATGCATGGGCAGGGTTATATCTCAATGAAATTGTTTACAAAAATAGGCGGCCCATGGCTATCGTTTGCCCTGCTCTGTACCAAGCATCTAATGATCTGGAAAGCAACATGAGACATTATTACTATTTTGACGATAGTTTAATATTTTTGCTTGCTTGCAAAAACAAGGTCCAGCAGCCAGGAACCTTCCAGTAGAGAATAAAGCCTTCTTGCCTGGAGGCATCTTCACTGGAAGGAATGGGAAACTTCTCTCTTGGTCTTCTAAATTGATTTTAGTTTTGCACTATATTTAGAAGAGCAGGGAAAAGTGTTTCTCGATTTTTCTTAGGGGGTAAAGTTTAATTTTCTCATGGCATTCTAGCTAAGGCATGCAAGCACCGAATTCTTTATCAGATTGAACCACAAGAAAGGTAGTTTTGGTTGCTAGTGGCTCTTAGATGCCACTATGAGGTAAGTCAACCAAATTCTATTTGAAGACATGACAAAATGAAAGTAAACATTTGTCTTTTACTTTTGGTTCACAGAGTTGTTATCTTACTGACTTGAACAAAAATTCCAAATGCAAAAAAATATAGCTTCTGAAACATGCTAGTTGACAAGAAGACTAGGTATATTTTCAAGAAGTGAACACTTTAGTATGTGGTTCCAGTGTAGGTTTGAGGGTAGTTATGACTATGATGAGGGTACATTTGAATTGTTGTGTGAAGGTGAGGGACAACAGATGTGGTTTTGGAGATATGCCTCAGAACTCACATGGAAGGTCTGTTTCCCATGTTAATGGGGTAAGAGCAGCTGTACTGTGTGGCTGTATTCCTCCTCCGAGAATGGCCCATGGAGTTTTAAATCTTGCTGTTGACTAATTTAGAATCATAATTTTGTAGTAGAAATTATGGCTTCCAAACTCTAGCATTGCCTCCACTCAAATAAAACCAAAAGATCTCAGTACTTTGGGGGCTGCGAAGCAATGCAGAATGTAACACGGTGTGGTGTGAGGGGTGAGAGGTGAGCACACTCACACTCAGGCGAGAGTGGAAGCTTCAGAAATACATGTTAAATAAGTGGCGAATAGAGTAAAATGTCAACCTGATTGGCTGTGGAATCCACATGGGGGGTTGCTGGAGCACACTTTTGGTCGTGCCTATGTGGATTATGGGAGCATGACCCTGGGCTCTGCATCTGGTCTTCTCTTTTTCTCTGGCATTGTTCTCCTGCTCTACTTGAGGAGACAATGAACTAAACATCTTTGCTCTGAGATACCCTCCCGTCATAATGTCTTGGAACCAGCTCACGGTGGAATGACTCACCTTATAATGCACCATATTAAAACCTCCCCTCCTTTAAATTGCAAGTTTCAGGTATTTTACCCCAGCGATCAGAAGCCTAATACCCTGCCCTGGCAACTCCACAAGACTCAGTGTGTGCTGGCATGACTCTTTGCCACACTAAACCCTAGTTCCTTTACCTCGAAAGCTATGCAGCATTGCCTGATCACGGGAGAGGCATAAGTGACATAATACCCTGGAAAATTCCTCTTTTTAGTATTATTAAGTAAAGCTTTGTCCAGTGTGTCAGTCAAACCCTAGGGCTGTACCACTGATGGGTGTGTCAGGGCATGAGAGAAGATGAAGGCAGGGAAGTCAGGCACGATTACAGTTAATAGAAAAATGGACCTAGACTTGCACTGTGACCTTTCCCTTTTCTCATTTTACTAAGTTTGCTTCTAACAGTCAAAGACTATTAAGGTGTCCACTGTTCCTATAAAGCAAAGATTAAGTGCTTTTTATTTTAGAGTTCTAAAACAAAACTTAGAACAATTACATACAATTTCTTTACGAGCACTTTTTTTTCAGACAAAGAAAATCTAGCTTTCTGATTCCTAACGAGGGAAAATTTCTGTGCTTTTATATAGCCTCCTCACTACAGAGGTCATTCTCTGTAAACATTCCATATTTAACAAATAGAAAGGTGCAATAAAAATTAATATAGGTTTCAAAATATTGTGTTGTATATAATAGATTGTATCTGTTAATTGAAAAACAAAATATTATAAATTCATGTGAGTACACACATTAATAATGTTATAGTTTGTTTTTAAATATGAAGAGGGTTATTTATAAAAGGACACACTTTATTAGGTTGGGATGCTTTCAAATTGTCCAACATGCTTTGCTGAAATGTTTCATCATGCAGTACAATGGGTTTATTCAGGTGAAAGTATGCAGAATATTGCGTATCTCTAAATGCACTGATCTAAATGCAAATGTACTTAAATGTAAAGCCAACCTCTCTGTCATTTAGCATTACAGTCTACCATCAAAATTTAGGAATATTCTTTTTCATTTCTCAGCACAGAAACACAGAAATCAACTGCAATTCTTGAAGAAAATTTTTTTTCAGAAATACAGGTAGAATATTTGAAGTTCATTTGCCCAAGTAATTTGGAATACATTTTGCAGGTATAAAAATAAATTTACATTTAGGTTCTGACATGGTCATTGAAAAAGTTTGCTAGCTTCTAGATAACATGATCATAGAGAATATCAGGGGAACAGAAAGGCAAGTAGCTTTGGGTCTTTATTTTACTCCGTTGTAGGATTGATCGAGTTGCTTTCCACCAAGTGCACTTAACCTAAATTGTTTTTGAGAAAATTGTATACAATCCAAGAAGTAACAAGTCTTCTTTCCCTTTGGATTATTCCTAGTCGAATGTTTGTGTTCACAACCTCCTCCTTCCACCACAACAAATGAATCTAAAAAAAATCAAGTTTGCTATTTAGATAGGGGCATTAAGTTAGTCTATTTCGTTTATGTTAGTCCAGATAGGGTACTATAACAAAAATGCCATAGACTAGA
Organism: Ctenodactylus gundi; assembly: GCA_004027205.1. Taxonomy (NCBI): domain Eukaryota; kingdom Metazoa; phylum Chordata; class Mammalia; order Rodentia; family Ctenodactylidae; genus Ctenodactylus; species Ctenodactylus gundi. The sequence continues at coordinate 214,481 of PVKB01002909.1, forward strand.
TGATACAAATAATATTTTTCCTTATAATTATGGAAGTTGGAAAGTTTAAGATCAGTGAGCCTCAGACTCTATGCCTGATGAGGACCAACTGTCCGGTTCGTAAGTGGCATAGGTGTTTCCACATAGCAAATGTTAGGAAGCTCTTCTGGAGCTACTTTATAATGATGTCAATCCCATGCAGGCTCTGCCTCTAAAAATAAATAACTTCCCACAGTTGCTACCCACTTAATACCATCATGTTGGGGGATAAGATTTTATATATTTGGGTTTGAAGACTGAGTTGAATATCCTTGATACCATGATTAGAGACAAAGGAACAAATGCATCACATAAAGCATTTTATGAATAAAAATACTGACATCTGGCAAGGCTAAGAATTTGTCTTTGATCTTAATATCAGATTTACAGAATGCATCCAAGGTTAAAATCTATGTCTTTTTTTCCTCAAATGTCTTCCTTTTAACATTATCTCTTTGAGGAAAAGCATTATTCACTTGACCAATAAAACCATAGGGTCAAAATATTGAAAAGTATGTTAGTATAATTCAACAGAATGAAAACAGTGAACTCAAGAAATACCCTCCCATCAACAGGGCCTGGACTTAAACCAGGGACTTTTCCATTTCCCCATTCGATTAAATAAGATAGTCTCCCAAGGACCAAAGAAGATTAAAGGAATCCTTGTTTACTGGATTTTACTGTACATATAAGCACAAAGTTACGAAGAAGTCATTGGTTACCTGTCGATAACTGTACTTTCTATATAAACTATGTTAACCCTTTTATGTCACCTAAGGCCATTTTTTTTTTTCATTCCAATATAGAATAAAGTCTTATTAGGCAGAATGAAGTAATATTGAATAGGACTAGGGCCATCCTAGCCAGCTGGCTGAGTATGACTACTATGTCTCCACTGTCTATGGCACATAATTTTGCTTAGTGAAATTTTGGCTAACTCACTCATGTGATGAGCTAAATGTCCTCTACAGTAATTCTGGATAGTGAGTGACATTTTCTATTTGAAACTATTTAAAATTAAGAATAATTCACATAGAGCAATTAGCTTTATAACTTAGTTGTATATGTATATAATCTGAACATGCTATTTGTTTCTGACAGAATAAAGTCATATACTAGTTTGAATATTTTGCAAAAACAGTTGTATGTCAGCAATTTCCTAATGTTTAATGAGAATACCCAAGCCTGGGGCCATGGGTAGGTACAACAGGTTCTGGCCTCTTATGCATGGCCCATGCAGTAGGAGGTGACTGGTGACATTTAGTCAGTTTTTACAGTCAGTCCCGTCCTTGGCATATGACCAGAGCTGTCAGGTCATGGTGGCACTAGGCTTTCTCATGGAGCCTCAAACTCTTCTATGAATTGTGCACTTGGATCTGGAGTAGCCCCCCCAATCCTCACGTATTTGGATGTTGTGGAAAGCTATGGAACCATATCTGTGAAGGCCGTGGTCGGGGTAGACGACAAGTATGTGGTAGATTAGAGTCATGTAGTAGATTATGAGCTTGCAGCACATTTTGGGCATGTGACCTGGAAGGAGCTGAGCTGACCTGAGCTGACCTGAGAGGGGTGAATTATGGGACAGAACCTGGAAGAGCATACATGAGCTCACTGCTCACTTGGCTTTCTGTCTGTCATGCCATAACTCTCTTTCTTTCAGCTATGGCTCTGCCATGTGCTTCTGCCATTACCAGCTGCACATGTAGGGACTGAAACTTCTGAAACTGTAAGCTAAAATAAATCTTCCCTCCCATAAACTGTAGATGCCAGGTATTTTGTCCAAGCAATGAAAAGGTAACAGGTCAGCCAGTGAGAGTAGGGTCACCCTCACTCACCTGATGTGAAAAAAAAACTCCTCAAAAATATGTAAAATCCTGTAGAATATAATGTGATATAGTGGTTCCGATGATAGGGTCTGGCCACAAAGAACTCAGGACCTAATTCTAATAACTTAGAATTATTATGTGATGTAAATAGGCTATTAAGAGATGATGTTTATAAATTAGAATCTTCCTTCTTGTTGTATAGTAAGTGCTGAAGAAAGGGCCTCTGTTAAATGGCTGCTGCTGATGTGAATGACATTGGCTCTCTGTCACTAGTCTCTTTGGGTTGTGTCAGTGAGTTTGCAGAGTGAGTTGAATATCCTCAATACTATAATTAGAGACAAAGGAAGACATTTATACAAAATTAGCTGGGGAGGGACACTCTCCCAGAGGCCTCTGAGAGCTACAGTTGCATACATACTCATTGTGGGTTTTTAGCCATAAGAACTGTGAGACATTGAATTTCTATTGATTTAAGCAACAAATTTGTAGTACTTTTTTTAAAATTAACATTAGGAAACTAATGTGATTAAAGAAATAAATATTACTGAATTAAAAATTAATTTGGTTGTGTTATGTGTAAAAGTTGGAGGCTACTAAGATGATGATCTTTGAGGTAGGGTTATTGGGAAATTAGGTTTAAAAAGTAATGCTAATGCACAGATAGTATAATCTTTTGATCTGAGCTGAAGCCGAAGTTTACTTTCATGACCACACAATTTTTAAAAAGAAAGATATGAAGATATCTTCTGATAATTTCCTTATTAGCAGAATCATTAATTAATGATCATAATGGAGAAATTAGTTCCTTTTGTCCTTTAATATCAAGTGATGATAACAAGAATACGAACTCAAGCTACTTTATCCTGAATTGAGTCCCTGATACTGGTGCTAACTCTCCTAGACATTGTATGAAGCACTGATATGCATCAGCTCATCAAAAGCTTACAATAAATACACGAAGGCAATTCTGTCACCATTGTAATTTTACACAATGGTAAACTGAGGCTCTGAGAAGTTAAATCACATTCTTGTTATAAGGAAACTAACAATGAAATAATTCAATATATAGACACATTTGTACCTAGTTAATCTTTGAAGAGTTTTTCCAGTGTGTAATAGCGTAAGAGGGCTCTCAGACACTTCTCAGATCTTAATAAAATCTAGGAGATGCTTCTTAAAATGAAATTAAAACTGGTCGACATAAAAATACTATGGCTTTCCTCAGGAATCTTTTGCAGACTGTCCTATATCTGGGCCCTCATGATTTCCTAAGTCAAGTTTCTTTACGAATATAAACATAATGTATCCCCTGGCCAGAACATGCAAAGCCAAGGACCTCATAGTCAATTCTGACATTATGCTATTTTCTGTATTTCAGGAATTTTTATCTAGTGGGATCAAATCTGTCTGGCTTTGGAAAAATATTCACTACTACTTGGTTTAAACAAAATAATGTTGACTATATATCCATGTATGTGCTCCTGTTGAACTGTCTGGTAACTCAAAGCGGAGCCAGGAGAAATTCAGTCCTTAAAGAGATCTTGGTCTATGGTATAGACAAGACAGAAAAGAGGCAATACAAGATACTGCTTTATACAGACTGCCAGACTTGTCTAAGAGAATGCAAAGGTGAAAACTAGCTCAAGCACATTGAAAGACATGATGTCTGAGCCGCTGAGGCTTTTTGTTTTGTTGTTTCTGTTTTTGTTTTTGGAGGCAGGCTTTCTCTCTGTAGTTTAGGCTGATCTTGAACTCACTATGTAGCCCAGGCTGCCGTTGAACTCACAGTAGCCTTCCTGCCTCAGCCTCCTGTGTACTGGGATGATAGATACGTATCACCACATTCGGCCTATCTAGAGCTAGGGAATTGAACCCAGGGCCTTGGGCTTGTACGCAAGCACCTGAACTGCCGAGCTACAGCCCCAACCCCAAACTGAGTCTTGATATATGATCAGAGGATATAGAGGCAACAAGATATTTAACTTCAACCATAAGGCATAAATTATGAACATAACGGAGCTGACAGCACCGGATGACTGGGAGGATGGGAACCTGTCATATTGCTGCTGGCAGTGTGTACGTGTGCAACTGATTTGGGCAGAAACGTAAAATATCTAATAAAAATGCTAATGCAAGTACGTGAAAATCTGTTTTAGTTATTTATCTAGGGGAATTTTCACATAAATAGATAACAGTACATACACAAAGGTATTCATGGTGGTATTGTTTATAAGAGCCTTAAATTAGAAGCAATAGAATGATGTAACCTCACCTCATATTGTGACATGTAACACTCAAAGTGAGGAGGTAGGTGAGAGGCTTTGTATATTCAACACAGACAAGCGTCAAAGAAATTCTGAGCAGAAAAAGTTGCAATACCTAAATATAACAAAATGCCATCTATGTAAAATTGAAACACATGGCATTATGTAATAGTGGGTGTATTTTGTGCATATACACATAAACATGGGTGTGGCTAAATTAAAAGTCTATAAAAATAAACAAGAATTTTATTGCAGTAGTTGTCTCTGGAAGGAGGAAGGGTACTAGGATGAAAACTGAGGGCCAAAAGGTCCTCGGCATTATTTGTATTATTTACTTTCTTTATTAAAAACCAGGAGATAAACTATGCAAATATGAAAACCTAAGATGTATCAATTAATTGTTTCACAATTTCATTCAAATGTCTGTAAGTATATTTTAAAATAAAATGAAATGAAATAAACCAAATAGAAAACTCCAGTGAACCAAGAAGATGATGTTTAAAGCATCAAAACATTTGTAGCTGGTGAGGGAAGGAATCTAGGCATTGGGAAGAGTCCAGGCAAACAAGGAGATATGAAGTCGGTTGGTGTGTCCAGGCACACACGACACAATCAGCTAGATAGGTGAAGCAAGTTCAAGGGTTCAGTCATGCAATATGGCAACTATAGTGGTTAACATAGTCATATTCGGGAGCCCATGGCTCTAGGACCCACATTAATAACAAATCTGCAACTGCTCGCCTTCCTTATGTAAAATGGTATAGACTGGTATATATATATATATATATATATATATATATATATATATATATATATATATATATATCTTATACGGACCCATCCCTACATTAACTCATCTCTAGATTTTGCATAATTCTCAATACAATGTTAATGTAATGCAAACAGATTAGAAAATAATGACACATAGACAAATCATTATATATTCTGTTGGGATGTGACGTCAGAAAAGAATCTCAATGAGAGCAAGCTGAATCCAGGAATGTGGAATTCACAGATACAGATGCCAAGTGCATTGTATTCCTAAAAGAATCAATATAAAGAGCTCTCACAACCAAAATAATAATTACATGTGGTAATGTATATGTTAGTTAGCTATATGTAGATATCCCACAAGTATGGAGTCCAAAATATGTTTTATATGGTAGTGCATACAATTCTGTTTATTAAAAACTTTTCTACAAACTAAACTGATCCAAGAATGTTCACACAAGAGAATTCTGGATAACAATCAAATATCTGAGAATTGTAGAACAACCAATTTTATACCAAAATTTTTATCTACCATAGTTAAAAAATGATTTCAATACTTCCGGTTTTCAATTGGTGGATTCAAAACTAAGGAAACGTTTAAAACATATCTGATGATTTAAGTGATTTCAAAAAATCTGAGAATAGACCTATGAATGTAGCTCTGTGGTACAATTCACGGCATGCATAAGGCCCTGGTATAATTGCCAACACAACAAAGTCAAAGCCCCCAAAACACCCAAAACATCTCCTGGGAGATTTGCTTCTGTGCAAATATGCATTTTCTGTATCATATATTTCAAATATATCTTTAAAATGTGCAACATATGAAACATTTAAATATATTCTATTATAAATATTAGATACTCATATTTAATAATTTGAGAATCTTTAGTGATACATGAGAACAACATATACAATGAAGAGCAGGACCCACAGACATATTGTGATAGTTTCACTTGAACTACAATTTCAGACCCTACAGTAACTGGTATAGCATGGTATAATCAGTGTAAGTGAATGCTGACCATCTATCCTACAGCTTTGAATTTTTTTTTATATCCTTAAAGTAGTGGTTAGCATGATTATTCTCAATGTTTACTTCCTTCTCAATGTAGATTATATTTTTATGAGAAGGTTATGTCAATGAATATTTTCACTTTTTGAAGAAAGAGAGGCTTAAAGTTTCCAAAGATTTTACTTTCTTATAGGGCAGTAAGACTCTTCACATTTTAAGCTGAAGGAGGGTCTATCACAAGCCATTAAGTGGCACATAGTTTTGTCTGCCATCATTGTCATGTCTTCCATTTTGGGGTTAAATTGAAGCATTTTGTTGATTTTATGTCTTCATTTGTCAATGCAAATATACTTAATCGTGACCATTATATCTTATTATGATTTCAGTATACTCATTGTATGAATGAAACTTTAAAGTATTTAAAGTGGACATATTTCTAGCATCCTTGTTAGAAGTAAAAAAAGTCAGGAGAACATATTCATTTAGACTGAAATTATTGTGTTTTTCAGAGTGTTCTCTACCATTGACTTCATCTTTACAAACTTAGTAGTCTTGCCTTGATGACTTATAATTTTGTAGTCTCATTTTAATGTTTTCTCTATTTTCTTCCATTAGGGTGGTTCTGATGATTATAATATTCACAAGCCTTCATAGTTTTGCAAACATTATTGATACTATGGGCAATATTCTGATTACAGGATACCAAAGATCATATATTCTACAAAGGTTTTTTTCCTCCTCAGTTAATCAATAAACAAGTTAAAATGCATTGAAAAGATTACTCTGCTGCAGACATAAAAGCAATCTATTCTTTCTGTAGACCACCAGTGTTGGCAACGACTTTCTATGTTTTTTTTTTTTTTTTCCTTCTCAGAAACAAAGTAAATTTAAGCTGAAAGGGACTTTGGAGAACATTCAATTCAATGCCCTTAACTCATCTACCCTTTTTCACCACAATGTAAACTTCAATGTGAACATAATAAAACTTCCTGGATGGTTTGAGCAGATTTCATTATGAAAACTATACACTAAAGTGGACTTTGATATGAGTAGAACACAAACAAAGACTATATTCTGGATTCAAGAATAAAAATCACACTTAATAAGGGAATTTTTGATAAGTGAAGAATGAGAAAGGGTAAAAATAAAACATATTTGGGCTATATCTGACATGTTTCCAGAAAAATCTCTGGTAATATGTGTCCACATAAAAATAATATATGGCCACAATCAAATAATATCAGAAAGATCTGAGGGAGAGTGTAGCTGCCAAGAATGTGGAGAATACAAAGAAACTCCTAATTCTCTGTTGACCAAGAGCTCATGATGCTCAAATCACTAATTCTGAAGCATGTTTCTGAGTTGCTATTTCTCCTATCTGGTGAAAATATACGGCAAGAAAGGCAAACGATTATATCATCAGCTTTTAGTAAGATACAATTACAGTGCAAATATTTTATAAAGACAGTTTTAGGCTACAATCTTGAGGAAAAAATAAACAGCTTCTACTCTTTATACCCTCCTCATTGTAGAATTTTCTAACAATTAAAAAGATTTTGGGTACATAATCCTTACAAAAATATTCTAAAATGATATTATGAATTATTAGGAGTGCATTAATTTGTGTCATCTACCTCCCTTGTTGGGGAAGAGGAATTTTACCAGTAAGTATCGAAATATTGAGAAGAGATTATAAAGAGGCATCTATGGTTTGTTTTTAGGCTAGCTTTTTAGCAACATGATCCATTACAGAGTCACCATTTCACTCGCCAATGGAGAAAAGTAAATTAGAATAAAGCACTGTCCTAGGTAATGCTATGGTCTTTAAAGTACACAAATAGCAGTGATTGTTTTGGTTCCGATTGCTGGGAGTTTAGATTGTACTGGCTAATTATCTTAGATAGCTGGCTTAGAAGATAAATTCTACATGACAATGTGCATCAGAGAAATACTGGAACTATAAGGGTCTTCTTTTAAGCAAGGAGAAGAGAATCTTAACACTGAAGAATGGAAAACAAACCAAACCAAAAACAAGTCATGAAGTAATGAATGACAGTGAACATAGTTTTGAGGAAAGGGAGAATGAGCTTCCTCTGATGATGGGGCAAAAGAAGAGGAAATAAACAAAATAAGCAACATATTTATAGATGAAACAAAAGTGTGTAGTGAAACATTCTTATGTTCAGTAGAGAGGGTCTGAGAGAACATAAGGCCTAGGACATTAATCTTCTAAGTGAAGCTGGATGGGTAAAAGAACCCTAGATAGAAAAAAAAAACAAGCAAAAACAAAACAAAAAAAGGCAAACAACAGCTGTGTTCAATGTTGGGAAATCTCACAAAATTGGGATTTATCTCAATTCTAGAGCACCTGACCTGCATATCTGAGGTCCTAAATTTCAACCTACCATCCAAACAAATAAAACTGATGCATAGTCTCTATTGTGGCTTAGATCTGGAAAGTTCCCCAAAATTCTTATGTATTTGGGTGATATGAAGTGTCTATGGAACCATGTGCTGTTGGGAGATTGTGGCCTGGTCTGGGAGAGTGCATTATGAGTGGGTGTGGAAGATAGATGTGTGGTAGATTACAGATTGCAGTCACATGGATTGGATGACAGACATGTGGATTGAGTTACAGGTGTATGGTAGATTGGAACCATACCCGAAAGGGGCAGAACACTGAGGCAGGACCCAGGACAGACAGATCACTGGGACAGGTCTGGACAAATAAGCTGCCTTCTGCCTTCCTTCTGAAAAACCAGTACTTGGCTTGACCTAGCTTCCTGTTTGTAATGTCACAGCTGCTTCCACCTTTGACTCTGCCATGTGTTGCCACTGTTACTGGTGTCCCGTGAATAGACTGTGACCTTCTGAAACTGTGAGCCAAAAGAAGCTTCTCTTCCCCTAATTTGTGTATGTCAGGTATTGAGCTACAAAAATGAAAAAGGTAACTAGGACAGTTTCAAATCATTATGCTAAAAATAAGTATAATACAAAAGCATTCTTAGTAAAATAGTTTCTTTTACATGAAGTTTAAATACAAACATGAATGAAATTTGCTGCTAAGATTGTGGTTATTTTACAGAGGAAGGAGATTTCTACTTCCTTCAAGACAAAAAGTGGGCTTTCAGGGTGTGAGACAAGTTCATTTCTTAGTCAAGGCGGTGGTTACATGGGCTGTTCATTTTGAAAAATTTCTTTTTAGCTATATGTTTTTATGTATATGTTTTTCTATATGTGTCTTATACACTAATAAAAATATAGAAGAGTATAGAAACATTGACACTGTTTTTTTGCAATTATAACACAATATCATTTCTCATTTCTGTGGGAAATAAGATAATGAATCAACTTTTGGGGCATGAAGTCTAAAAAAATAGAAGTTTCTTTAGTAAGAACAACTAAAAAGACAATGACAACTCAGAAAGTAAAAAAAAAGAAATATTGCATATGTTGTAATTCTGCGGCTTCAGAGCAGTTACCTTATCTTTCTTTCTTTTTCTTATCAGTTGTGGGGGGACAAAAAGGGGGCCTGGGGATAGCCTGGGTTGGTGAACATATCTTAGATACCTCACCATAATTCATATGTAGCTAAGAATATTGATCAGTGTGATAATCTCTATGATATATGTGGGAAGGGTCACAGCAGGATATAATGAAACCAGGCTCTATTAAAATATTAATAAGAAAAGAGTACCAATTTATTAAATGAAAATCCTCTGATCTGTTCACTGTAGCAAACAGCTGTTCCTCTATATCCTACTGTGGGCTGTGGGACCCAGTGACACCAGCAGATCTGCTTCTGTGTACATTTCTCTCAGCTGGTCAAATAAACAGTTCCTTTCTCCTCCTGCAGAGAGGCAGGGCTACTCCCAGTTGTCAAACTCAAATAATCCCCTTCAAACAGAATTCCTGGCAAATTTAAAGGAACATAACAAACTAAACTGCTTTGGGTGATATTAGACACCAATAATTGAATATAATAGGTCATATAAAAAGATATCCCTGAACATGAAACATTAACAAATCAAGCATTATTATATGTACCTTTCCTCAATCCAATTCTCTTTTTCATAAAATCAAACACAATGCCCCGTGCTCAGTTTTTTTCGTAAAAATTGCATTTAAGTGGTTGAAGTTCATGTTTACTTAGCATAAAAATATTATTTTCTGACCCAAGAAATGGTCTTCAAATAGTAACAAAATCCTATGAGAAAGCAAACAGGAACACATGTCAAGCCACACTTTTATCCGCGCCTTAATAATTGGAGGAGATACAAAAATATTAAACAGCTCATAAGATACTTCAGGGATATTAATTAATAAGTGACAGATTAGTCATAAGCAACTACCACAGCTGATAACTCATCTACATACCTTGTGAATAACAGAGGAAACATCACTTTTTTAATATTTGAGAATAGATTTTTGAATTCCTTGCCAGTCACCCCATAGTCCTCCCCCTACATAAGAAAATGTATCCTCTCTCTCTGTGTCTCTGTGTCTGTCTCTGTCTGTCTCTGTCTCTGTCTCTGTCTCTGTCTCTGTCTCTGTCTCTCTCTCTCTCTCTCTCTCTCTCTCTCTCTCTCTCTCTCCTTTTGTGGTTGACGAAATAAGTGTAATATTTGGTTTAACAGGCAGGACTGAATATATGCTTCAGTGGGTAAATAAGGTCAATAATGAAAACAGCACAGGCAATTCAAAATGTCATGCTAATGTATAAATATTGTATCTCTGCTCATATCCATCATTTGATTTCCAACTTCATCCTCAACAAGTTCTCTGACTTGATTTTAATAGGCACCATGCGGCTTATTTCTTCATCCCAGGCATCTCTTAAAATAAATAAATCTCCTAGAAATAAAGGACTTTTGTCTATCTCACAGGGGTGTTTAAAGGATGCATAGAATCATTTGCCAGATACTGGGGAAGTTTGTGGAGAAAAAGGACCATGGAGAATCAATGCGGTACTGTAATGGTTATGAGTTTCCATCACCAAGAAACACACAACAGTGTGACAGCCTTGACAGCCAGGTACTATGAGAGAGAAGTACAGTAGTAGCATGAACTAAGAGCCTAGAGATCCTACGCTTGTCTTGGCTCCATTTTCAGCCTGCATTAGCAAATTTTTATGAATCTTTTTACCTTGTGGGCTTTAGGGATCTCATCTTTAAGTGAAGTAGAACTAGACACTACATGAATTTGAAGGTCATGTCCAGTTTTAACTTTCTGTAACTCGATAATTTAATAAAAATTTTCATATATATAAAGGTTAAAAATGGTTGTAGAAGTAAGTAACTGAATGATAATTTAGGAGTTGAGGTTCTACCTTGTCTGAAATCCTTTTCTAATCAAATGATTAGGACTTAGCCCTCACAGGTAACTCATAATATGAATAAAAATTATCTCTCTTGGTTCCAAATAGACAATCTTCATATTACTTTCTTACTACAGTCTACAACTACCTTTATATTTTATTAAAACAGAAAAAAATATTTTTCCTCTTCAGATAAAATATAGCCTATTTTACTGCTGAGTCCTCAGTGTCCAAAACAATGCATAGAACACAACAGGGTTTCAGGTTTCAGAACGGGATGACCGAAAATGCAAATCAAAATTCTTTACCCAAGTGTAGCACAAGGCTATATCTATTTTAGAAGAAGATGCTTAATGAGAACTAATATGTAGACTATTTTTCTTCAGCTGTGCCAAAAGAAAAAATATTATTGGCCTCATACAAGTCAATAAAAAGTATCTGGAAGTTTTCCAAGCCTAAGTCATTCATACCAGGTCAATAGAGAAGTGCATGGCATGAGTATGATGAGATTTTGCAATCAGTCAAGAGGAATAGTCTTTCATTTAATATGACACAGCATTAATTCAATAAAAGCTTTGCCTAATCCTAGAGTAATTGCTTTTATTGACTGGAGCATGGTATAAGTGTTATGCAAGTTTTAGCAAAAAAAAATCAGCTGAGTTCTTAAATTGGTTTTATTTTGTGCTCTTAGTATATCATATTGCACATGTTACTATATATATATTTAAAGATTAATTTACATAACTTAAAAGAAAATTTGAGGAATGAGAAATGTCTTTCATAAAGTGTTTTGTTTTTGCATCCACAGTTTCACCATACAGATTCTATTGTTTGTTGTTTTTTAAATTTTGTTCATCTATTTTTCTATATGTCCTAAGAATTAAAAATACAGATACTCTCTCTGTTGCTACAGACTTTATCATAGAATAGTATGTGGAGTAATTTCTATTTAGGCCATTAGGATTTTTTAAAAAGAGGAGTCTATAGTAATATTTTTATATACTCAGAGAATTTACTCTTCATGATTCCGTCTCTAGGGTCATCTTGAGAACTGATTGTCACACAATGATCCAATCAGCAGTTTGATTGATCTGATTTAGTTCACCCATGGCATCCGGCAAACATTTCAAGGTCAGGCTATTTCTACCTGGCACTGATGGACATGGCATACAACATTCAGGGATTAAAAGAAGTACATTATATTCAAAAACTGTCCCACATCAAAGACATTTCCATTGCTTTCCTTAGAGATAACAGGTAGTGTCTCAACTGAATACTATTAGCTCAGCGATTTCATCTGACAGCCATCTTTGTATGGAGTTGCACCGTTAGTGTGGAGACTCAATCAAATTGATGAAAATCACAATGGTAATAATGCTCCACTAAAGAAATATAGTTCTGTGTTCAGAATATCAACCTGAATATGAGATTTTGAAGAAACTGTCTAATATTAAAATGAACAAATAGCTTATGGATCTAGGCAGCTAGCGCAGAGATTTAGCACAATGTCACTTGATTCTATGTTTTAAACACAGAATTCTTGAAAAGACTTTGGCTTCCTCTCTTCTCAACAATCAGTGTCAAATTCGTATTTTTTATATGATAAAACTTTTGTTTGAAGCAGTCATCTTACAAATACTCATTGAGTCTATGAAATAGGCATTCCCTCTAGGAATGTGGGGACCTAGCATTATGTATAGTAGACAACAATGTTTCCTTTACTGGGTTTTAATTTTAACTGAGTAGAGATGGATGATGAATTTTTTTGGTATATTTAGTTGGAATTTGTGATAAACAATGATAATAAACATATTAAACAAGTCACCTAAATAATATGGATAAAGTGGTAGCTCTATGGGATCAAAGCAAGATGGGTTGGATGTGCGGTACCTCAGTACTGAGTAACTAAATTTTACACAAAGATTTACGGTGGTGTGTGTGTGTGTGTGTGTGTGTGTGTGTGTGTGTGTGTGTGTCTGTGAAAAGTAGCAGTGAGAGGAATCAAGTAGGCCTCATTGGGAGGGAGACCTCTGACCTGGGTGGGAAGCATGTTCCATGTACACTGAATCACCAATGCATGGGTTAGGAGGCTGGACTATTCTGCAATGTGTGAAGAAGATGAAAGAAGTCATTGTGGCTAAAGGTTATGAATCAAGAAAGTAGAAGTAAGGTAGAAGGTTGGTTGTATAGGGCCTTGTAGAACGTTGTTATGGTTTACATATAAAGTGTTTCCCAAAAGATTCATGCATTAAGATCTTAATTCCCCAATGCGACAACATTCCTAGGTAAGAGTCTAGAGAGATGTATGGTAGTTAGGGTACATTTTTCTACTTGACTGGTTTTAGGATCTGCCCTGTGATTGAGGGAATACAATTCCAGCTGTGTCTATGTGGGTCACAGAGGCTTTGTATATATGCATATTAATAAAACAGGAGAAAAAAAGAAATGATGGGACTTCTGGAAATAATAAAAGGAGGACATTAAGTTAGTATGTGTGTTTGTGTGGGCATGTGCGTGCGTGCGTGCATGCGTGTGTGTGTGTGTGTGTGTGTGTGTGTGTGTGTGTGTGTATTTATCTGATACTGAGAATGGAAATGAACCCAAAGTCTTTGAGTAACATCCTAAACCCATTTTTATGTTTGATTCTTTGACACAGTATTATTGCCCAGGCTGGACTTCAACTTTAGATTCTTCTGCCTCAGCCTTCCAGAGTGCTGGAATTAGAGGCTTGTGCTTCCAGATCTGGCTTGGACCAGAATCTTGACTCATAAAATGTGTCTCCTGTAAGGATGGGCTCTTCCTTCCTTGAAATCACATCTACATATATCTCTATGGTTTCAGAGTTTTACTAGTAGTCCCCAAAGTGGAATCTGGTTATGCCATTAATATAATATCCAAAAATAATTTATGTAACCTTACTGTCTCTGTTGACTTTGTTGTTAAATGGGTTGAAATGCCTAATTCATAAATAATGGAAAAAGTTGCAAAAACCATAAATATAAGTCACAATAGTAGTTGTATTAATTCAGAGTAAGTTTTCAATATTAGTGTTATATGATTGGAAACAGTTTGCTAATATATATATATATATATATATATATATATATATATATATATATATATGTGTGTGTGTGTGTGTGTGTGTGTGTGTGTGTGTGTGTGTGTTTATAAAAGACACCTAAGTTAAAATTCTTTTTTAAATATTTTTTCAATAGTTTGCTATTAGTTATTCTATGGTCATAAAATTATTTGGGAAGTGTTCTTAATTTACCCTCTGAAAGAATTTATGCAGGACGGTGTCACTTCTTCTATTTGGAAGAAATCACTGATAAAACCCTCTTGGTCAGAAACTGTCTTGGTACGAAAGTGTTTCAAAGACTTAGGCTATGATAAATACCACAAAAGATGTATTTTTAATTTCTTTTTTGTGTTAGTTTTAGTAGGTTGGATTTTATTGAAGATTTTTTTCAAATTGCAATTGAACTTTCTGATTAACTGAAATAAAAAAAAAATATTGTATTCTGGCAAGTTGAATAGAAGCCAACCAAAGAGTAGTCATGCTGTAATACCTGGTACATGGAAATGCTGCCTTGGATGGCACAAAGAAGTTCCTTGCAGATGTGCATAAATTAAGGATTTTTGAGATGAGGATATTTTAGTTCTTTGAGTGGGCCCTAAATGCCTACATCTTTGTAAGAGACAGGGGGGACTCCAGGTCAGAATACCAAAGTTCCACAGACACAGAGGCTGAAGTGGTGAAGCCACAGTCCCAGATGGGGGTAGCCCTCAAAACTGGGTGAAGAAAGAAACAGATTCTCTACCGTGGCTTCTGGAGGAAGCGTGGCCGTGCTGACGTGACATTCTGGTCCAGTGATAGTGATTTTGGTCTTTCAGTCAAAACTTTCAGACCTTTCAGCTAGTAGATATTTGTTGTTTTAAGTTCTTAGTTTGTGACAATTTGTAGAGGGCAGGAAACAGCTTTAGAAAACAAAATAAAAATATATTTTTATTCTCGTTAAAAGTTTTTATTTAGAGTACTTAATAGTACTCTTTTAAAAAAAACTTTTCATAGTGATATCTGGTATTATCTGTTGCGGTCTCTGTTTCTAGTTATTCCAGGTATTCATCAAGGTTTTTACTCTGTTTAGAAACCCAACATTTAAATTTTTCCCTTTGTTACTGATATCTTTTTACATTTCTATCTGTTAACATTTTGATAGTTAAAATAACTAAGGGTTAAATAAATAAGGGTTAAATAAGGGTTAAAATAAACCTTTGTCTTTTAACATCTATGGTTGAATTAACAGTGATTTATGCTACATGACATAAGGTCTTTTTGCCTGTATGTCTACTTTAACAATTAGTCTTCTCTGTTTGTATTACTGGTTAGGGTAATTTCATTTTGCCTTTAAAGACTCAGGCATTTATAATGGAAGTCTAATGGTAGACTTCCTCAGTTTTTCTTTTTTAAATCTAGAAGTCTTTTTCTTCTTCAATTCTAATGTACATTTTGCTACATAGATTATTGTTGGTAACAGTTATTCTCTTTCAGAACTCTGAATGTATCATTATATTCTTTTCTGGCAGGCAAGATTTCTGCTGAGATAAACATCATTAGGATCTTTTGGGTTCATTAATATGTGACAAGCAGCTGTTCCATAGTTTTAAAAAATGTTTTTCACCCTTGATGCCTTGATTATAATGTACCTCTGTGTGGATTTCTGTGTTATTCTTTTTGGAGTCTACCATGCTTTGTGAATCTGGATATTCATTTTTGCCAACAAACTTGGCTAATTCTCCATTACACATTTTTTAAAAAATGAGCCCTTTCCATTCTCTCTTCCTCTTCTGTGATTCTCATAAGGCATATATTAGCTTCATTACAATCTATAAATTGCTAAACTTTTCTTTGTTTTTGATTCACTTTCTTTCTTTCTGCTCCTATTAGTAGATAATCTCAAATAATAGGTCTTCATGCTTTTCAGTTCTTTCTCCATTTGATAAAGTCTACTGATGATAGGGACTTTTCAATTCAGCTGTAGCATTCTTAGACTCCTAGAATCTCTGCTTTTGAAACATATATTCTTTCACTTTGCTCAAATATTCAGTTTTGTTCTTGTACTGTTTGTGTTCTTTGAGCACACTGTATGGCAGTTTCATTGAATGCATTTCCAGATAATTTCTAAAGCATTATTTCATGAAGGCTCTCTTCTGGAGACTGGTTTTATCTCTTGATGCTGTTTTATGTTTCTTGTTATTTAGTGTTAGTATCTTTTGGGTTGAAAAGTTTTACCTCTCCTAGACTTTACAGGCTATCATTGTACAGGAAACTTTGTGTAGAAATCATCATTCAACTTGAACAGAAACTTCTGGAGTCTCCCGTATCCTTTCTGGGAATGTTTGTTCTTTCTACTGGCACGTGTAAATTCCTTACTAGCTGTCACTTGCTTCTTTCTTTCATCAGTTTGTAAGCTCTTACTCCCTCTGGTGTCCACCTGCTGCACTGCATACCCTCTGTAGCGGCATCACACTCCCTAATTCTTTGCAGTTGTCAGGCATCCAGGGTATGCTGGCTTCTTTCCGTCCTCTGAGACAATGTCTCAGCCTTCAGGCAGATCGTTTCTTTACCTCTCAAGGGTGAGGCTAGGCTTGTGAGATTTCTAATTTGTTTCGTTCAGACATGCAGAGTGGGGATCTGAAAATGAATGTTTATTCCTTGTTGTCACTGTCCCCCACATCTAGAGTGTACTGCCCTCTATGAGGGCTGCTTTGAGAGAGTTGATGAGGAAGTCAATCCCTCCAGTCACCCGGTAAAAAAGTGGAATATTGCACAGGTGCCTCATCCTGTTCCCTCTCTGAGGAAAAAGTAGAAATTAAGTTCCCTGCCCCCGTCCCAATTCTACACTGAGCGTGCTGAGGGGCTTTGGACCATGAATACATAAGTACCCATTCATAGCTTAAATCATTCATTGCCTTTGCTCAAAGTGCCTTCCAGCCAGGTGACCCGATCTACCAGTATTCAGATTTAGGTAAGAAAGAAAAAATTTTCCATGGTAGTCAGGCAATGCTCTAAAAAGTCAGGGCACTGGATGTACAGAACAGTCCTCTTCCTGCCTCCCTCCCTCCAGCTCCTGGAGATGCTGGGAGGGGCCGGTTTTCTCCTGAATGTGGGGCGCTCTTCCAGGGTGAGTGTGGCTACATCTGGCCATAGTATTTCCCCACTGGCTTTAATGCCTTCGGTTTTGCACTTGCCCAGGGAGCAGGTACACCCTAATTGGTCTCTGGATTTCTCACAATGGGGATTTTCTAATTACCAATATTGAATCGATGTGTATGCAGGGCGGAGGATACTAAGGTGTCCTATTTAACCATCTGGCTGGCATTACTTTCCTAGCTTTTATCTAGAGTACTTAGTCCACTTGCTTTTTACTAATTTATTTAAGCTTAATTCTACTACTTTGCTTTTGCTTTCTATTGGGCCCATTTAGTTTATCTCCCATTTTCTGTTTACTTTCGCATTATTCCAATTATTTAAATTTCATTGAACACTTCATTTTCCTCTTCTGTTCTCATGAGTTTGAACTATTTAGCTTCTTTTTGTACTTATAGATATTAAATATACATATTTATAGTGCTTTATATAAATTGATTCTATTAATATTCACCAGACAATACAAGGATCTTGGAATCAATTAACATTAATACCCCTATTGCTTTCTAAGCTATTATCGTCATGAAATTTGATCCCACAGGTATAATAAATTTACAAGACATTGCAATGATTCTGCTGTATTTGGAGGTCTTGAGTGGACCTTGGTGACCAGCTTTGCCAGGTTAACTTTTCTCTTTTGGTCTGATACATTGAAGATGAGCCCCAGGCCCTGTTTGCTCTTAAGGCAATTTATACAGGTAGTGCTCCTGTAAGATGGGAGGGAGGAGCAGAGCAGGAGCATGGGAAGGATACAGCCAGGGGTCAATGACGACCTGACCGTGAAGGGATCCCTCCAGACACCATACTCAGAATGCTGGGAATCCTTTTCCCTCTCTTATGCCTGTATTCAGTCTCTGTCAGTTAGTGTGTTTCTTTCATAAAGGGAGCTTATTTTATCCTTGTAAGGATAAGCTTTATTTTAAAAGTCAGAAAAGTTGCATATGGAGTTAGATGGCCTTATCTAGGACAACAAGAATTTTTAGGAGTCAGTATTGAAAAATTTCTGAAGATTTATACTGCAAAATGACACAATGTGTAGTCCTTGAGAGTTGTTTGTACTGTCCTTATGGCCATCATTAATTTTACAGCCGCAATATATCTGTTATATTACAGACTCGATATTTATTTTGAATTATCCACATGCTGCCCTTCCTATATTTAAGTCCATTTCACCTGGAGACATTTTATCACACTTGAAGCTTTCATTTTTACTTTTGTATATGTTTATCCTATTAATATATGTTTATAGGTGAAAAATTCTGTCATGAGGTGCAGCGCACATTTACTGGAGAAAAAAATAACTCTATCTCCCTTTCTTTGTGTAGCTTTATGCATTACATAATGATGCTTCAGCTGATGATGGCTAACATATATGATAGTGGTCTTGTGAGATTGTACTAAACAGGGTTGTTGTAGCCCTATTAGTCTGTGTAAGAATAAACAACAATGGGATTACTAACAACACATTTCTTAGAACACAGCCTATTTTGAAGCAACACGTGCATGCATTTAAATGATACTTTCACTGGTTATAATATTCTGGACTATAATATTTTTCTTTTAATACTTTAAATTATCCTTCCATGATTTTCCGACCTCTCTTTTGCTTGGAAGTTGTAGCTGTTCATATTTGGGAGGCGTATTGATTAGGGCCCTAGGAGAGGCAGAACTGACAGAAACGACAAAGAAGGGGGTTTTATTTGGAGGGCTTACAATTCTGAGGAGAGAGAGAGTCCAATATGGTGGCCTGCATGTGCAAGTGCTGAAGCGTCCAGTAGCTGCTCAGACATGAGGTAGAACGCCATGTGGGACTGCTGGACATACAGTGTGAGTCTGTTGCAGATCTTTATTGTTCAAAGAGCGATGGCGAAGACTGGAAACTGGAGCGAATCTGTGATGAAATTTGGTGGTGGCTAGACAAAAGCAAGTGATGTCCACAGGCAATTGCAAAGGCCGATCTTTCGCAGGAAAAGCTGTAACAAACTTTCATCTTGCTTTCTTTTATTTTACATAAGGCTTCAGCTGATGACGGAACTGCCACTTGGGCCTCCCACATCCAGGGCTGGGTGCTCTTCCCTCATTCTGTAGGCCCACAACTCACACATACGTTTAAAGTCTACTCTGGGTGTTTGCTAATTCCTTCAAGTTGACATAATCCCTTCAGTGGTCACAGCTGGTAATATAATACCATTTTCTGATTGTTTTAGGACTTTGGTTTTATTTTTCACTGCACTTATGTGGTTTGTGATTCTTTGTAAATTTGTGGCTTGATTTTTTAAAAGTTTTGGAAAGTCCATGGCTTTAATCATTTTTATATAATATTGTGTCTTCTCATGTTTCCTCTTAACTTTTGGCTGTCTAATAGAACGTGTGCTGGATTTCTTCATTCTGTCTCATTTGACTACAAAGTAGTCTCTTATTTGCTACTTTTTAACCTTTCTTTAGGTATTTTGTACCGAACACTTTGTTGCAATTTATGAATGTCCCTCTTCTGCTATTACTGAACATTAAGCTCATCCAATGAGTTTTCAATTTTCATTGTATTTTTAAGATTTCATTTGATCTATTTTTATTAATACATTTCACTGTTCAGGGTCTCTATTTTCCATTTATGTTCTTAAATATGTTAATCACATAAATTTTATAGTTTATGACTTAAATTCTAATATTTGTATCATTTGTAGTTTTGTTTGCATTGTCTCTTTTCAAGTAATTTTGCTTATTTTATCTTAGTTGATAATTTTTTACTAGATAACAATTGCATATTAAAGATTATTAAGACAAGTAGAGATTTTGAATAATGTTAGATTGCACGGTAATTATTCAGACAACATCTTTTTGGCAATTTCCTATAAGAGATATCATTGAGATACTTAATATTTTGTGTTTTGTCCATTTTGTCAAGCATTATTGACCCCAGGTGCCCATAGAAAAGAAATGGTAGATAACAGGGAAAGAGGCTGTTCGGAAAAGGGAGGGGACGCTGAGAGTGGAGTACAGAGAAGACAGAGTGGAAATGAGAAAGGGAAGAGGAAAATAAGTGATGTCATAATGATATTTATGAGCACAGGTTCCCCAAGGTTGTATGTTATCGACATATAAAAATTCATAGTGCATACACATTCAAATAAAAATGAAAACAAACAAGATATTAATCTTTGTGTATTCACTTCTCATCTTTATGTTTTTGCAGTTCAAGATCGGCAAGGATATTTTCACTGAGTCATTTATTTGCTATAAAACTCTTAGATGTTTTAAATAACATTTTCATTTTGTTACACTGCAAATTGACTTAGAAGAAATTACACAGAGAGATCTTAAGTGAGCTCTCCTCAGTTTCCCTCAATGGTAACATCTTGTGAACATGTAGTTCAATATCTCAACAGAATATTGACAATGACACAATCCACTGACCTGGCTGAGAACTTTCTGTGTTTATGTGCCCTTGCGCGGGTGTATTCTTTTCTCTGCAGTTTACACATACAAGTTTGTGTGTCCCACACCAGAGTCAAATGCAGAACAGTGTTGACTTCTCAGAGATTTCTCATGTTGCTCCTCTTCTAATCACAGTCACTTCCTCTAACTACAACTCCCTGACCCTTGACCACCATGAGTCTGTTTTCCATCTCTATAATTTTGTCATTTCAAAAATCTTATATAAGCTAATGAATTAGTTATGGAGTTTTGGGGAATGATTCTCTTCCTTCTTTTTCCCTCCTTCTTTAGGGTCAGCAAACTTTCTTCAGTCAAGTCACTCTAAATATCACAGATTTGCCCCATCGCATTAATGAGACCTTGTCCAAGGCATGGGCATACCACAGTTCAATCATTTTTACTCATGAAAGTGAGTATGTGTGCTCTTCTCTTGGTGTTACCAATTAAACTCCTGTGAATATTCATGTAAAGGCCTTTATGCAAATATATTTTCATCAGCTAAATGTCTGTGAGTGTAATTACTGGGTTACATAGTAATTGCATTTTTTATCTTATAAAAAACTTGCTGTTTTCTTGAAAGTTTATTTTACATTCTCCCCAACAATGCACAATGATCTTTAAATTTAATCTAAAGTTTCTGATGTTTATTGTCGTCTCCTACTTTAAAGACTGCTTTCTTATCATATTTTTTATTTGCTGGCAGGAACACTATGCTTAATTCTCATTTTGGTCTTGCAACTTATGTTTCACACAAAATTTATGAGAAAATGCTAAGGAATTTTTAGTAGACTTAAAACAATGGGTTAATAGTCTTATTATCTCCAATTTTACAATAGAATTTCATATTTCCAAAGAAAAATTGAACGCATCTACATAACACAAAGTATGAATGTGTTTTTATTCTAAAACTAAGAAAAAGGAAACTGTGTAGAAGACCTGAGGAAGGTATAAAAATACTGCCATACTTAGAAAATAATTGTCAAAGAAGAACTCTAAATTCCCAAGCAAGATCCAATTTACTTGAAACATTCAGACATTTAAATATTCCTGCTAAATAAAATTTTACCAAATTTTCATCGCATAACTAGCATTACTTTTGTTTATAGTCACATTATTAAAGAAACAAAAATACAGAAAAAACTTTAAAAGAACATGAAATTAGTCATGATGGTACTCATAAAAAGTTGGCTTTCATCCCTTCAGTACTTAGAGGACTTTGTGAATAGTGTTGTTTAGGCATAAGAGAAAAGTGTATAATTTTACGAAATGGGATAAAGTCGAAGTTATATACATTTAAAATGTTACTAACAGATTCAGAATGCAGACTGAAAACACGAGATGTTGTCACTATGCTATCTTAGCTGTTAAATAACAATCCTAGATTACCAGCTCCACCCTTTCTCTGGAAGACTTCAAGCCAGCAGTTACCATCTGCTAATAAATGCCAATCATTTAGCTTCTCGTGCTGAAGTGCAGGTACCTGAACAGCTCCTCCTAAACTGGACCATTCTGGTTTGAGCTTCTAAAGGTAATGCCAGAATGCGAAGGTGGAGGAAACATTTATACTAACTAAATTAATACATAAACTTCAGGTATTATCCAATGCCAATCCTAACAGCTTGGAAAGAAAAGTATAAAAATGAGTTCACTCCACCAGTGCCAGATCCAGTCATCTAGCTATTGTATAAAGCCAGACAGAGGAGCATCTATTGTTTATTATTTCACCATTGAAGAAAAAGAACCCATAATATAAAGAAAAGAAAAATAAAAGGAAAGAAAAGCCTTTCTCTCTGTCGCCGGCTATGGAATACAAATTAAGGTAAATCAACACTGTACTGTAAAATATTTCCTTGAATATTTTTTTCGAGGGTAAAATCCTTGAGGAGTCAGTCATGTATTTCAAGTGTCAGCCAAGCTTAGGAGACCAACTGAGCTTTATAGCTCTCAACATTTATTTATGCATGAGGAAATCTTCTTGACTCAGATTAGGTAGGTTCTGTCTTGGCATCACTTGATTATCCAGTTTAAGCAGAGGTTGGAGAATCAGTTTATGCAATTCAGAGATGCCAACTTGTCAAGAAATGAATCAAGGTAATTTTTTAAAGCCAGTTTTACATAAGAATCTACTTCTATGAGAGATAATGTGCTATTTTGCTGTAATTTACCCATAGAAGTAGAGAAACACAGTTTCAATAAATGATTACCTGTTCCCATTCTCATTGATTAGAGCATAGATATCAAAATTGGTACAAACAATTCAACTATTCCAAGTTTACCCATTCAACTTTATTTAAATTCTGAAGGGGCCAATAGATAAGAATATGAAAGTAAAGTGTAAATTTTTTATATTTTGCATATTGAAACAAGGGTTCAAATTCATATCGTTCTCTATGCTTTTTCTTAATTTCAATCTATAAAATTAATTTATAAATACAAAGGGCACTTTTCACTTAATTTTTGTGTTCACTTTTAGGAGAATGGTTTTATCTTCATTGATTGAAGGTTGTGTGGAGGAGTTATAAGCACTATATTTGGCATTCAATGCAAAATCCTATTTTTTAAGTTTTTGATTTGCTATTTATTTTTATTTTATAAGTGGAACACTTAATATGCTGAGCATCTAGTGCATTATAACAGTCTAATAAATGGCAGAGTCAAGGAAAGAACATAGATTACAGTTTAAAAAATAAGTTATAGTACTAAAAATTTAGTATGACTATCATCTCTGAATGAGTTTCCTTCTCTCTCCTTATCTTTAATTTTCTATTTTGTCCTCAACCAGAACAGACAGAATATTGTCACAGTTCCATACTAGACTATAGAATTCTTTGAAGGTCACTCTGGAGAGTATAAGTTTTAACAACCATCGAGCAGAAATCATGCCATTCTTTGCTACTTTCTTCAGGCTTCTTAATATTTTGAAAAAGACACTTTCTGGAGCAGTGAACCAGAAATGTGTGAATTGCTATTTTTGGATCGATTTAATTATACTCTTAGAAAACTTTTTCTGATCTACTAAGCCTCTCTCTACTTGCTATTTCCAAGTACTTTAAAAATATATTTACTGTATATCATATTAGTGAATCTCCATTGTAATCCTATGATTTATACTACCATGATTATCTCCATTTTACATATAGGGAAACATAGACAACGAGTGCTTAGCTAACTTTATCTAGTGATCTTAGGTTATTAAGCCCAGTGTTGGAATCCTGTTCTAGACCAGCACACGGAGTCACACTTTGTTTAGTATGTCTTTTTTCTTTTCACTGATTCCAGAGAATGAGTAACGTAGAGAGTGGCTGGCTATTTCATGGGAATGGGGACACAAGATGGGTGTAAGAAAGGTGTAAAGGTAGGGAACAGCCACCAGCCATCAGAACAGATGTCTACAAATAGCACACTTGGAGAAGTTTGAACTGGTGATCTTAAAGGTGGAGACTCAGAATAAGACTCAAGACAGCTTTGTGAAATCAATAGTATTATAGCAAGGCAATAAAAAGAAGTAGTGAAAAACAGGAGAAAATAATAAATGAAAAATTAACGAGCAATTGCATGATCAAAGTTCCTCTCTGGAAGTACTCAGAATCTAATTTAAACATAAGTTCAAACTATTTACACAAATTTTGTGACAAGGACTGTGTGAAGCATTTTTAGCATATTCTAGTTATGTAGAAGAGTCACAAATCCATGGGCAAACAGATTAATTTTGAATATTGTCTCTAGATTGTATGAAACACGACAATATGGACTTCTTTTTTTAAATCAAATATACCAAGTGATTAATTCCATATGTCAACTTACCTAGAATTTGACGTGCTCTCTTCTTTTGTCAAACATTAGAATAGATTATACCATAGAATATATTTTAGCTGCAATTAATATTTACTAAGTATGACTTGAAGTAGAACAGATTATTCTTGAAAATGTGAAAGGGCTTTGTGAAATTCATCAAAAACCTTAAATGCAAAGATGGAGGTTCCCTCCACCTTCCCCCCAAACAAAGGAATTCTACTTGCAACATAGAAACTGTGCATCATTTTCAGCACTGGGACCCTAGAATGCAATATCAACTCTTACCTGAATTTCCAGCTTATTGATTTGTCCTACAGAGTTTAGAATTGGGAGGTCAAGGCTGGTCCTGAATTCACTTCAGAGCCCAGGCAGGCCTTGGACTCAAGGCAATCCTCCTGTCTCAGCCTCCCAAGTGCTGGGATTACAGGTGTGCACCACCACACCTAGCTTACGTGGTGCTGGGGAATCGAACTAGGGTACTTAGTGCTTGGCTTAGTGCTTACTCAAGCGCTTTAACCGCTGAGCCATTCCTCCAGCCCAAGTCTCTCTTTTATATATATTTTTATCCTATTGGCTGTATTTCTATGGAGAACTCCAACTATATATATATATATATATATGTATATATATATATGAAGATAAACATCTTCATTGATCATTTAGGTGTATTTGTCCATACGTGATATCTATCAATAATATACTGGATATATTATTAATCACCTACTTTCAACAAGCCTAGTTTTATCAATTTCTTCTTTACCTTTAAAATGGTTGTGCATGTTATGACCTCAAAATAAAAGCCTTTCTTAACACAAAGATTTTCAGAATTTGTGTGCAAACACACACAATCTTTCTTTTTGAGAGAAGTAGTGAAGTAATCTTGATGTCAAGAACACATCATAGAGTCTGATACAAGACCTCATCAAATATTAGCTGTTTTAATAGCCTTAACATAGTCGTACAAATGCCTATTACTCACAGATGAGAAAACTGAGGACAAGAGATTTCATGAAAACATCAGGATCCTACTTTTTGGTCAGTGAAATGATGAGTTAGAAGGCAGCGTTTTTTCCCCACTCATTCCCCCCCCCCCCCATTTTATGGATATGTATAAGCACAAACTTTAAGGTTTACGATGAAGTTTAGCATTTTGTGCACCTACGTATCTTGTCAAGGTGACAAGTACTTTCCAACTTTCCTTTTGTCCCTCCCCCTACTCACCCATCTCTCCCTCCCCACCATACCCCTCCTGTTTCATTAAGGACCTTTCAATGGAATAAAG
>PVKB01002910.1:0-226414 GCA_004027205.1 Ctenodactylus gundi
CGCTGCAAATTGAAGCTTAGATTGGTCAACTTTGCAAGACCTATCTCAGAATCAAAACAAAACAAATGCGTTAGAGATGCAGCACAGTGTAGAGGCTCTGGGCCTGATCCCCAGTAAGAGAGGGAAAGGAGGAAGAAAGGAGGGAGGGAGAGAGAGGGAGGGAGGGAGGGAGAGAAAGGGAGGGAGGGAGGGAGAGAATGTGCACACAAGAAAGAGACCATGAATTCAATGTACCCCTCACATCCTGTCGTTCCTTCTGATTATCTATTGTCCTCCACAAACTCCTCCTGTTGCCGACTCCTCAGCCTCCATCATCGCCCCGCTCAGCCATACAACCTTGCCAATCATTTATTAAATAAGGACATCTCTATGGCCCTCTTATCTGGCACCAAGAGAAGGTTACGGAAGCCAAGCAGTTACAGCATGGGCAAACGCTTCCCGGTATAACGAGTGGTCCAGTGTTATAAATTTAGTTGACACAGCACCCTGGTATGCAGTGGTCAGGAATGAAACAGCTCTTTTCCAACAAAGCTTTGGGTGAACTCTAAGTTGCAGATGGTGACAGGCTTCGCAAATTACCACGGTGGCCACAAATCAAAGCACCATCCTCGTGTGTGCATGGAGTGGAAGGGACGGGTGGCCACCCATCCGTCTTAGCCGGCACCCAGCATGCGCTGTGATCAGCCACAAGTGATCACGGAGGAAGGACGGGGACATAATTCTGTGGGCAGCTCACGCTGCTTCCTCACTTACATTTTGATCTCCTAGTGTCACGACAGAATGTAGGGGTCCTTGGAGCAGCCTGGCCCTCTGCTGAAGATACCCAGGCAGATTTATTGCATGAGTGCACTTCCTCAACTGGCCTGGAGAACATCTCCAAAGCACCCTTGAATGAAAGGCCATGTTCAAGGAGACGAGCACTTAGCACAGGGAGGTGGGACTGCACATTCGATTCCATGCCTCCACAGCCTGTACGCTGTGCTTCCGTTACTTTGATGTTCAGGGTGTTTATTTGCTAACAAGAAGCAACAAAAAGCAGCATTTTTTCCACCCTATTATCTGTGGCAGAAAATAATTGCCTCAAGAATTAGCAGTACATGAAATTTTCTCTCTGCACCATCCAGTCCCCTACTGATCCACTTCTTAAATAAAGGATTAAGAGCCCCAGCTACTAAAAATGCCTGTGGCAGTAAGTCTCAGCTCAGCCTCCATTGGTGAGGATTGTGCTAAAAAGAGCCATTTGCCCGAGTGTGCTCCCTTCCTAGGGTAAACAAGCTGGATGACTGGTTGTCAATAGGGATAAAGGCCTGGTCTTCCTGCCCTAACCTGGGACATCTCTGAAGGACCCATTTATCTCCAAAATTCCCCACAGGGTCAGTTGGAGATTCCATTAAAGTCACATCACTTTGCATTTTTCCCTCTCCCCGGTCCTGCCCACTCTTCTTCCCCTTTCATGGTGTGTCTCTGAAGAACACTCCTGTGGCACGTGTGTGAGCCAATGCCTCTAATCCCAGCGATCTGGGAGGCTGAGGCAGGAGGATCACAAGTGCAAGTCCAGCCTGGGCAATTCAGTGACTTATCTCTGTCTGAAACTAAAATAGAAAAGGGTTGGGATGTAGCTCGGGGCAAAGGCCCTGTGTTCAATCCCCAGGACTGCTAAAATAAGAAAATGAATGCTCCCTCATGAGCCTCCTGGACGCTAATTTCAGCCTCAGTGCCAATTTGCCAGGAAAACTGACTACTTCTCTTTCCAACATGGAAACAGATGGCTTGAAAGAGAACCTTGTATCTAATTTCAAATACCAAAATTACTTCTATGGTAGAAAGATGAGTCTTTGCCCGTTAGCTCCAGAAGAGAGAACTAAGATCAGGGAATAGAAATATTAAAAGGTATTACTTAGATCAATATATGAAATGCATTTGCAACAATTATGGCTTTTTAGAAATGGAATGGGCCTCAGAAAGTAGTGAGTTCTCTGTCACTAGGAGCATGAAATGGAAGCTAGGTCATCATTTGACAAAGGGCTTCCTCCCACTACTCTGGGAAACTTCAAGACCTAGTTCCAGTGTTGGATCTGTGATGCGCCATCTATTCTAACTCCATGGTCAGGACAGTTCTATCTTCCCTGTGTTGTTACAACACGGGGTGCATTCCTATACCAGGATATTTATCACCAAAAAACACTCAGGTTTGCCTCCTCCTGAAAAAAAAAAAGTATATCTTACAGTCACTAACTATGCCTTATTTATCGCTAGGTCCCTAGATGGCACATGAATTTTTAAAATGCTTCTTGTTTGAATATTGTAAAGACATTTCTTTTGCAGTGGGTGGGGACTGTCTGGCCCCTAGGCCCTCTCTAGCCTGCAAAATCATTTGATCCTGCCTAGGCAAGGCCTCACCAATAACACGCAGCTCCAGCCATCATATTAGGGGCGAGTCAATTCAATGTTTTACCAAATATAGCAGGCTAATTTTTAAGTTGATAATTTTTTTGTGAGGCCCGTGAGTGATGTCATAAATATCCAAATGGCTCTTGGCAGGAAAAAGTCTCCCTATCACTGCTTTATTGGGTGGGAAGTGAACTAGAATGACATCAGTGGTTTCATCCAGTTCCAAATGTCTACGTTGATAGTATACATCCGCCTTGTGGACATAAGGTATGTCCAAAAAGTTGTACCTAAACTGTGCTTGTAGAGAATGCAAAGGGACCCCTGTTGTAGACTGCCCGGGTGGCAAAAAGCTGCCAACTCCCTTTGTAGCTAGCCTCTCTAGGGACACCTTGTATGCTCACCTGGTCCAAGCCCTCCTCTCCCATTCTTTCTTACAATGACTGCAAAAGGACCTTAACACCAGCTCTCCACTGAAGCCTTTTCTTCTTTTCATTCTTTTTCTTTTTGATACAGACTCTCACTCTTCAGCCCAGGATGCTCCTAGGCTCACTATGGAGCCCAGGCTATCCTCAAACTCATGGCAATTCTCCTGCCTCAGCCTCCTGAGTGTTGGGATTAAAGGTGTGTGCCACCACACCTGGCTTCTGTGGCGCTGGCAAATAGGTGTTTGCTAGGCAAGCACTCTAACCACTGTTAAGCTATGCTTCCAACCCCTAAAGGTTCTCTTGCGAAAGGCAGGAGTGACCTTGACACAGCCAATTCCAAGGTCAATGTGCAGGTATCTTTACTTAAAAACAACATTTGACTTCCTTTGGCCTGCTTAATCGTCCCCAATTTCTGCTTTTCTCCCTCTAGTCTATGAGTCTATGTTTAACAAAGAAGTAGGCCGTGTGTGTGTGTTTGCGTGCATGTGTTTGTGTGCTCGCGTGCGATATTGAGGATTGAACCTAGGACCTTTATACTGAACTACATCTCCAGCCCATTTTTAAAATTTTGATTACAAAACGAGGTCTCACCAAGTCACTAAGTTGTCCAGGCTGGGCTCAGACTTGCAATCCTCCTATCCCAGCTTCTCAGAGTGCTGGGATTTTCAGGCATGCATGACTGCACCTGGTAGGACTAATTTTTAAAATTTAAATTACAGATGTTATTTTTCTGCCCCAAACTCTATATGACTGCTCAATTTGCTTAAAAAAAAAAGAGTAAGCCAGGCCTGGTGGCATACTCTTCACACACACACACACACACACACACACACCCCCCAATAACAAAAAAGGACAGGCTGCAGGCTAGACCCTTCTGGCCACGAGTACTTAATGTACTTATTAGGAGCTTATTGCCTTTTCTAAGCTAGAATGCAGACTCCGTAAGGGCAGGAGGTGATCATTTGTTCAATATTATAACCCAGAACCTAGATCTCGTCCTGCTCCACAGTGGGTTCTCAGCATGTATCTGTCGAATTTAACAAATACGATAACTGACGATGCAACTATATATTTTTCAAATCTAACTTATCTTTCTTGGCGATCCAACTGTGGCCGTACATTTTTAATATCTCTCCTATTATGAAAATCCTAGTCCTTCATAATGTCACAGACATTACGGCCCTCTCAGAGTACCAGTGTAGTTTCAGACTGAATATGCTTACATCCGATTTTCCTTTCCTATTATATAAAGAAAATTCTCCTCCATTCTAAATTTAGCTCTCAAGGGAAATATGTGTTTCATGAGTTCAACGCTACTAGGCTTCCTCTGAAAGCTTTCTCCACACCACCAGATTATGAAGGCAGGTGTAGAACGATGCAATGAGCGATTAGGGTCACCCTGCCTTCCCCAGGAGGAGTTCTGAATATTCCGGGGTTGAAACAATATGGTGAGCAAAATCTCTTTCTTCTTCTGAATTAAGGTGAAGGACTTCTCTCTACCCATCCAACCCTAAGAGATGACTTCTTTCGGCTGGAGAGGTTCATTCAGTGTGTAGGGTGCTTGTCTAGAGTTAGTAAGGCCCTGGGTTTGATCTCTGAGCACAACATACACCACATAAAAATTAGCCGGGATTAAAGGTGGATGAATGCAATCCCACCACTTGGGAGGCTGAGGCAGGAGGATTACCATGAATTTGAGGCTAGCCTGGGCTACATAGTGAGTACAGCACTGGCCTGGACTACAGAGAGCAAGAGAGAGAATGAATGAGAGGGAATATGGATCATTTCCTCTTATGACTACAAATCCTCCAGTACAGATGACCAAGGCTGGAGTTGGATACTTGGATGTACTTAAATAGAGCAGCTTTGAGAGATATGCCTTCCGCGATGGGCTTTAACCTCACCCCTGGACAGAAATATCATTCCTGAAACATATGACAAAAGCTCAACGATGGACAATCGTCATCTTTCCTGTCTGTCAAATGCCAGACTCATTCTGTTCCTTAAACCCTTGCACATTAGAAGAAGAAAAAAACCCTGGGTGTTCCAAAGCCCATAAATACAAATTCAAGCATCCTGAGCTAGTTTAAGAGCCACTCTGGATAATTAATCCTCAAAGAGGCTTTTGCTAAGTTGATCAGTTGACCAGGCTGGGTTCAAACGTGCGATCCTCCTGCCTCAGTCTCCCAGAGTGCTGGGGTAACGGACATATGCCACTATGCATGCTTCTTTTTCTCAATTGTTCTTTCACCAGACAGTTTTGCTTTCTCCTTGGGTCCTATGCTATTGTTCTTCCTGACTGAGTTTCCCTCTGGGATGTACTTTAATCCCCAAATTTAAGTCACAGCTGAGAAACAAACTAAATGTATTCATGTCGAGAATATCTGCAGAGTTCTTCATATGCTAGCGCTCAAAGATGGCTTTGTAGCAGAAAGCAAGCTTATAAGCAAAGGAAAAGGCAAGAAGAGAAGAATAAGAAAAAAGTAGATTCCCTTGCACTAGCCTACCTAACTGAATTACAGGATGAAAGCAAGGTAGCACCAGGCTGGAGAAGAGTAGAAGTGGGAAGGTGTGCAGGTGCTCTGTGAGGTATCAGGAATGCCAGAGTTGTAACAAGCCTAGTTCATTTCATCTTAAATTAAAATTCCTCTCTATGGCCTGCTTCATTATGCAGATCAAAACAACTCTCAGATGGATCGGCTTGTATTTTTATTAAGAGGTTCTTTTCTATAAAAGAGCAAGCTGACAGGTTCAACAACAATCCAGTTCTGTGACTGAATTGAGGTCTTTTTAAACAAATCAGACGGAATGAGTTAGTGGAATAAGAGATGTGTTTAAAATTTAAAACGGATAGGGAAAACCAGTATAAGTATTACACTAACAGTATCAGCTTAGTAGTAGCTTGGTTAGTAATAGCCAAACTAAATTTATTGAGACAAACCCAGTGTATACAACACGCATAGCTTTCAGACATCTATGGAATAAAATGAAAGGCATCATAAAACCAAACCTAATAACTAAGGGAAACACATTCTGATCACTTCTTCTTAAGTATGAAATACTAAATTCCAAACTGCCTTCAGCCAGCACATCATTCCATTTAATGTAAGCCAAAAGGGGAAAGTCTGCAGAATGGTGGTCATTATCGAAGGGCAGGGTTAAGTATAAGCCAGTGATGCACTCGACGTACCAGCGGCATTTTTCAGAGTGAAGATGTTGACATTTGTCTCAAATAAATTAACAGTCCCAACTCCTCATGTGCATTTGATCAGAACATCACGTCCCTACACCGGGAGGAGGGGAGTCACCCTCATGAGTAGAAAGGTAGGAACAGCTTTTATACTTGATTAAACTATGTGTGCGAGTCCCTCATTTGTTGCCAAAAATAACAAGAGCATCTACTGTAGAGAGAGCGACTATGCTTACCCACATGGGTCTCCTCAAGAGATCACTGGAAAACAAAATCTCTTCATCCTCCCATCGCTGCCCCACATGGATACAAGGGCTAAAGTGTGACAAGCACGGCTGCCGTTTGAATGTAGGTCTGACACACCCATCTGTTAGATTAACAAGCCCCTGCCTCTAGTGGTGACATCCAGAAAGAAGTTTCTGGAGAAAGCTTTTTTGTTTTTATTTTTCCCACCAAAGAGCCAGTGATCAGTTTCCCTGGGTCTCTAGATTGGAAAAGAAATCACTAGGACCTTACACACAGCAATCTATGGTTGCTCACAGATTCGCATCTCCCAAACCAATTTGTTCATCTGTCTCAGAAAGCACTGTGAAGGGGTCCAGAAATTAAAATAAAATTGCACAGAGGACTATTTAAACAAAAACAATCTGCAGCAACTTGTCAGTAGCTGCCTGTTGCAGCCACAGTGAATCATAGGGGTGTGAGCTTTAGCCACACAGTACTGCCTTCCAGTCTTGAAACCCTAGACTAGCCAAGTCCTCACCAACATCTCCTTCCAGCGCTCTACCCAGTCCTGGGTGCACTGACATGAGCCTGCTTTGCTCATGGCCCCTGTAACTGAAGCCTCTCTTGCCTCCCAAGTTGCCCATTCAAAGGACTAAGTTTCCCCTCAATGCCCTGAATTCTACTTCAGACTCTATCCAGATGAGTCCAGCTCAGAACCTCCAACCACTTGGCACAATCACTAACTTCCCTGATTCCCTCTGTCTACAGGTGCCAGCTGATGCCTGAACCCATCTCCTCTTTTCTGTTCTATACGGTGAGATGTCAGGATTCTATTAGCTCCAACATGTTGGTGTTCCTCTGCCCACTTCTCGGTTCATCCCCTGCATGCCCACACCAGTCTGAATCACACCAAGAGGGCTACTGAGTCTTAAACAGGGGGTCACAGCTTCCTGACCTCTGCTCCACAGCTGGAAGCCCACAGCTGGGTTGGGTTTGACCTTTTCCAGCTCTATGAGTGTGCCCAGGCCTACTGTTAAGATTCTAAGTTCTTCAATGGAGTAGAAATGGCTTCCAGTCTCTGGTTAGTTGCATGTGAGGTTGAGATTATTTTTGTTTTCTTAGTGCTGAATATTACTCTTTTTCCACAGTTACTCAACTCTTATACTCATGTATAGGCCTGCTGCCTATTAGCACTAAAAATGGATCTTTTTAAGTTTGGAAGCCGTAGGTTTTTTCCTCACTTGGATAGGGATGGATAGAGTCTCACGGAGAATAAAATACAACCTGCCAGAGCAAACGACAGCTCCTAATCAGAAGTAGAGAACCACACCAACGGTATTTTTCTAGCCATACACTCTTGTCTATACTTCTAGAGAAACTCCTGTCCTTTATCAACACACAACAAGCAATACTCAGAATATACAGAAATGTTGCCAACCGAGCGTCTAACACAATCACTTTCCCTGGCCCAGCCAGTTCCTTCTGACTTCCCAGCACAATCCCTGCCAATGGCTCTGGCACTCATCCCACCACTGGAATCAGCACTGCCACGAGGCTGAGACGTTTTTCCTCCCCTGACCCAGTCCTATTTCCATAGACCCCATTCCCATGGAAATGTCTTAGCTGGTCCCCTCTCCCAGCCCAACCAGGTTGTCTAATTTCCCCATTTGGGACCTTATTTGAGGAGCTTGGGTTGTAATAACTCAAGAATACCTAAGTTGGCAATATCTTTCCTAGAACCTGACAGGTAAGAGAATGATCTACTTGGGCTGAGGGGATAGCTCAGTGGCTAGAGGGCTTGCCTAGCATGTGCAAGGCCCAGGGTTTGATCCCCCAGCACTACACAAACCTTTTCATGCCTATAATCCACGCATGCCATTCCACGCCTGTAATCCCAGAACTAGGAAGGCTGAGGCAGGAAAACTGCCCCGAGTTCCAGGCCAACCTGGGCTCCATAGTGAATTTAGGACCAGCCTACAGATAAAGTAAGACTCTGTTCCAAGAAAGCAGGGGCCTACTTAACTCTCATTTTCCCCATAATGACGATTTTTATTGGTATACGTTTGGGATACAAAGCAATTACATTCAACTCAAGGAACCTGTCCATACTGTGTCTTAATCATTTTTATTTCCCCCTCCCCTCACTGCTCTCCAACCTCCCTCTCATCCTCCTATTGTGAAATTTGCTCATTTACTTGTTTTTCAACCACATTTGGTGGTGTCCAGCATTTCTGTAGCTCATGACGTTTCCTCTGCCTATTCTCGCTTGGATGGATCAGGCAAGCAGGGGGAGAGGGCTCTGAAAGAAAACTCCACATGCTATTTGAAATGTGAATAAACTGAGGCCCACTTTTCTTATTCAAACTCTACTGACTGTCTGGAATATAGAGCCGTGGTGACAATCTGGACCCCTCACAGCAGGATCCTGCCTATACGGGAATCACTGCAGACAGGACAGGATCCTGCACGCAATCTCATTACCTTCAGACTTGGCAGGAAAGGAATTCACCTGAAGCTACAGACTCCCATCAGCCAGCTGTGAATACTGATCCCTACTAGCAAAACAAACTGGGCCACCCCCTTATGTCTCACCAATGACATTTTCATGTCAATTTGCTGCTGCTGAAAGGTACCAATATGTTCCTCTTTGACAAGCACAGCTGAAACTCACTGTTAAATAACACCAGATCTCAGAGAACAGACATCAGCCACAGTGGCTTAGCCACTAGGCCCACTCAGAGGAGGACTGCCATTTGATCAGTTCAGGGGG
Source organism: Ctenodactylus gundi (assembly GCA_004027205.1). Lineage (NCBI taxonomy): Eukaryota > Metazoa > Chordata > Mammalia > Rodentia > Ctenodactylidae > Ctenodactylus > Ctenodactylus gundi. The sequence continues at coordinate 9,002 of PVKB01002910.1, forward strand.
CGGTGGGGTTGGAGCCAGATGATTTTCCAGGTATTCCAAAGGAATTCTACAACCTTCTTCAGGTCTGTATGCCAGGAAGCCCAGCAGCAATCCTGACTTTCAGACACATGGCCCTGTGTCCACCTGGAGTACATCACTTGCAGATCAAGCCCTTTGGTTCTTAAAATCTCTTTGGTAACAGGCACAGAATACACCATCAAAACTTTTGTCAAACTGAATCAAACTAATGCCAAGATGGATGATGATTTGTCACTACCCTGTGTGCAATGATCATGATCAAACCCACTCTCAGCCTTTGCTTGTTAGGCATAAATGACTTTCCTATTTTACAGTTCTTGTGACAATTTTTTTTGGCAGTGTTAAGGATCAAATCCCGGGCCTCTCAGTGCTACATAAGTAATGCCCTCCTGAGCTACACATCGCACAGCAATATTTGTTGAGTTACTCACAGTGTTTTTGTTGCTATCTCTCTGTAATATAGATCAATTCTCACAGCCTTAGGAAGAAAACCCATTTTAATAGTAGTCTTTTTTCTTATTTATTTATGTATTTCATTTATTTAGTATTTGGTGCTACCGGGAATCGAGACCAGGCCTTCAGACTCAGCTACATCCCCAGTCCATTTTTTAGATTTGATTTCAAAATAGGGGCTCATTAACTCAATACGTTACCCAGGCTGGGCTTTTCTTTCCTTTTATGCGGTGCGAACAATTAGACACAGAGCCTTGGGCACAGTGAGCACACACTACCACCACTGAGCCGCATCCCCAGCCTTCCATTTTGCTAACACAGGCAGCAAGATTTAGAGAAGCTAAGTACTTGCCCGAGGTCACTGGTGATGAGAAAACCTTAAGCAGGTCCAATTCAGGGTCCTCTTGCACGGAACACACTCAACCACTGCACCACACATGCTCACGCTTCCTCTGTTACCTTCGGAGGGACTTGGGGGACCATCCACACACCCTCACTTCATTGTGAAGCACAGAATGATCAGAGTCTCTAGTAAGAGTCTCCCCCTGCCTACTGCGATACAGAGGTCACTTTCCTGAGTGTATTAAGCTTCACTCCCCGTCACCTGCTCCTCCATTCATACTGCTGACCAGAGACAGGCTTCGTACATGCAATTACGCTGTGGCATCTCCTACTGGCCACACATACAACCGGTTCCTTATAATCTTCCATCTGCTAATCAAATGCATAATGAGTATGAGAGCAGAGCTATGAGAGGTGGGAATGAAACAGAAGCCTCGATTCTTACAGTTAGGTGAGATGGTAGGGAAGTTACCATCAATTACATACAGAATAATTGATGGTATTCCTAACTTTAAATGACAGTGAGGGTTAGGAGGTCAGTGTCATGGGACTGACAGGGAACAACATCCAGACAGCAGTATTTCTTAAGCTTCTTCTTACTTACCCTTCTCCTTGCCAGTTCCCTCACCAGGTCTGTGCAATGAGCAAGCTAAACACTCAGGTGCATTCACCCCAAATGAAACCCACCATTAATAATGTGCATAGAAACACAGGGAACACTGAGCCTTGAACTTAGCATTCAGTGTGTCCTCGGTGGACAAAGAGCTTCTAGTAGCTCCCACCGCGGGTGGCAGGGCAGGGCTGATGGACATACCACACAGCAGCATGTCCAAATCACATCCACAGTCTAAATAAATTATGTGTAGATCTTTTCCTTGATCTACATAGCTTTTCATTTTCATCTGAGAAAATTAGATTAATATGACAGACTGGTTCTTTATGAAGTGAGGTTCCCTGGTTAGAATGGCTGTAAATTAATTTTGTTAAGATTTCTCTTCCAGTACGCCTCAGAAAAGCAAGCAAAATAATGATCTTCAGTCTCCTTCCTTAGATGTATTAGATTTCTGCACACTGGCCTTGTTCCTCTGTCTCCCCAGTAGTTTTTAAGTGGACACTCTGATCAGCAGCTCAGCTGACTATTTAGATGCTCCTTTCATAGAAATAACCCGGGTTGCAAATTTACACTCAAGCAACTCACAAAAGTAGCCCGCTACCCAATTTTTTTCCTTAGTTGTATTTTTTGTTCTAAATGTTAAAAAAAAGCATAGATGCCTCCTAAATGCCATTAGTTCCCAAGACTACATCCATGTCTAGTAAATAAATGACTAATAAATACAATTTTTTCTAATTGATTAACCAAGGATGTATTATGAGAGTTGCTTTTATTCTTGGCCTCATCAAATTAAATAAATTTATAGTAATAGTGGCATTTTTTCTGTGTATAAAATAATTACTCAACTTTGGCCAAAAATATATGATACAGACTGAATCAGAGGCACTTTCTGTTACAAACAGAGTAAGGCACAATGGTCTTGTCTATATGTCGATGTTTATACATAGTAAATTTTCAACAGTGAGTTACCAAAATTATAGGTTTAGTCGTAAGTCATGATACACTCAAACTAAGGGTATCTTCACTCATAAGGAAATACCTCTCTTATTCATATTGCTGAGGTCCACAGCAATACAAAAATGATTAAATTTTTCTAAATGAGTTCCCAAAAGACCTTCCACTAAGGAGCTCCATGGGATCAAAAACCTAGTTTCAGTTAGTTCTCAGTTTTGAAGTCTGTCACGATGAAGGGTTAGTTTTGCTCTCCTTAATTCTCTCTTGCCGCAAGGCAAGGTAGAATCTCTCCCAGGTTTTCCTCTCTGTTCCTTCCGAGAAAGGCAGAGATTCTCTTGCTTTTGCCACAATAAAACTCTTTGGATATCTCATTGGCCTTAGTAGTGGATTTCAGTTCACACTGTTCAGGAAAGGGCTTTTAGAATTAGATGAGCCTCCTTCTGTGGCACGTAAGTAATTAGACTCAATTCTCCTTTTCACTCAATGCCCCTTGTGCACAACCTGGGCTACTCCTAGCACAGCCCAGGCACTGACTGTCAGAGGCGGGGACTTGTGGGAAGGAAGTGTCTGGCCAGAGAAAAGTCCCAGGCCATCAGATCCTGTGTTTATCTCAGGATTAGAACTAAAGCCTGTGAACAAATGACAGGTCTCTCACCTCTGACACGAAATAGAGTGGGACCATGACAAATCGAGGTCATGAGCACTAGGAAATGACAGGAAACAGAAGCTGTGAGATGGCAGAAGGAGGCAGAGCAGAAAAGGAAATAGGCCGGACACACTGAAGAAGCTGAGATTTGTTCACACACAAAGCCTGTCTCCTGGAGGAGACTCAGTTGGCCCCAGCCCCGGGGGTTTCTCAGCCCTCACAGATTCCCAACCCTCTTCATCCATGTTTTATAACAAATTGTCTAACATTTTGGCTTTTGTGTGTGTGTGTGTATATGTTTATTGTTTTTGAAAACTTAGCTGGTCTTTGTATTCACTAATTCAAAGAGCCTAACTTGAAATAAAAGGGCTACTAGCTGTTATGATTTTCTTTATAATAGCATCCTTGGAATTTTCATTCTCACAAGGCAGACGATGCCTGGATGAATTTCACCTTGCTCAGAATTCAACAGAGCAGAGCTATGGCGAAGGTCAGGCCTCACCCCAGGGGCTCAGACTGCTGGAGCAGAAAAGGTGGCTGGACAGTCCCCTCAGCAAATCAAGGTCGCTCACACACGGGCCTCCTGCCTCCACCAAGGCCCTTTGCTCATTCCCCATTCTGCCTCCATCCACTGGCTGGCCGTAATAGTCATTCAAGTGTGGCTTTTGTGTCACATGGGCCTGAAGATGGATGGTGAGCTCGTTGCACGCACCCCGAGTCCTGCCTATGCACATGCTCCTACGTTCCCAGGCATATCCCTGAAGATGCAAGACACACGCCAACAGCTTTCCTCCATCTGTTCTTCCATCTACCTTAGCCATGGGTGTTTACTCAGGCTGCGACATATGGCTAACATAGAACTGGGCACAGTTCAGAAATACAATTTACTGGAAGATAAAGTCATATCATGAGCTGGGCCTGTTCAAGCAGGCCTGTAATTCCGGACCTCTAGGAGTCTGAGGCAGAGGGATCACAAATTTGAGCCTAACCTAGGCAACATAAGGATTTAGATTCTCTCAAAAAAAAATCCAAAATGAAAACTGGCTGGCTATGGATCTTGTGAGAGGACCCTGGGCTTGATCCCCAGTACCAAAAAATAAAAACAAAAGTCAAACATACTTGAAAGTTTGCAGTTTACTTGGCGATAAAGACTGTTTGCTTCTAGAAGCTGAGGAATAGATATTAGCCCAACCAATTCCCTTTCACAGATTATCAAAAGGGTTAATCAGAAGTTGTTTGCAAACCAAACAGGGCCCTGAGATAAGTATGCAAGACAAGTGGATGATGCTGAGTACCTCTGATTGTACAAGTATAATGATAGTTGAGGAACGGAGCCGCATGACACCCTGTGATGAGATGGCCATCTCTGTGCTACTCAAAGCCACCAGGCCCCACTCAAGCCTCAATAACACCCTGAGGAAAGACATCTGTGCAACCATAATCTGTTCACCAAGTGAGCTATTTATTTGCTCAAAACTCCTATTTTATTTTGATTTTTGATCATCTGACTATTGTTCTTGTTTTCTAAATTTTGAACTACATCTCTTTCTCCACAGCCCTGCTCTCTCAAGACTGGTTGGTAGGCCCCCAGCAGAGCTGAATTTGCTGCCATGTTCAATTTCTCCTTGCTGCACATAAACCTGGATTACACTTTGCTCCAGTTATGTCATCCACTGTGTCCTTGGCAGCTTAGGCTGGGAGAATTAGCTCCAGCCATCCAAGTCAAGCTCAGTGTCTTCTAAATCATCAGTCAATTCACAATGACCTATCTGACCATGATCACTTCTGAAGAACTTGACATTCACCGATATTGACCAAATTTGTTTCACTTTGAGTATAAGAATCTAACCAGTTAAAATATTAAGCTTATCCTGTGTAAATGATGGCTGAAGAGTTCTTAAAAACACTGATTTCTGAAATATTTAGTAGATTTCACTGGACTTTGTTGGCATGAGAGGTTATAGATTTATTTGTTGGCATTGAAACTTAAAACTCTTAACAGTCAAGCACTAATTTATCCCTGGGGTATCTCAACACAAAACATAAACTCCTATTTTAACCACACAAGGAAGTAAATATACGGCATTTATTCCCAAGAGTAACATTCCAAAGATATTCTGTGATGAGTTCTGTCTGGCGAGATCAGGGGATGACCTCCAGGGATCCCTACATGCCTTCTCTCTCTGTGTTTCATCCCTAGTCCCCTCCATCTTCAATGACCTTGAGAGTTGGTTTCCTGTAGCTGTCACTTCACAATGGCCCTCAAGAGAAAATCTAAAATTTAGATTTTTTTCTCTTATAAACCTACACGATTTTGAAAGAAAGATTTACTAAGAAGCCAAAATAACAAAGCAGTAAGTAACCAAAAAAGGGAAAAGCATATTGCTACTGCAGAAAAAGAACTCAATCTGGAATCAAAAAATTGGATTCAAATCTGAGTACTTCTTAGCTATGCGATCTTAGACAAGTTATTTATATTATTTAAGAAGTCCCATCATTCTCCGGAAAGAAGAAGTGCTAATTCTTAATTCACAGACTTGTAAAGAGGATTAAATGAGACCAAAATTCTTAGCATTGTACCTGATACACAGTAGTTTCTCTGGTTGAATAAGTATAAATCTACTGACCATACACAATGGCCAAGAATATAAGCAAGGAAGGGTTTTACTTTGCAGAAGTTTGCAAACTGGTTAAGTTGCTAAGTTTCACTGTCATTTTTATTGTCTTCCTTATCAAAGCCTCAGTCATATTTGATCAAACGCAGCTTCGAAGTTTGACTGGACTGTAATACGACACAGAGCAGCGTGGGCTCTTGAGTCATTCTCTTCTGAATACACAGGAGCGTTCCATCCTCTCTGGCCCTGCATGGGTCCCACTGATGGGACGTGGCCCATGGCTTGAAGTCATACGCTCACCTTGATAACGGCTCTAATTTCCAGCCCAAGTGAAACACTTTTGCATCTTTCCTCCTTCTTCCGATTCGACCAGACATCTGAAGATAACTCAATGACACACTGATGACACTGGCTCTACTATTTCACAACAGTTGTCTTCTTCAGCTATTGGTCCTAGCGGCCACTGGGCGTCTGGTCTCAGATGGAGCAGTTGCCACTGCGGAGCTTTGGCAGGTGCCCCTCTGGCAGCTCTTCACCATCGTGCTGCCTTCCCTTGGCAAACACAATTCCTCTTTGCTCTCTTAAGGGAAACTGTTCCTTTCTCTCCGTGCAAAACCCAAGAGATTTCCTCTCTGCTTGCCTCAAACTGGACTTCTTCCTCCAACCTGAGTGAGACCAGCACATCTGGCCTAGTTGCTGAATGGTGTGCCCTGAGTAGGGCCTAAACTAATCCACTTCTCCACCGCGCTGGCCTCCCCTGCCTCCGCCCGCAGCTCCACCCACCTTGCTTCATGCTGTCTGCACTGAAACGCCCACCTAGCCAAGCTCTACAGAGTAAATTCTGCAAAGATGCTCACAAGGGAAAGCGATGTAACTCCTGCTAACAAGCAGAAGCATTGAAAGCATGGCTGTCCGAAGTAAATACCTAAAGAAGTGCAAGAAGAGATATATCGGAAACAGCATGACGCTGCTCTACCGCAGACAGCATCCCAGTAACAAATTACTTTTCCTTTTCCAAACTAGCTGATTTCTACCTGTATTCACAGCTCCACAAAACAATCACACTTCCCACGTTTGTCTTCACCAATGCCGTGCCGGCTCTGTCACAAATGTATGTTCATTAGAAAAGTCTCAACTTCTGTTCTTACCAGGTTTCTGCTAATGTGAGCAGAAAGAAGTTTTGGTAATAAATTGCAAAAGAAAAGATGTGCCTCCTGTTCATACCCTAAGCTGGTAAGTAGTATGAATGGGTACCAAATCAGTTCCATGGACAATAAACATAAAACCACCTTGAGCTCACCTTAGACAAGGTGGCAGTGATGCTGTGGTGATGGCACTAAAAGTCAGGAGCCAATTCTAGTGGTGGGCATAATTTAAATAAGTCTGAGCAGATGGTTGTGAGGATAGAAAGGCTCAGGTAGGCCGATCTTCAGAAGGTATTTATCAAGTGTCTAAGGGACACCAGACACAGGGTTGAAGGCTGAAGATGAAGACGGGAGCTTCCTGTTAGTTGAGTAAAGAAACAAAAGGGAAATAGAAATGTATAGTCGTAAGTAATAATAATGTTGTATTAAGTCATGTAAGGGCAAGAGCTCTGTGGTGATACTGTCTAGACTAGAACAAGACTCTACCATCACATGCTATTTGCTGGCTTAGACAAGTTACTTAACCTCTTTTGCTATGGTTTCTTTGCTTTAAAATGGGTTAATATTGTACTTATCTCAGAGGGTAAATGAGATTGACCTTGTGAAGTACTTAATGCCAGGAATTAAGTGCTCTGAGAATTATGATTTGTACTACTATGTCCATATCTGATGTCATAAACATAGTTTCTTAGAAGTAGAATTAGTCAAGGGTATTAACCTTCAAAAGTTATTAGTATATTTTTACATATTGTTTTCTAAAAGTATCACATTGTTGCACACTCTTCTAAGTAGCATATAAAAAGATTCATCTCACACAGCTAACATGTTCTTTAAATGTTTTCCTAAATCTGTGAGTAAAAATGGTATATCACTGTTGCTTTACCTTCTGCACAGTTCATTAGAGGGTAATTTTTTTTTTCATTGACCTACATTATTTCCCTTTACATAATGATATTCCCAGTTTATAAATGTGAAACTAGAAATTCTGGTTGTAGAGTTTGGTAGGTGCAGCTTTTGAAAATTTCTGAGCAAGAAAACAAATTAACATAATCTTATATGATAGTCTACATGTGCTAGCTCATGTCTCATTTCTATTCTAGAGAAAGACTCGATTAGTACAAGTATGAAAGTTTGGGGAATTTGGGGGGGGGGGGGCTGGAATTAGGCCAGAGACAAGAGAATACACAGAAAATTTTAAGACAGAATGACAAAAATAGGTAGAAAACAGAGCTTTAAAATGTTTATCACAGCCAGGCAAGGAAAAACAGGAAATGAGACATCAGTCCTCAAAGTCCTTAAAATTGATATCTCCCTCTAATTGTGTGTGTGTGCGCACACTTATTATTGGGGATCAAGCCCAGGACCTTCACACTGAGCTACACCCATAGCCCATTTTTTGCTTTTAACACAGGGTCTAAGTCCTTAAATTGCCCAAGCTGGATTCAAATTTGAGATATTCCTGTCTCAACCTCCTAAGTGCTAGAATTATCGACCTATGCCACAAAGCCTGGCTCTTATCCAGTTAACTTTAACTAAACACACCCCATACTTCAATATGGCTTTTGCTATAACGATGTACTGCAAAATGCACAAAGACTGGGTGGCAGTGGGCAGCAACATCACCACCAGGGAAAGCAAGGGCACGCTAATGGGAGTCCCAGAGGTGCGTGGCACTTGAAGCAACGCTGATCCTGAGCCCTCTTCCATTAACCTGATGGCCCTGCTACCATCTCGACCTAGGGACAGAAAAGAAGACTCTGAGTAAGAATAGCATCTGAGTACGCCTGCTTCAGCCCATGCTGTCACCTTTGGAATGGCTCTTTTTGGTTCCAAGAGCAGAGGGACAACCAGAGGAAACACAGCTAAAGATGACTCTAAGAACAAGATGCAGTATGTTCACAAAATACAGTGAATTTTTTAATTTTAAAAATGTATTGCAGTAAAAGGCATGCTGCTGCGACTCTCCCTGAGAATATCCTTCCTTGTCTTGAACACCGTCATCCCATCATGATGGTCACTTTCCGAATCAGCTCTGCATTTTCTCTTTCATGTTTTAGTTACAGTGTTGTGGCTGCGCAATGTCCTGAGTCAAGGCAAAATGTTGACCTTTCATGGTCATTTTGACTTTGGGGAAGAGCCAAAAGTCACAAGGTGCTGGATCCAATGCATAAGCTGGATACAGACATACAAGTATGCTTTTATTGGACAGAAATTGCCATAAACACTTGTTCTCAAAATGAGGGGTGATCAAAAACTAGTGTGACTAGTTAAAGAATGCATTCAGAATATGACTCCTATATTTGAGGTGCTACACACTTGCTTGTAGACACCTGTCAAGCAGTGTCCCCTATAATTGAGCAGTCTCACTGATTTGGATTTCGACACCCATTTTGGGGGAAGGGGCTGGTAGAGTTGAGAAGCTTCTCTGAACATTTCCCCAATGACAATTATTTTTATTAGTATGAATTTGTGATATATAACAGCTGCACTCAACTTGGTGCGCACACATACCGCATCGTCATCGGCTTTCCTTCCCTTCCCCCTCTCCACCTTCCTCCTGCGTACATCCCCTCTCTAAAAACCCATCTGTCTCCCTGCTTCCTATCGTCTCTTCTATGGCTCTATTGCAAATTTGTACTTTTCAGTTCCTCATATTAGAAAAACCATGAAATGGGGCTAAGGGGCACAGCTCAGTGGTGAAAGTGCTTGCCTAGCAAGCACAAGGCCCTGGGTTTGATTGGCCAGCACCACACTATCTGGGCATAGTGGCACATGCCTGTAATCCCAGCACTTGGGAAGCTGAGGCAGGAGTACGTTTGAGGCCGAGGCTAGCCCAGGCTACATAATGAGTTCAGGACCAGACTAGACTACAAAGTGAGACCCTGTCTCAAAGAAAGAAAGAAAGAAAGAAAGAAAGAAAGAAAGAAAGAAAGAAAGAAAGAAAGAAAGAAAGACAGACAGACAGGAAGGAAGGAAAGAAGGAAAAGAAAGAAAAGAAAGAAAAGAAAGAAAAGAAAAGAAAGAAGGAAAAGCAAAGAAAAAACAAAAGAAAAAAGAAAAAAACGATGCAGTATTTAATCCTCTGTGGCAGGTTCATTTCACAGAGCATAATGGTCTCATGATGCAGCCATTTTCCTACAAATAAATCAATTTTATCTTTCTTTATGGTAGAATAGTACTCCGTTGTGTGAAAATGCCTCATTTTCTTTATCCATTGATCTGTTGCTGGACTTTTTGGCATCTTCCGTAATTTAGCGACTATGAGTTGTACTGCTATAAACTTGGATATGCATATATCTCTGTTATATGATGCTTTTAATGCTTTTGGAAAGATACAGTTAGAATGGCTGCTATCAAGAAGTCAGAAAACCAATATATGCTGGCAAGGATGAGGGGGAAAAACAAACCCTTCTACACTGCTGGTGGGAGTGTAAACTGGTCCAACCATTATGGAAATCAGTATGGAGATTCCTCAAAAAATTTGAAAATGCATATTTCATTTGACCCAGCTTTCCTGAATTTTTAAGCAATGCCTTTGCCTTACTCCTTCTCAGTCTCTCCTGAATTGCTATGTCTGTCCTACTTGCCTGCCATTACATGGACCCCCAAGCCCCAGACCACCTACAGATGCATGCCCATGGCCTTGGAAGGATGAGTGCCTGGACTGATGTGCAGAGCTCTGCCTTCCATCAGCAGCTCTGCTTAGATGCTGGTGACACTGCTGATCTGCTTTGCTCCCCATCCAGGTCCTTGGGAGAACGGTCTTCAACTAAACTGGTCCCAGGTGTGTCAAAGGTTGGGGACCACCGTATCAGGCCTTGTCTGATTCCTATACGATGGGGGACCCACTGGTTTCATCCATCCTGTGAGCCGAGTAATTTCACTCAGTTAGGAAGGCCAGCACAGGCCACAGTGCTGGCAGTGACTCTGAGCACGCTACCCCCCACCACGACCATCTTCCCTATATTCATGTTACTCTTCTCTGTGTTAAGCAAATGGCCTTTCTGAAGACCCTCCAACTCCAGCTTTTCCCCCCGGGGTATTCTTCAGTTGTTTCTTCTAAAGAATATATCACTCCTCCTGAAAGGTATTCTGGAACATACAGCTTTTCTCCAATCACATTATATGGCAGCTCGAATTACACAAAAAGTAGGGAAAATACAAGTTATAATTTCCCATAAGTATGTTTAATATTCAAAATATTTAACAACCAGCATGGTACCTTCCACAGCCAAGTAGAACTAAAGGGTCTTAGACCCCTGCTCTGTCAGACATTAGATACTGCTTTACGGGAAAGTCTGGGGGAAGACCCAGGGTGCACCAGGGGCTCCAGCACAGCTGCCAACTACCAGTTAGGGTGGAACTGTAATTCCTCAGTCACCTAGGGGATTGGTTCTAGGGTCCCCAGCAGACAACAGAACCTAAGGTTGTTCAAGTCTCTCATACAAATGGTGGTATAGTCTTTATATGTGACATCCTCCAGCAGATTTTTAAATAATATCTAGCTTATTTATAATACCCAAGACACTGTAAATAGCACCTAAATAGTATATAGGGTGTAATGACAAAAAAAGAAGTCTGTACATGTTTGCCATAGATGCAAATTTTTAAACCATTTTTGGTCCATATTTAGTTGAATCTGCTTGGGGAACTAGAGGATACAAAAGGCTAACTTGACTTACATATTTTAACACCAGCATAGCTATACAGGTGAAATCAAGTCTAGTGGCTCACCAGGAAAGATCTCACTTGGTCCTGGTTTATTTGGCTAAGATATTGCTCCATCTCTTTCCAGTCTACTTGCTCTAAAATCACCCAAAACCTCTTATTTTAAGTAATCCTGCCATTCACTTATATTGTATATTTTTGTGGCACTAGGAATCAAGCTCGGAGCCTTTGCACTGAGCTACCACCCCTGCTCATTTTTGAATTTGAGAAGGAATCTTTCTAAGTCAGTAAATTGTCCAGGCCAGGACTGCATTTATGATTCTCCCGGCTCAACCTCCCAGAATTCTGAGATTACCATCTTGTGCCACTAAGCTTGGCTATTATTGTCATAATCACTATTTTCCTACTTTGTCTCCCAATATTATTTTTCATTTTTTCAATTTTAATACTCAATATCCAAGAGAACATCTGTCAACACATCAAGGAAGTTCTCTCTCCAGCCACTACTTTTTCTTAGATGGAGAAATAACAATCTACAACAGTGCCATATCTTTGTCTACTTATACGGTGACTACTCCCACTTGGAAAGCATAAAGATCCCACAAAGGCAAAGTCAGCCAAGCACATGGCCGGGAAAAGTGCAGATTGTATTTACCTGAATCCTGATTTACCATAGACCGATTTTTTTTTTTTTACAAAATAATCTCCTTTTTTATGTAAATAATTCCTGTCTCTAAGCCTGAACTCTACAGTATTTCATAAAGATTCAGTCAGAAAAAAGCATTTAGTGTGACTTATAAACCTAATTTATGTGGCTTTTGTGCAGGTGTTATATCCCTGCCCAGCCAGGACTTCATTTTGGCACATTCACTGTGGCTTCCAAAATTCCTTTAAAAGCAACTTGCAGGTGACAGAGCCTGGGAACATTGTCACAGGAGAAGCGGCCATTAAGGAGCAAATGTGGAGCCATCAGAGGGAATTAAAGAATCTCGCTCTATTAAGGGTCAAGTTATTAACAGAGAACAACGGTTTACAGAGCTAGACGGCAAGAGAATTTATAGAGAAGAAAGTCAAAAGGCAAGAGTCAGAAATAATCTAAAAGCAAAACTGTTTATCGAGGCAGGTGTACGGTCTTACTTACAGAGAAAAATGGATGCTTTTGAGGCCTCATACCAGGTGATGGGTGAGCTGGTCAGGAAATACAAGAGATGCCTGCACAAGTAAGATGTGTGGCTTATGGAACTTGTCAAAGAAAGAAAGAAAGCTACTTAGCTATGGGAGTCACTGTAAACACATGGTAGGAAACTGTATTTTATTTTTCTTAGGAAGGAATATTTTCTAATCACAGATATGACCAAATCCCTCTGCAGGACACTCAACGAGAGCCTTGCAAAAATTCTGGTGACAAAAATGAAAATACAACCTAGAGGAAGATCCTAACCAAGTCCTGCTTTGTTCAGCACTTAAACCAACAGCCCGGGGGAGGAGGACGCCTTGCCTCATTTACAAAATGTGCACGTGAGAGGATGATGGGAGCAGCGGGCTGTCGGATGGCAGAATCAAATTTCAAAAATACGCAGACATGCTAGAAAGGTGTGACTAATACAATCGAGCTGACCTGAAGTGGGTTAACTTTAAAGCCAGCTTCATTAGCCAGGCTCAGTGGCACAGATCTGTAATTCTAGTGCTCTAGGAGGCTGAAGCAGGAGGACTACAGATCAGACTAGTTAACTTAAGTACTTACCAAGACCCTGTCTCAAAAAAAAAAAAAAAAAAAAAGAGGTCTGGGAATGTAGCTCAGTGTGAAGGACCTGGGCTTGTTCTCTCTTACCACAAGGATAGGCAGGTAGGTAGGCAGGCAGGCAGGCAGAGGTAGGCAGGCAAATAACAGACAGACATGACTTCATCAAGAGAATATTAGAAAGGGTTACCTTCCTTTGGCTTTTGGATCATCATAAACTCAGAAAGCCAGGCTGTCCAAACAATCAATACTATCCTAAATTACGATAACAGAAGAGTCTACCATATTCAATAGGAGACAGAACACACTGATAAAACGATCACTTGTACCTTGACTCATTTACAAAACATGTACATGAGACACCTGAAACTCATTTAACGTGAACATCAGCTAAGCCAGCTAAGCAGTCTGAAGAAGAGAGAACCCAGGAACTGCTGAGAGCTCTCCTATGCTTAGAGGTGGTCACATAGAAAGACAAGCAATCCCAGAGAATAGATTTGTGGACCCCAAAATGGTATTGAAAGTAGAGTAGATTTTGTTTCACTATAAGGAAAACCTCTCACAATCTGATACAAGGAGTTCTCTTGATCATCTGATTGAATTCCTTGACACAAAAGAATATCCTCAGGAAGTCACAGAGCTCCCCTGGCAGGGATTCCCACACTGAGTGGGATGCCATACTCAATGACCTTTCAGGTTCCTTCTAAGACTCTATTAAGATGGTACCTCTGGAATAAAATATCGACAAATTGAGTCAGTTCACCAGACACCATAATGTGAAGGTGAGGGAGCCACACATACGGAGTATCTGAGTTAGTTACAGGCAAATCTGAGCCCTTTGGTGTCTGAAGATCAATTATGTCAACACAGCTACATGTTGGACTTCGAGGGAGTTATGTTGAACATAAAACTGGATCAGAATTTCTTCATGTTGATGAAATAGGCTACACTTTTTCCACAATTAGCAAGTACAGGTCAGCCCGTAGGTTTGTTTAAGGAAGGAAACAGACAAAAAAAAAAAAACACTTTCTGTTCTCCTTCTATGTGGGTCACTCAGGGGATAGGAGTGTAGGAGGGACACACACACACACACACACACACACACACACACACACACACACACCTGTGCACACTTGCAGTAACAGCAAGAGACCAGGCCCTGGGACTGTCAACACTTCCAATTATCTTGTGAGCAAACTTTCCCCCACCTTCTGTACCCAGATGTTCTTTGCTATTGAGGTCAAAAAAAGAGTTTTATCCTTTTGCTCCTGTCAAAGTACACATTTGTCGTATTCTGAGACATCACCTTTATCTTTGGTTTGAGGCTACAATGAAATGCACGTGGAATTGCATGCTGTCCCTCAACTCTTCTGATTTTAGGATCCATGAATCATCATGGTCCCCTTCCTCATAAACAATGAGTCCATTTCCTGCAGATGTTGAGAGAAGAACTCTTATAGCTTTCAAGGTCCACGATATGGGGCAAGCCCTGAAAAGACAGAAGGATTTACATAGCAAGCTAAAAGAAGACACAAGAAGCTAGGTGGTTCTGTGTACAGCATAACTTCCTGCTTTATAGGCAAGGGAATTCCCTGTGCAATCAGTTACAGACACTCTACTGATCTCCAAAGATATGAAAGGATAATTAACAGGAATGGATCTATAGAAGACCACAGACGGGTAGGAGGGTGAAAGGCAGTTCTCTGTTCTAAGTGGTGTGAACAGAAAGATATTTCGAAAGCTTAAAAACCAGTGATAGGGACATCCTAATCAGGGCATAAGAATCTGGGGCACCTGGACAAAGGGAGCTGAAGGAGGTCTGTGAGTGCCCTGAGAAACTGGCAAAGGTCTTGGGCTCCTCCAGGGAACAAAAATATGTTTTATCATCATGAAGTAAATGACCAGAAGTGAAATAAAGTTGTTTCAAACATTCCCACTCCAAGAAGCAAAACTCCCAGGCTTGCCTACTCCATGGACTGCAGGTTGCAGACAGCCCAGAATGGCTTAAAATGTGGCTCAACACAAATGTGCATGGTTTCTCTGGGCTGAAGCTTCATTAGGAGCTTTTCTTTTATTCTTTTCTTTTCTCTTCTTCTTCTTCTTCTTTTTTCTGAGACAAGGACTTGCTCTGTAGTCCAGGTTGATTCTGAATTCACTATGTAACTCAGGCTAGACTGGAACTCATGTTAATCCCCCTGCCCCAGCCTCCAAAGCGCTAGGATTATAGGCATGAACTTATAGCTTATGTGGTGCTGGGGAATTGAATCAAAAGCCTTCTACTTGTTAAGGAAGTGCTTCAACTATTGTACTAAACCTCCAGCCTCGTGTGTGTGTGTGTGTGTGTGTTTGCAAGATTTTTGCAGCTCAATTGTGTTAAGTATATTAGATCTTTTATATGTGGCCCAAGACAATTTTGCTTCACTCTATGCAAGCCAGGAAAGCAAAAATACTGGACACTCACGCAAATCTACATATTGGCCAAATGTGGTATTTATCAGTTCAGGAATTAGGAAAAGCAGAACCTGGAGGACTAACATTCTCAGAGCTTCCATGCCTTGGTAGGTCATGGGTGGCAAGAATGGATGGACACCTGATTCAGGACTTATCTCTCTCTGTGTCATGGCTAGCTACCTGGTATCTATTGCCATGCCTAACATGAAGCATTCTGGAAGCAGTGAAGGCCTGGATGAGTAGCTCAATGCAGCAGATGCTCAGCAAATGCTTCCTGTGTGAGTGTGACAGCTTGATGAGAGCTGTCCCAGGTGACAGACTGAAGCCCTGACGCCCTTCCTTGGTGGCCTGCTGGTATCCACTCTTTCTGCAATGTGACTTTGCAGTTCCTCCCATTAAGAAGTATAGTCTACTTCCTCACCCCTTAAAATGAGCTGGCCTAATGACTCATTTTAGCCAAGGTGACATGGCAGAGCTGTCACCGTGCCAGCTCCAACCTTAGGCCTCAAGAAGCTTTGCATGGCTCTGTCTTCTCTCCCAGAAATGGGCCAAGGGTGTGAGAAATAGCCTGAGTTCTCCTGTTGGAGCATGAGAGACCACAAGGCAAAGAGCCCACTGCCCGGCTGAGACTGACAGAGACCAACTCAGAAGCAGCCCACTCTCAAACCTGGGAGAACCCAATTAAGAGGTACTGAGAAGCCGGGCCTGGTAGTACAGGTCTGTAATCGCAGCACTCTGGGAGGGCTGAGGCAGGAGGATCGCAAGTTCAAGCCCAGCCTGGGTAATTTAACAGCTTAGTGTGAGACCCTGTTTCAAAAGAAAAACAAAACAAAACAAAACAAAACAAGAAAAAGATGGTCTGGGACTGTAGCTCAGTGTGAAGGTCCTGGACTTGACCCCCCGTACTGTAAACAAGCAAGCAACCAAACAAAAAGATGAGCCAAGAAGCCGACCCAACCTATGTAATACATGAAAGAGACCCACGGGAACAGAGGGACCATGCGCTGGGCTCTCAGCCATATGAGAAATACGTGGTAGCCACTTTAAGCCACTGTGTTTTAGTCTATCACACAACAACAGCAAACTGATACATCTCTACCAAATGTTACTTTTATGTTCTTTATTACTGACCTTATTTGTTATTGTCTATGACTTATTTTATCTTCTAATAATGTAATGCAAAAGAAAAATCATCATCACTAATTCAGTAATAACTAGACTACCCTGTGCTCCTTTTTTTTTTTTTTTTTCCTTTTACTTGCCACTACTTAACAGTCTTTATTTCTCAGTGTTTATGTCAGTCCCCAGCTAGCTGCCTGGCATCATCCCTGGCTTCCCCCTGCCCGCATCATACATTTGGATTATCATCATAAAATGCATGAGCGCTCATGTCATTCACCTTTTCAAGAAATTTAAACTGTTTGCATCACGCATGGAATACAGGGTGAACTATGAACCATTCATATGGTCAGTCATCGCTCACATTTTCACCCAAACACCTGTTTCCATTCTGGTCTCCCAAAGCAACTCTCACATGGCCTGTGTCCCAACCTGTACCACTCACGGTATGCGCCTTATTGCTTGCCCACCTTCACCCTCTTGTTCAACTTGTTCTATGCACTTGCAACCTCCCACCAACCCAAGTCGCGGTCACTGCCGACCCTTCCAAGGAGCTACCCTCATCTTTCACTCCATCTTCATATACTAAAGATACGACACCAACAATAACATTTCTTAAGCACGATCTTGGAGCTAGCACTGCGGTAAGCATTCTGCATGCATTATTTTTTAAGTATGACATCAATACTAGTAGTTTTTATTCTTATTTTCTACACATTATAGACCAGACAACTAAGACCCAAAAGATTAACCAATCAAAGTCAAATATCCACTAAGTGGCACAGCTGAAAGGTGAATCCATGACTCCAGGAGAGAACATACTTACTGTGTAGTCATCATGTGTTTATTTGAAACACAAGATTTACTGCAATATATTAGACTGAAGCACCAAGTAGTATAAGTGACTTACTTGCCCAAAGTGGCAGGACCGGACTATAAATCAAAACATTTTAAACCTCCCAATCTTATGTTAATTTTCTGCTATGCAGAAAAAAACGCAATTGCTGCCTCGTTGCCCCAGCACAGCTTGAAAGTTGTGCCTTTGGACGCATTTTTTTTTCCCCAGTAAGAATGCCTAAACTAAACTAAGCAGATAAATTTCATTCCCCACTAATGCTGTAAACATCCATAGCTATTCAGCCAGAGGTCCAAAGCTAGAAGAAGTGATTAAGTCAAAGTCAAGCTAAAATAATTTGGGACTTCCTTTGATTCAACTGTCAAAAAAAAAAAAAAAGTCCACCTATTAACCCTGTGACTCTAGAACTGACCTGAGCTTCCCATATTTCCAGCTGTGTTTGATTTGGGTGAGACAGACATCTTCAACACATCAATCTCATTCCAACTGCTTTAGTAATCATCTCTCAAAGAGCACACAGAGCTGAATTGGCTTGTTTTTCGAGGACCGTACATCCTTTTTAATGATATAAAAGAGCATCCTCAATCTTCTGACACCTTAGCTCCACCTCAGACCACCAGGCATTAGGTTCTCATAAGGGGCACATCACCTGGATCTGTGGCATACATACTTTACAATAGGATTCGTGCTCCTTTGAGAATTGAATACCACCGTGGATCCAAAAGGAGCCAGGCTCAAGCGGCCATGCAAGTGGCGGGAAGTGGCTGTACACAGAGCGGGGCTCCCCTTGCTTGGCCTGCTGCGCAGCCCAGCTCCTAACAGGCCAGCGCCCAGTACCAGTCTGTGACCTCAGAGTCAGGAGCACCTGACTTACAATACAATGTCAGCCAGGGCAGTCCCTCCTCCTGGCAGATACGCCTACCCAGTCATGAAAGTGGGCCTGCTACAGGCCTGGGGGACGGACCGGTCTCCAAAGGTCAGATGCAAATATAGACCCATAAGCCAGGATGGACCAGATTATGCCCACAATTATTAGGGCCAGCGGAAAAAAAGAAAAGAAGAGAAAGCCAGCCCCAGTTGAATACACACCCAAGTGAAGAATGTCAGCTAGAACAAGGTTCTTTCACCAACTCAAAGGGGAATAAAGAGAAGCAGACACAGCTTGTTTTGCTGCTGTGACTGTTGTCCGTTCTCTGACTCTGTCAAACAGGCTGCGTGGAGACCAGCAGGGCTGTGGAGGCGGCTGGCGAGGGCCTATTCAACCCGCTCAGGCCTCCCAGTTTGAGACTTTCCACCGGAGCAAGATGACAAATGCAAACTTCAAAGGAGAAAAAAGAAAATGTGTGGCGGGATCCACCTCCCCCAAGGAGCCTTTGATAGCCGCTCCTACCTGCAGCTTTGGGTTCACACTGTCCCTCCTAAACTCACCTAAGAAATATTAAAGCATTTTTCTTAAGACCTACAGAAACAGATATTAAAAGGTTATGGGACGAAGTGCTGGGGCAGGCTTAACTGACACCAGGAAAAGTATCTACTGAATATATTTGAAAAACTAAGCTGAGCCTGGTGGTACAGACCTGTAATCCCAGCACTTTGAGAGGCCGAGGCAGGAGGATCAAAAGTTGGAGCCTAGACTGGGCAATTCAGCATCTTAGGGAGACCTTGTCTCAGTAGCAACAAACAGGGCTGGGATGTTGGTCAGCAGCTCAGAACGAAGGTGCTGGGATCACAAAAAAAAGGGGTGTGGGGACAAATGCTTTCCTCTTTTTCTTTACACCATAAGAATAAAAGTATATTTTCATGGAAATATTCCTTTAAAAATTTTTAGCATAAAATAAGCTCCACTTACATCTACAGGGCTTCCCATACAGACTAAGGTAGCACTGATTTGACTGGTTCCAGAAGGCGGTGTGCTTTCTGACGGCTGGTAATGCTAGCATACACAAATCCAATGTGTGTAAGTATTTTTGTGTTTGCCCTTTATTTTTCCCCATAATTATTATTTTATTAGACTATGTTTGTGATACATAATAATCAAATCCATCTTGATGAATTGGTATATCCCCTGTGGGAGGAGCCCCTCCATCCAAGCAGGGAGCTTCATTTGAATTCTGAGTTCCCCAGCCATTCACTGCTTATCATCAGAAAAGGTGAGAGTCGATTCTACACAGTCTAGGAGACAGCAAAGAAAGGGCAGGTAAGATGGGTCTTTGCTGCTACAAATGCTATTAAACAGAAAAAGAAGAATTCAGGTTTGAGGGTGGTATATCTACCTGTCAAAAATGGTACATGATTTCAAATGTTCTTTCCTCAAAGGTTGACTTAACTGAGCCACAGCTTCTGCCCCAGGCCTACATGTGACATGCTACGCTACAGCTTATTAGCACCTCTGCCAAAGGACTGGCAGTACCAGGGGAATGAAACTCAATTAATAGGCAGCTGGAAAGAGAGCGGGAAAGGAATGTTCATAAGATTGGCAAACTACCTACGGATTTCAAAGATCCCGTTACCTTCCTTGATGCCTGTAACTGACACCACTCACTTCAACCTATGTAACAGATCATCAACAAGTTTGAATGTAAAATTTAGGCAAGTGGGAGTCTTGGGGTTCAGAAAATGATGCTCTCAAGTGTGGCACTTTGGCATGGCAAGTACCTCAAACTAAAGGACATGGAAGGACCGCAGAAGTAACACTTCCCTCTGACTCTTTTCTGCCTTTCTTTCTCTTGACCCCTTTTCTTCCATAACACAGTCCACAGAAGCTAAGAATTCCTCCTCCCCAAAGAAGGTCACAGAAATCCTCTCCCTCAAGCCAGTCATAACTTAGAAATATTACTCTAACTTTCCCCAGCCTTTCTGTGTAAGAGCTGACCATAATGGACTTCTCCAATCAATCTTGTTTGATAGTGACCTAAGATCTTCATTCTACAGGGACCCTCCCTTAACCCCAGGTGGAAGGAAAGCCACATCACTGAGAAGCTATGCAGAATATGGACAGATAGACTTTGCTGGGTTTTCCCTTCCAGTCTATTACATTAGGTCATACTTTTTCATCCAGGCATGTCTGCCAAATGGCCATTTTTCATCAAATCTAAGCATAAAAATGGAGTTGTCCCTAGCTCTTTGGATCTTCATTCTGAAGGCTCCTGACTAAATACACGTGTTGTGCTCTTCTCTCGTCACCTGTCGTTTGTTCTAGGAACACTGGCAATGACTCTCATGACGTGTGGGGAAAGCTCACATCTCCGATCCCGTGCAGAACCAATCTTACATGAAGCTCCCATTTCTAAGAATAAAGATCTCAACTTCTTTATCTCACCAGTCAGGTGAGTCAATCTTCAATCCAAAACTGCAGCACATCCCAAGAATTAACTATTAAGTTGGTCACTTAGAAATCCAAATTTATTGAGAAATTCCATTGATTCAATATAATAAGTGGTGGTTACAACCATGGGCCAGCACACAAATACCAGTTTATGTGAAATATACCAGATATCATGTCCATAGTAGCCCCAGGCTTTTGGGCAACAGGCCAATGAAACCCCCTTGAATATTAAATCCCTTTAGAACTAGAATACTGTCCTCTCAGAGGCAAATGAGAAGGAAAGAAGAAAGATACATCAGGTTCCATCTGGGTCGTACTCTGCTAGAAGACCCAGCCGGAAGAGGTGGGAGGATGTAATATTTCTCCCAATGTCAGTTGAATACCAGAGGAAGGAAGACTGTACATGATAAAGCTTCTTGGGCTTTTTGGACATTACAGAGCCCACTTATGGCATTCAGGAGAGTATACTAAATATTTAGGAAGCATAATCATTAAAATGTATCTTTCTCATTTCTACTGTTGATAACCATCATATGCTAATGATAGGAAATGCAAGCCAGATCCAGTAGTGCAGGCCTGTAATCTAAGCACTGTAGAAGGCTGAGGCAGGGGTATCATAAAGCCCAGCTTGGACAACCCAGGGACTTAGCAAGACCCTGTCTCAAAACCAAAACTATGAAAAACAGCTTGGAGAGTGTAGCTCAGTTGTGAATGGGCGGGACTCCATCCCAGTATGGAGGGAGGGAGGGAGGGAGGGAGGGAGAGAGGGAGGGAGGGAGAGAGAGAGAGAGAGAGAGAGAGAGAGAGAGAGAGAGAGAGGAGAGAGAGGCAGACAATCTAAAAACCTAGGATAAAAGACCTCATCAGTCTATTCAACTCTTATCAAATAACATGTAGAACTATAGAAATTGGGTGCTGGAGGAACCCTTGGAGATCACTTATCTCAACATCCTCATTTTTAAAATCAAGTCACCTATTAGAAGGAAAAGTTCAGTGATTCCCAGTCACTGGACCACAGAGGCTGCATGGCAGCCATGGGGGAGACTGTTTCACATACTTTTACAATAATCTCTGGCCTCTCTTCTTCAAGGGACTGCTCGTTTCTCTGTATTGATGCTTCCCATGAGAGCAAAGCCTTGCTTGCAGCCAGCAGGCCTGTTTATCTGAGGACTTCCCTGGGCCCCTCATTGTGGACAAAGAGCTGACTGCCCTTTCCTCCAGGGAAGGCTACCCCCGCCCTGAGCACCAGCCCTTCAGCACCCGCTGCTTCCAGGAAGCAGCAGGCAAGGCTGGCAGCAGTGAATAGGCTGCCTGCAGATGTTGAACTCACTTAATTTGCTGACCATCTGATTAATAGCTTATCTCTACATTTTGAGTCAGCCCCAGCTAAACTTCTGGAGCCTCTTGCCAAAAGCTTCTTAAAAAGTCCCATTTTTTCCCCCTGATAAACACTTAAGAACCTCATTAGACAAAAATGTATGTCTTATCCATATCCTTGAGTGTTGGAGGTTATAAGCCCTGATATTCCACAACAGCCTCTGTAGGACCCATGCCAGGGCACCAGGACAACAAGGAAAAACACACCGACAAGAGTGCAATGGTATGGTACCACTGGACACCCGATCTTAGGTGGCAACAACTGCAAAAGGTGTCACCGTGTGTGACACTGAGTGTATGTGTGTGTTTTCCACACCCTGCAGGAAAGTTCCACGATGGCAGGAGCGCAAACTAGCTGGATGAGGATAGGGTGATCTGGCAGAAGACACACAGTTTCCTGGTGTCCCCTGGGGGAAGACTATGTGGGTGGCAAATACCCTAGAGTTAACCCCAAATGTCACTACCAGTCAGTGTTTTCAGTTAGCTAACCAAGCTAGTCTGTTTCTTCCCTGCTAATTGGTGACAATCACTGTCCTGCAAGGTTTGCTGTGAGAATTAAAATACTCCAAGCTGTATATTAGAATCGAGCAAATGACAAAATACTAAGTAAGTGTTAAGGGATGCTTTTTTTGTGATAAAGGGAGGAAGGTACTAGGGATTAAGCCCAGAGCCTTCACATTCTAGCTCCTTTTTAGTTTTATTTTGAGACAGGTACTCACTAAATTGTTAAGTTTTCCAGTCTGGGCTCAAACTTGCAGTCTTTCTGCCTCTACCTCCAAGAGGGTCAAGATTGCAGGCCTGTGTCACCAGGTCTAGCTGGAAGTTAACTTATTGCTGCTGTCATCCACAAGTATGGGTGGCAGGGTGGTGGGCGGATTTTTTTGAGCTTCTCCACCAACCTCTTTCCTTCCCCAGACCCCAGAGCTTCTGATGCAAGGTGCTCATGTGCAAGAGCAATCTTTACGTGCAAAATAAGCCTCAGGATATGCATGACCATCGAGATGAGTTGAGTCTGATGCAGAATTTCCTGTTATTCATCTTGGCATGAGCTTAAAGTATGAACAGAGCATCAGCACTCTTAGCACCCAGACCCTGATCCTTGCAGTCTCCCCTGGGGACTGCTCTTCCTGTGAGACATCAGCCTAGCTTTCGTAGTTCTTATCTTCTGCAAAACTGTGGGATGCTAAGCACCGTCCAGTTCAAGCCTGAGTTAATCCCCACCTCTCCTGGTCTTGACCTACTGTGCAACACATGCTTGGTCCTATCCACCTCATCCCTAGCACCCTCCCGTATATGTCATCTTTATAGGCTCACCCTCTCTTTCTTTGAAAATTAAATATACAATAATAAAAGCCACATAAAAATTGCTCAGTTTTTTAAAGACACTGTTTCTTAATCATAAACCCATCTGACCCAGATGAGAATGTTTTGAGAGACCCAAATAGATACATTCAAGCTACAGACAGCAATGAGGGGCTTGCTGGGCTCCCTTGCTATATTTCCCAGGACTTCTAGAAAAATTATATTTTATAAACATCTCCTTCTATGAATTATCTGTGGAAAATCATTTCTTTTAACTTTTTGAGAGGGGGTGGGATCACTGCTCATTGGTGTAGGGCAGTAATTTTATAGAACACATAGTAGAAACATCAGACATAGAGGAGATACATACATCTGCTTGTTATTCAAGGAGTTAAGGTGAAATTAGGACTATTATTAAAAAATCAAGCCAGGGCTGAAAGTAGGACCCAAGGTGGGCAGATAGGTCTGGGCAAGACTGAAGTTTGAAATAGGACTGAAAGAAAGAGGCCAGCGGCAAGAGGCAGAGCCAGGTCAGGGGCGGTGGTCCAGCAAGAGTGACCAGACAGCAGCTGCCTTGCTCTGGAGGCTGAACCTCAGGTCCAGAAGGACACAGGGGTTAGAACCTGTATCTAGAAACAAGGAGATGAGGTGGCAGCCCAGGGGACCCCACCAGGTGGCTCTTTCTTGTTCCAGCACAGATCACAAAGTCATGTCTACAGAAAACCGGTAATGACAGTTGGAGAATTAAGGGGCTAAAACGGAATCTGTCCATGACAACAGGGTTAATATGCCATCTCTTGTGAAAAGCGCATGGAATTTTAATGACAAAAGAGCCATAAGATCACACTGGAGAGTACACTGCACCCCATTTATTATTAGGGTGCCTACGTTTCCCTCACAAACTTTTGAATGCCACATAGCTTTTTTCAGTTTTTCAACACCCTAATGAGGTAGAAATTTTTAACTCCAAAGTCAATGAGAAAACTTAACCTCAAGGACACAAACAGACTTGTCCAGGACTATAGGGCTAACAGGTGGCAATCGAGACCACACTATGCAGCTAGCTTTACAGCCACACTCTTCCACGAACCTCAGTGGCCAATCACAGCTGGTGGCATGGCCTCTCCCCTCAAGGGCAGCCAGTGGCCTAGGGCCTATGAAGGTCAGGTCCCAGCAGAAACCAGCACTGGCATTTTCAGTATTTGGGCATTTTCTGGAAACTGGAAGGAAAGAACCTTCAGATGTCCACTGCTGTGCAAAATGGAGGCCCTCCCTAGGGAACAGTGGGACCTTAAGTAAGGAAGGATTCAAGCAAGTACAATCCCTTAAAAGAGCCCAGGATGAGAAGATTGGTTTTAGAAGTCACCATGATGGCCTTCACTTGAGCCATTATCCAGCCTGGCCTATGGGTGCTCGGGAAATAAAGAAGAAAATGTACATAATACACTGGAGGAACTTTTTCATTAAAACCTACATAAGATATTAGGTCATGACCATCCAGCTCGGATAACAACATACAAGGCATCATCAAAATACAGGGTTGACATGTAAATTAAAACTTTCATTACTGTAAAAGATATACTGCCATGACTCCCTCCTCAAAATACTCCCTCACTTTGAAAACATTTCACTCTTCTTGCCACTTTCTGAAGTAGTTCCAGAAGTTTTTTTGTGTGTGTGTGTATCTTTGTGAGGTATGACCAAAAACACAGTGGATGTCACTGTTGAGCGCCACCCAACAGAAAGGCAGGCTCATAAAATCATGACAGGGATCTGGCACCATATGACTTTGGGCTCTTTGGCAAAGTCAAAATGATCATGAAAGGTCAACATTTTGAATTAATTCAGGACATTGTGTAGGCATGACAGCACAACTAAAGACATTCCTGAAAGAGGACTTCTGGAACTGCTTTAAAAAGTGGTAAGAATGTTTGGACAAGTGTGTCCAAAGTATGAGGGAGTACTTTGAGTAGGAATTCATGGTGATGTGTCTTTCAACATAATAAATTAAAAAAAAAAAAAAAAAACCTAAACATTCACTGTATTTTTTGATCACACCTCATGCAACATGCTTGCAGATAAAAGTCTTTCTCCCAGATAGCTCATCACGGACCATGTGGAAGCTCTAGCATCCCATGGTAGGGGAGGGCAGCGGTGTACTTGAGGAACTGTGATTCCAAAGGACACGCAGTGATTACAACAGGTGACAAGAGCCGGATCTGATGGTGCCATGGGGCAAAGCAAGTGCCATGCCACTCCATGGAACAGGAGCCATGCCCAAAGCCACAAGTTATGCCTAGTACAATTCCAACAGCAGGAAGTGACCATATTACCAAGGAAGAAAGATTCTGCACAGAAAATGGTGGCTGTTCTCCACAGACATTCTGCCACAACTGTCTGTGAACCTGTGATACACCCTGCTGGGACCTCTCAAATGCCCATCATGGAACAATGACTTGGCAGATGATTGAGGTCTTAAATTAGTATAAAGAAGTAAGAATCAGTGAGATTCCGGCTGCTATTGATATGCATTCAAAAAGTGGAAAGACCTGGGGAATCAGGATTGGGCATAATAATTCTAACAGCATTCATGACATTTGTTATTCAGACTGTTCCCAAGGCCAGCCTCAACATGCTGGACGGTTATTCAATTCACACACCCTTAAATCCTCAAAAAATTTCAAGAGGCACATATTCTCCAACAAGTACAGTCCCTCCCCCACCTTTCCAAGCAGAATGGACTGAGTATTAGTCAAAGGGGATTCTTCTCTCATTGTCCTTATTGGAAACCCCCAACCCCAACTACCAGCCTAGCCCTAGCACCTCTCCTTGCCACCCCTCCCACGACAGACATGCCCCCTCCAGCCTGCCTTGGTTCCTCTGTTCACTTTTTGCATAGTTTGGCTCTGTGTCTGAACAGTGAATGGAGTGGCCCACAGGGACTCGTCACACCCTGTATCTCAGCACCCGAGCACAGTTAATGTGTTTTCTTCCCAATGAGACGTTGGGAAGGAGAAAAAGGAGGTGGGGAGGTCAGGGTTTTAACGGCTTTTAAATCTATGTGTTTACCCCAGGCCAGTAATTCCAACACACTAGGAGGCTGAGGCAGAAGGTTTGCAAATCTGAGCCCACCTTGGTCAACTTAATGAGATGGTGTCTCAAAATCAAAACCAGAATGTGGCTCAGTGTGAAGACCCAGGGTTCCACCTTTTACACCATGAAGAAATGAAGGAAGGAAAAAAGGAGGGAGAGAGTTAGAGTGGGAAGAGGCAGGGAAGGAAAGAAGAAAGGGAGAGAGGGAGTGAGGGAGGAAGAGAGAGAAGGAATGCAGGAAAGAAAAAGAAAGAAATCTGCACGTTCAGTTTGCACACTTTTGTCTTCTTGAGTAAGGATCCCCTATTTCTATGGCAATGGGCCAGTTGCCACTTCTATGGCCACAGATCTCTTTCAGTACATCTGCAAACGCACCTCTCTACCAAATTAAATGCTCAGCTAGGACGCGCTCTTGCCAGAACACACTAACATCATCCCTCAGCTGATTCCTTCATTGTGACACTCTGCCCTCAATCCAAAAGACAAACAAACCTCCAAGAGCATGCAAACATTCAATGGCACACAGGAAAATATTTTTACCTCGGTAACTCCAGCTAGGAATCCCTTTACCATTGTCTGACAGAGATATTTTTCTTGTAAAGTTGTTCAAGACAATTGAGTAATCAGAAGAAATGAGCCTAAAAGCAAGTAATGTTAGCCAAAAAATGGGAAGAGAGCAAAGCGCTGGCAAGTGCTTCTCCCTCTCCCAGCCTCACGATGCACAAGTCTCCTTTCTGTTCTGCCATGACAATCTAATTCATGGCTTGTCCTCCCAGGAGGTGACCACAGAGTCCAGATGGACACCAGGCTACCTCGTCTTCCTGGGCAACAAAGCCAGACTGCACGGCAGGTGTGTGCTGAAATACAGTTCCATTTCTTTCCTGCCAGCAAGCTTGGCCAGGAGACATGCTGCCACATGCCTGGAGCCAGCTCCTGAGTGGCAGGGTACAGCCAAAGGCCTTAGGGTTCCTTGGGCCTCTCTGTGTTTTAGGCTGTAAAGGAACAATCAGAGACGGGCTCCACTTACTTGCTGGAATTCACAATGACTACAGTACTTAATTGTGATATGATCACAACCACACAAGAAAAAAAAAATAGCAGAAGCAAGTGGACTGAGACAAAGAGGCTGAGTTCCCCTGTATTAAGCAGAGAAAAGAAAATCTAAGAACACTTAGTTGACAATAAGCTACGGATATAATAAGATGGAGAAAAGTTGTATCAAGATTATCTAAATTTCAGATGGTAAGGTAGAGCTAGAAAAGTGGGCACCATGAAAATATGGGTTAGTTTCTCTGTGCAGAAAGAAGTCAGATTGTTGCTGCAGCAAAATTGAAAATAAAAAGTTTAACACTTGGAAGGACTGGACTTGACCTTGTGGTGAACTTCCACTCTGCCGCTTAACATAAACGCTCTGAACCTCTGTCTTCCCACTTGTAAAATGGGTATAAGAACTACACAAAAATGTATTGGTGTACACATACACAATTCAATGAGGCACTGCATATAAAGCACTTTAGAGAGTGTAGTGAGCAGTAGGAGTTCCAATACAATTCAGGTGTTAATGAAATGTCTATTTCTGATATTGCTAAAAAGATATATGAAAATATAGAAGGTTCATAGAGACTGGTATACAAAGTGTGTTCTCTCCTCAATACTTGACCAACTAAAGCCCTGCAAAATGAGGACCAGGCCCTGAGGCTCAGCCTGGGTAAGCAGCCAGCCTGCTTGGCTACATTTTTCTTTCACCTCACTTTGGGAGTGGAAGGATGAGGGCCCGAAGGGCCAGAGGGGACTGTGACCATGGGCTCAGTTCCAAACAACTCCAATGGGGCTCAGAAATCACCAAACAAGCCTTCTCCAATTCAGAAAGGCTTTTAAGGCCATTTGCAATGGAAATGTCCATTAACCTTGAAAACAGGAAATTAGTTATGCAAATATTAAGTCACTTTATAAAAGATAAAGGAAAAGACCGACTCATTTCAGAAACTTTTGTGAGCTGAGCAGGCTTTCTGTGGCATGTCTACTTTCTTCCCTCTGGCCAGCCATACCCTCCCATCCGTCATGTCACCACTTGATTTACCATTTCCCCGCAGGCGTGGGAGCGTGAACTGGAAGATCAGAAAGTCCATCCAATCCAAGCTTTTAATTTCAACAGATGGGACATGAGATCTGAAGAAATGAAGGTATTTTCTAAGAACTCAGATTTGGAAACAAAACTTACACAAGATCCTGTCTTTCCTAATTACCTACAATGCCTGCTTGTCCTTTCTCGCTGCAAAGATTTATTTATAATGATATAAAAGTATTTCTATCTATTAGAACAGAGGTCCTCGACCCCTGGCTATGGACGATGATGGTCCCCAGCGTGTTAAGATCCAGGCCACACGTCCGGAGGCAAGAAGTAAGTGAGCCTGTGAGGCTTCATTTGTATTTACAGCCATTCCCCATTGACAGGATTATCATTTGAACTCAGGCCCTATCAGATCAGCAATAGCATTAGATTTCCATTGGAGCATGAACCCTACCATAAACTGTGCATGCAAGAGATCTAGGTTGTGTCTTCCCATGAGAATCTAATGTATGATGATCTGAGGGGGCACTCAGGTGGTGATGCTAGTGCTGTTCCCCCCTCACATCTGTGGGAAAATCACTTTCCACAAAACTAGTGTCTGTTACCTAAAATGTTGGAGACCACTATATTAGACTGTCACCGCCTTTGAGGAGGAAAAAGTATCCAGTGTTTGTATTTCTTCCTCATTTCATTAGACAGATGATTTAAAATACTGTTTTAGTCCATTTGAGCTATTATACCAAAATACCATAGAGTATCTCACAAACAACAGAGATCTGGAAGTTTAAGATCAAGGTACTAGAAGAGCTGATGTCTGGTGAGGGCCCATTTCTTGATTCAAAGATGGTGCCTTATTCATGTGGTATAAGAACCAGGTGGCTCTTGTCAGGCCTGTTTTACAGGAACCCCGTCCATGACAGCTCTCCATG
The DNA here is from genome assembly GCA_004027205.1 of Ctenodactylus gundi. Taxonomy (NCBI): domain Eukaryota; kingdom Metazoa; phylum Chordata; class Mammalia; order Rodentia; family Ctenodactylidae; genus Ctenodactylus; species Ctenodactylus gundi. Next base: position 38,720 of record PVKB01002910.1, read on the forward strand.
GCGTGGTCACCTCCCTGAGGTCTGCACTCCTAATAGCATCATGCTGGGAGGTTAGGATTTTAGCATATAAAAAAATTGGTGGGGAAGGGGGGCAGAAACACAAACATTCACATCAGCACAAATATTATCACTTGTATCTTCATTAAAATGATGGTGGAAAGTAGATAGCCCAATTTCCAGTCAGGCAGAGTCTGGTCTGTTCTGTGTCACTTGAGTTAGGTGTATTCATGGTAACAATTCTACAAAGTCCCTAGTAGTTGTCAGAACATGGGCGAGATCTCTCGAGCCATTTTCAAATAAGCCCAGTTTTATTCAAGTAGGCAAAAAACTACATATTCTGAACACGCAGCACAAATTTGCTAAAACGAAGCCCACTGATTTGTATAACCAACACAGAAAAGGAAAACTTGAGTTTTTAAAGCTATGTATTTTGAGTCAAGTAATAATAACCAACTGGTCTCCCATTTCCATAAAGGATTAAGAGCTGTTAAATAAATAAACTGTAAGAGTTTTACGACCACGAAGACAGAAGTAATGTTCTTATTCCCCCGGTATGAAACACTATAAATAGACTTTCTATAATTTTTATCCTCAGCAATCTTACAATACTGACCACCTTGACCAGCTTGCCCGCTCTCCTGCATGAAACATTAAGTGGACAGGTGTCCTCGGAGGGCCTTTGTGTCTTCTGTTCCTTTTGCTCTTCTACTACAGTGGTGTCTCAGCATCATTTAATTCTTTGCTATCATCACATGTTCTCTATCTAACCCGTGCAGGTGCCAGGCTCTAAGAAGTTTCCCTTCCTACTCAATCTCTCTCAGCCCAAGTCTCACTTGTGATTCTAAACACCTGGGGTGGAGCTCAGGATTTTGCATCTCTAACAATGTCCCTGATAACACTAGGGATGCAGATCAGTCATCGAATATAAAATCTCTACAATGTATCTCAGGATCAATTATACTCAACCCATCAGAAGTGCTGATTTTTTTTTTTAAACAGTGCTGGGGGATCAAACCCCGGGACTGTTGAGTTACTTGGCCTGTCTGCCTTTCTTTTGTTTTTCCTTCTTTCCTTCCTTCCTTCCTTCCCTCCTTTCCTTCCTTCCTTCTTGCCTGCCTGCCTGCCTGCCTGCCTGCCTTCCTTCCTTCCTTCCTTCCTTCCTTCCTTCCTTCCTTCCTTCCCTCCTTTCCTTCTTGCCTGCCTGCCTGCCTTCCTTCCTTCCTTCCTTCTTTCCTTCCTTCCTTCCTTCTTTCCTTCCCTTCTTTATATTTTAAAACAGGATCTCACAAAGTTGCCCAGCTGGACTCAAACTTGTGATCCTCAGGGCTCAGCCTCCCAAGCAGCTAAGGTTACAGGTAGAGGCCACCATTCACAGATTCATCAAAACCATTCTTCACTCTCTCCTGTTCCTCTGGAGTCTCTTTACTAACATACTCAAACTGCTTCTGTGTATTTACTTCGATGAATATATGATTATAAAAGTATGAGAAAAATAAGTGGAAACATTCATTCAGCCACACACAAAAAAGAAAAGGTCCATTCTGCAGAATACTCTATCAGCCCCTAAGGGTATCAGATGAGCAGCACACAACCTTATTTGGAGTTTGATGTCTCAGCCCCACAATTCAGTAGTTGACCTTAAGGGAACCATCCAGTACATTGGTGTTAGTGAGGATAACACAATCCTCCTAACAAAGCAGTGTGAGTACAGAACAGAAGTGTATATATGACCTCATAACATAGAAATGCTAGGTGCTTCTATTATCTGCTCAGGATCTCAGACTTAACAAAAAAGGTACCATTTTTATTCTATCAAAACTAAGCTTACCACAGGTGTTTGTACTCTATACAATTCAGAATTCGCCTTTATTACACGTCCGATTACTTTCATTCCCAACCTTGCATGGATAGCACATAAATATTCCATGGCATACTAGAACACAGAAAGGGATTTTTTAAAAATGAGGTGAATGCTTAACTTTGAGAAAAAATGTAATAGTAAAAACACATATTGCCTTAATTCCCCCTTAAAATTCTCTCTCTTGCTTCGAACATACTTAGAGCACCATTCTTGTGGTTTTTCTGAAGCAGTTCTGGAAGTCTAATTCTGTGGGTGTCTTCAGTTTTGCTGTCATGATTCTGTCAATATCCTGAATCCATTCAAAACATTGACCTTTCATGGTCATTTTGACTTTGGGAAAGAGTCACATGTCACAGTGTCAGATCCAGTGAAGACGACAGATGAAGACACGTCATCATGTTTTCTCTGAGCTTGCCTTTCCATTGGGTGGTGCTCACCAGTGGCCCTCACTGCATTAGGGGTCACATCTTACAGACACTCTGGAAGGAGGACTTCCAGACTGCTTCAGAAGGCAGAGACAACTGGCAGAGCAAGAGTGTTTGAGGTGAGGAGGAGCATCTCGGGGGGAGGGAGGATTATTGGTGATGTGTCTACCAGAAATAACTTTTCTTCAATTTAAACGTTCACTATATTTTGGATCACTTCTTGTACCCTCCTGGAAATCTGCTCCGAAAGGTTTATCATTCCAACATTAACGACTTCCATGAATTTAATAAGTTCCTTCATTTCCTAGCATACCCTTTCTTCCATTGATCTCAAAATATTTCTCACAATCCCTGGTGCTCAATGAACATTCACTGAATGACTAAATTACTAATCAGGGCCTGGCATCCTTTAAATCAAAGAAAATGACCATGAGTTGCGGGACGGGCTAGAATCCACAGCCTTCTTCCCTTTGTGTGTGACTTCCTCACCCTTGGTCTGCATGCTCATCCGTCACATCTCTGGGACTCTGTTCTGGGTATTTCTGCTACAGCTCAGAAGAAGTTCAGATGTACACACCTGGTCCTCAGACACAGTGGCATTGATGGAGATGACATCATTTTGCCCTTCCCACGCTGGGCTCCCACCCAGGGCCAAAGACTAAATAAGACTGGAGGCCTCTGCCTCTGAAGGGGGCCGGGGGTAAGTGACACACTGCAGGAAGGTGGGGTCTTCGCTGCTGTTCCCTGCATCCCTTTGACTCCCGTGTCACAACCTGCGCATGCTTCCAGGGACTGTCAATCCAGCACCCAACCAACTTAGGCCAAGGCATAGCCACCTGGGGCTCTCAGATCCTAAGGCACCTGAGAGATGGCTAGGTGCAACCTTAGGGTGGAACCCCAGGGCCTGCCTGCCCACTGCCGCCTTCTCCAGGTGCTGTTCCTGCTGCCACCACAGACAAGATTAACAAGAAGGTTATATTTAAACTTCCAAGAGGCGCTGCTGTGCCATTATGGGTCTATTTAAAATCCTCCTCCGGGCAGCTGCAGTACATAATAACAAATCAGTGGGAAGGGAGGGACGGAAGGGGGAGAGGAGGAGGAGGGGAGGTGGCCAGGAGCCTCCTGGATCCTTTCAGTGAAAAAATGGACTCTCAGGAGATGGCAGGGGGTACAGGCAAGTCAAAGATGTCACCTAGGGTGACAGCCAGGGAGAAAAGATGCACTAGGAGCTCGCACTAGCAGGGGCAGGGAGGGAACTTAGGGTTCCAACAGGAAAATCACTCAGACCTACAATTTCGCTGCGGGCTTGGGAGACATCACAGCTCCGTACTACTCTCTTTCTCCCAGGGGACCCTGCTGAACAACGCCAGCCATTCCTCAGCACTGAGGAAGAATCATCACTGGAAGCCAGGCCCCATGTACAGTCCTGTAATCCCAGCACTCTGGCTGGCTGAGGCAGAAGAATCTCAAGTTCGAGCTTAGCCTGAACAACTTACTGACTCAGCGAGACCCCATCTCAAGACAAAAATTAGAAAGTGTTGTGCATGTAGCTCATTGCAAAGGCCCTGGGTTCAATCCCTAACACCACAAAAAGTTATTAATATATATATCTTGATTTTTTTCCTCATAAAAATTTAGTTATATTTAGTTATTAATCATTATTCAAATTTCTATTAATTGTCCAAACTATCACTTTGTGTCTACTCCATGGGGCTTCCTCATGATATTGGTATCTCTAAAGTCATAAGCATAATAATTACAAAATAAAATGAACATGGTGTCCCTGTGTAGCAGATTGTTAAAGTGGAGAAAGAAAAGTTATTATCTGATTAATTTTGTTTTTGTGCATGACCAAACTGGATGTCACAGGTGATCAAATTTACCGTGAGTATAACTCACAAGACTTGACTAGCCACAATGACTCAATAAGCCAAATACGTGCGAAAGAACTTACGTTGTTGCCCAAACATTGCTTAAATTCTGGGCCACACAGTGCTGGGTATGTGTAGCTATGCAACATGACGTGTCAGGTGCAAAATCTGTACCTATTATTTACCTCAAAGAGACTATCCTAGGAGATCAACAAATACGAACAGCTTATACAAATTAAGGTTAAATTCCAAGGGGCTTTATCTTCTCTTTTGTTTTTTCTTGAATGCCAAGTAGACATTTATAAAGCTGTCCCTACCAAAGGAATGGTGGACGAGCAAGGCATACAATTTATATTAAGTATGAACTCTGTCATATCAGCATATATGTACAGACTATAAACAAGGATTTAGAATCAAGTTCAATACACTAACAACAGTAAATGTTTCTGAGGCATACAAGGTAGAATATCCTGGGCAAATATTACCAAAATACGTTAAGAATGTGTAAAATACTTCCATGTGGTCAGATCACAATGTGCCCCATGTATTAAGGCCTCGCCCTCTTTTTCACTCCTATATATTTCTCTATAAATATTGGGAGGTTAAAAGATCAGACTTCCAAGTTGAGCACAATGGCACAGGCCTGTAATTTCATCACTCTGACAGGCTGAGGCAGAAGGATGGCAAGTTCAAACCCAGCCTGGGAAACTTAGCAACTCAGTGAGTGCCTGCCTCAAAATCAAAAATAAAAAAAATAGGCGGGGGGTGTAGCTCAGTGTGAAGGCCTTGAATTCAATCCCTAGTATCACAAAAAAGAGAAAGTCAGAAAGCAAGAAAGAAGGAAAAGAAGGAAGCCAGGAATGAAGAAAGAACGAACAAACTTTAAAAGAGAGAAGATAAAAGACAAAGTCAAGGGTCCATTTCCAGGACGCACTGCCCAGACTCCCAACAGACCAAGGGGGGCAGAAAGCCACATGATGACATCCCAGTCAGGACTGCAGAAATGAATTCTACCGCTCAAAATGAAACCCAGTAGTTTGGGCCAAAATCAAGTGAATGGTCTGGATCTAGAATGTCCCCAGAGCCGCATGTATTTGGATATTTGGATAGTTATGAACCTCATGTGCTGTTAAGAAGTAGGGCCTGGTTGGAAGGGACAGACACCTGGAGCTTGACCCGGAAGGGGTGGAACACTGGGGCTTGACCTGGAAGAGGAAGATATCTGGGACGTGACCTGGAAGGAGGTATGCTGGCTCCACCCTTTCTTGCTCATTCTGCTACTTACTGCAATGTTATGAGCAGCTTCTCTCTAGCTAGGCCTTTGCCATATGCTTAAACTACTGCTAGCTGCCCATGAATGGACTTGAGACCTTCTGAAACTAAAATAAACTTTCCTTCCTTAAGTTGCAGACATTGGGTATCGCTTCCCAGCAACACATGAAGACAGTGATATTCTCAATAATCAATACAACAAAGACTGAAGGATTCCTCTGGGGTAAGGTGATGAGTTTAGGAAGTCAGACAATAATTCCAAGGAATCAGACGTCAGACCCTTTACAACACGGGAAGGCACAGCCCTGTTCGGAGCGGATCCTCATTTAGCCCTTGATTGAAATTTTGCTGACCCTGAGCTCACTATCAGAATTCCCAACGCCCGTGCTCACTGTCTTACATGTGGCCAAACTTTTGCTGGACTTACCTTTTTAATCTGGTCTTGGAAAGTGCCTGAGCTATGACTCCTGACGTGCACTTCCCCGCATTGCTGCAGGGCCAGGGAGCAACAAGGAGCCCTGCGTTTGGTGCTACCCACATCCCACCAGATGTGTGCAGAGTCCTGACACTAGGCTGGAACGCTCTGGACACAAAGAGTAAGACCCTGCCCTGAAGGAATCAGAGGTCTAGCCAAAGAGGAAAACTTGCAAACAGAGAAGAATACTTCACTAAATGAAATCATAGAGACAGCTTCTGTTCAAACGTAACCTGCCGGAGTAACAATTCACAAAAGCAAAATAAAAAATGAAGCTGTTGGGAAATGTATTTTGAAGTTTGACCTCATTAATATATCGACTAAACAGAAGTTTGAACAGTAGTATGTTACCTTCTTAAATACATGAAGGTTTTTTTCACTGTTGCAAAGGGAGGAAAAGTGGCTAATGCCACACATTCCTGATAAACACACAGGCTAATTAAAAATTTCTGGAGGTGAACTTGAGGATATACATCCAAAACCACAACATTTAATACCATTTGACTGAGCACATCTAACTCTACAAATTTATGCCACAGAAATAATAAAGGATAGGCAAAATGCTTTTATCTACAAGATGTTTATCATTCTATTTGCAAAACCCACCAATTTAAAAATGCAAAATGCTGAGCAATAGAAAGTTGGTTAAAGCTTTATTGCATCATTCTGTGCATCCATTAGAAAGGATGGTGAAAGATGTTTTTGATGGAAAAAAATCACCACTCTCTACTGGAAAAGAGAAAAGGAGGGACAGCAAAACTACAAGCAGCACGACTCCGTTTTTATTCTATGTGACACCCTCTGAGAGACGTTTAAATCACTAGCGATTATGGGGTGAGATGACGTGTGAGGTTTTTTCCTGTCTTCTAGATTTTCTGCAATGTATATGTATTGCCTTGGAAACAAGAGAAAAAATTATAAAATTTTCCTTAACTTTAAAAGAAGACAAAACGTGTGCCTTGTGTCGGGCAAAGGGCTCAGCTCTGTGCCCTCAGCATCTGTAACCTTCACAGTCCTGCCAGGGACTTTTGAGAAGAAGCAACTCTCTAGGTTGGACAATTACTGACCAGAGAGACAGAGATCTGAGGGCAGGCTCCGAGCAACTCCCTGTTAAGTTGCCTCAGAGTACTTGTGCCCTGGGATACTTTGTTTGGTTGTTACAGTACAGGGATGAAACCCAAGGCTTTCTCTACTTTGACCTATATTTAAAATTTAAATTTTAAAACAAAATCTAAGTTGTCGAGGAAAGGGTCAGACTTGTGATTCTCCTGCCTCTGCCTCCCCGCTCCTCCCCGCTGGATTACAGCTGTGTGCCACTACACCCATGGAGGGATACAAATTTTTAAAGATCTATTTTTCAAAGCCTAGCCAGGGCAACTTAATGACTAAGTGACACCCTATCTCAAAACCAAAAATCAAGAGTGGTCTGAGGATGTAGCTCACTGCAAAGGCCTTAGGCTCAATCCCAGTACCACAAAAAAAGGTTTTATTACAATGTTTAAAAAGAACCTTTTTTATATAAGGTGTGTCCAACCAAAGACCCACCAATTTGTTGTCTTTTTTTAAGTGAAAAGGAACTGTCTTGAGCCACATATAAAACATACAATCTAGTCAACGTACACATGTAAGTACTAAAACTTTCTTTTAAATTATTTTCATTGGAACATTTAAAAAAATTAAAAAACAGAGGGCTGCAGGCTGGGCACATGGGATTATAAACCAAACTAAGAACATGTTTTAAACCAGTGTAAAAATTACAATAAAATCCAGGAGGCTGTGAATAGGCAGAGAAATATTTTTAAAGACGTCTTCTAGTTTGTATGTGAGCACACCACACAACGGCCACCCCTCATCCTTAAGGTGAGAGGGAGGGATGGAGGCAAAGGAGAACCGGAAGCGGAGACACCCCCCGACACAATGGCGGGGTCCCTCAGCCCGGCTCAACTTCACATGCAGAGTCCAGCCAGAGGGGACCCGTGGCTGCTCACCCGACCAGCCACACCTCACGCCCTCAGCTTTGATTTCAAGGACAGTCCTTGGAATTCCATTGTGCTGCTTACGAATCATCACTCAGCTAAGTGCCTTCTTCACCACTCCACAAAGCTCACCTTTCTCCAGACTCACCAAATCACGCTTTTTACCTCACCGTATGCATCCCGGGTGGTGAAGTTTACCTGCCAACTTCTGCCTCTCGTTTCTGATCTCACTGTGTTGTGAGTGACCTCCCTTTTCTTTTCGTTAGTGACATATTCTTTGTAGATAAGAGTCTTTTCAGTGTGGGCTTAATTCTCTGTGGCACATTGGGTGTTTTCCTATCCGGCGCACATACGTGTACCTCATGATTCATTGATTTGACTTTGCTCTTTGCACCAGTCCAGGAAGATCAGCGCTTTGTTAGTATTGTAGGTTGTTATTTCTAAAAGGTTTTCCATATATTTTCATGCTCTTGGAGTTTTTCACCATTGTTACAAGCGCCCCTACGCACGGGGCCAGGGACCATACCAGTCTGTAGCCCGTTAGGACCCGGGCAGCCCTGCAGGAGGTGAGCAGCGGCCCCCGCGCTGGGCCCACTGCCATCTCCCCAATGCCACCCTGCCACCTGAGCTCCCGGTCAGCTCCACACAGCAGCAGATCTCCCTGCAGCGGGAGGCCTCCTGTGAGCTGGGCATGTGAGGTTGCCTGCTTCTTAGGATGGTATCTGAGGAGGAGCTGAGGTAGTGATGCTAGGGCCATTCCTCATGCTCTCTCCCCAGCTGGTGAAAATACTGTCTTCCATGAAACGTGTCCTGGTGCCGATGAGGTTGGAGACGTCTACTTTAGAACCATCTCTGCTGTCTATCCTGAGGTCTTTTCTTCTGGGGGTTTTCAACATAATCCCCAAAACAAAACATCTGAACTCTTCCTTCCTGAAAATCATGGCACTTTCTTATTCAGTTGCCAGGTCCCTCCATTCTCGAGGCCCTCCCTTTCCTTTGCCTTTGTCCTTGGCCACGGACATCTGTGGACTCCATTCCCGTCTCTTCCAGTGCACTTTCCCTGGGCAAACTAATTAAACTTCCCTAAGAATTCATCTATAACACTTAGCCTCGCAGTTCCTGCTGTGCTTCTCCCAGAGATTTATATTCCATACACTTGGTTATGTCTTCTCCCTCCAATAACTTCTCAACTCCATGAGGTCTAGAAAAGCATCTGGCAGCAGTAATGCTACTATGCCCTTACTAAATTTTTCTAATTGAATGAACAAACGAATCCGACTAGTTGTCACTAAGATCCTGGTCATGAGGACCAGCACTGGTATACCCAGTGGTCTCTATCCATGTGTCCCCCTCTGCTGGCCCACAGTTCACGGACTGACTGGGCTGTGTATTGTCCCTATATCTCTCCCCAACATACAGACACAAGGCTTTATCTGCTCTACTGTTTATTTCAGTCAGTTTTGACCTGGGTTTAATTTTCCATTTGTTTTCATCTAGTAGTCAATTTACTTCCCCTTTTAGCATTTACTTAGTACTTCATGCTTCGACAAAATTTTGCTATCGTTAACTAGTTATTCTTCTGTGGGGCAGAACAATATTGTCATCTGTATTTTACAATTAAGAGACAGAAGTCCAGAGAAGCTCAGTGATTCACCGAGGGTCAAAAAACAGAGGCCAGTGTTAAAACAGATGCAACACATGTGTGCTCTGGCTGCCCAGGGTGAACGCAACGGTGCATCACAAACTAATACCAATAAAAACTATAGTTATGGAAAAATATAAAAACACACATCCAAAAGAAATCTTATAACTACCCAGCTTCATGCCCCAAATAGACCTGTCTCACCACAGTTCCTACCAGAAACCAAGGCTCCTTGATAAGGATGAAATAACCATACAAAGTCAATGAGGTTGGGTCTAGAAAACAAACAAACAAACAAAAAGAAAAACTTGAAAGGTCAAAAATTCAAATATTTATCCCAAACTGCAAGAGTAATTTTTTTTCCTGGAAAGTAATCTTTTTCGAAGCCAACAGTAGAACAAAAATGTTTGAATCCCCATGGTGAGGTGTCTGCTTTTCTAAAGCAACAAGTATGCAAGTGATTATCATTATGAAAAGTCCAAAAATATCCAGGTCTGATTCTTTTACTTTTAATTGAGAAATAAAAGTTATGTGTTCATGGTGAAAGGTGCAATATAGGTTTGTACACATTGCAGAATGTCTGAATCAAACTAATGAGCACATGTATTCCCACACACATATATTTTGTTGGGTGTGACCAGAACATTTAAAATCTATTCTTCTAACAACGTTCAGGTACACAGCTTATTGTCAGTAACTGTAGTCACCATGTCATACACTAGATCTCCTGAGCTTGTTTGCCCTAATCTAACACAAATTGTATATTCTTTGACCATCACCCTCCTAATGTCCCCACACCGAGCCCCTCGTAGCTACCATTGTGCTCTGTTTCTATGAGTGCTACTATTTTAGATTCCACACAGAAGAGAGGTCGTGGAGTATTTCCTTCTGTGCCTGGTTTATTTCTTTTAGGGCGATGTCCTCCAGGTTTATGTATATTTTCACAACTAAAGGGATTTTTCTTTTTTCAAGGCTGAATAATATTCCATTGTATGTACATATCACATCTTCTTTATCCTTTCATGTTGATGGAGACTCAGGTTGCTTCTATCTCATGGCTACTGTGAATAGTGTTACAATAAGCATGGAAGAACCGCCATCTTTTTGACATACTGGTTAAACTTCCTCTATATCCAGAAAAGGAGTTGCTAGATTAGGTGGTAACTCTAGTTTCAGTCTTTATGTGTACTCCCATGCTGTTTTTCATAATTCCTATACTAGTTTCCATACCCAACAACAGCAGGCAAGAGCTTCTTTCCTACACATCTTCTAGTGAACTTATGTCTTGTCTTCTGACGACAACCACTGTACTAGCCGTTAGCTAACATCTCGTTGTAGCTTCCACGTACATGTCCCTGTTGGTTAGAGAGGCTGTGCGTCTTTTCATCTCCATTCTTCTAAGAAGCATATCTTTTCAGGTCCTTTTGTGTGTTGCAAGGCGCCGGGGATAGAAGCTAGGGCCTTAACACTGAACTGCATTCTCAGCCCATTTTTTATTTTGATTTTTGAGATGGGGTCTTGCAAAGTTGGTGAGGGTTGCCTCAAACTTGCAACCCTTCTGCTTCAGCCTCTCTGAGTGCTGAGATTACAGGTGTCTCAGGTACTTGTTCATTGCTGTGACTCAATACCCGACATTCACAAATTTAGGGGAGGAAAGGTTTATTTTTAGCTCACGGTTTCAGATGGTCACAGTCTGTTCAGGGATGGCCAGCAGCTATCGAAGTACATGGCAGAGGCAGAGGTGGAGGCAGCTTCTCATGACATCGCACACAGGAAGGCAAGTTGAGACTAGTTGAGACTAGTCCCAGTCCCCAAGGAAGGCAGGATGCAGCTTATATATCCTTTCAGGTCTCCACCCAGTGATTAGCCCCTCCTGCACCCAGGTGTGGAAGGTGTGGCCACTACACACCATTAGTCCTAACTTACATGCCTTCAATCCTAACATACACACCTTTATTCCTAATTTAACTGTAATCCACCCCTCCAGACTAGGCCCCAATCTACCAAGAGCACATGGTTCCATAGACAATCCATTAACATTTAAATACATGAGACTTTTGGGGGACACTCCAGAGCCAAACCACAATAATAGGTGTGTGCCCTACACCCATCTTAGGCTCATTTTTTAATCAGGATTTTTTTCTTACTGCTGAGTTCAGTTCTTTATATTTTCTAGACAGTAACTCCTTACCAGTTGTATGGTTTGTAAACATTTTTTCAAATCAATTGCTTATCTCATCTCTTGATTTCCTTCCCTGCACAGAAGATTTCAGTTTGATCTTATCCCATTTGTTTACTTTTTTCGTGGCTTGTGCTTTTGAGGTCATAGTTTTAAAAAACTTTGGCCACACTAGTACCATAAAGCCCTCACCTTTTGTTTTCTTCTAGTGCTTTTATACTCCAATCTTACATTTAAATCTTTCCACTTCAATATTTAATTTGTTGCATATAATTTTCTATACATAAGCATTAAAAATGGTCAGTTCATCATGGCAGAGTAGTACTCCATTGTGTACACATACTGCGTTTTCCTTATCCATTCATCAGTTGTTGGTAGACATAGAAGTTGGTTCTAAGATTTAGCTACTGTAAGTTGTGCTGCTATAAACATGTGAATGTTTGTGTCGCCACTGTAGGAGACTGGCTGCACCTTGAGACCATTATGCTTAACAAAATGAAGCAGACACAGAAGTGTCATATGAGTTTTCTAACGTGAGAAAACCAAAGCATAAAAGAGTAACAGTGAAATGAAAGATTGATAGTAGGAAAGAGAGAGAGAGAGATTTTGTGAAGAGGGGAAGGAGATGAGGGGTGGCGGGAAAGGATGTAAAGGGAAGATGACGAGGGGTGCTACGCATGCGTACCAACTTCTCAAGCTGAGTGTAATTACTACATACTGCAAATATGCCAATAAAAGGGGGGGGGAATAAAAATGCAGAAACTCATTCAAATTCCCATTCCAATTTGAGCACTAGTCGCGTCAGCATGCCGAATGTGCCTTGTAACTTCTAACACTTGACGAGGAGGCAGAGCCCATTACTCTGCTACCACTTGTTTTCCTGCAAATCCCACTAGATTACTTAACCTTCTTGATTTTCTGTCTTGAAATTTGCTTGGTATTAATAAACAAGGTACAAGTTCCTTAACATTTATGGGCTGTGTTATGAAAATATGTATCTGGATGAAAAGATTTGTATGGTGTCCTTCTGCCCAAACATGCCACAGCTGTACCAGTGTCAGTGACAACTGGGCTCTAATTCCCCTGAGGAAAACATGTCAGGAAAGCAAGTGATCAGGTGTGGACAACTGCACACAGTCCTTCCCACCACTTCCTATCAGATGAAGCGACCTGTGATCATGAATCGTTATGTTAAATTGAATGAACTAAGAAACACCTAGCAGATTAGTAAGGAACCATTGTGCATATGTCTGTGGGTGACTGGCAGGCAGGCTAGAAAACTGAGAGAAGACGACCCCCTCCCATTAAGGTGGCATCAACCAATAGGCTGGTAGCCTGGAGGAAATAAAAAGGGAAAGAGTTGGGCCTGGTGGCACAGGGTGTCATCCCAGCAATCAGGCAGCCTAAGGCAGGAGTATCACAAGTTCGAGCACAGTCTGTGCAACTTGGCCACACAGTGAGACCTTGTCTCAAAATACAAAAGAGCTGGGATGTAGGTGATTACGAAGGTCTTGAGGTCAACCTCCAGAACTGCCAAAAAATAAAAAAATAAAAAAATAAAGGAAACGAGCCCATTTTGGAAGAGCCCCAGCCTTCAGTTTCTTCAACCTCCTAAACATTTGCACCAGTAACTAGGGAGCTTCCAAGCTGCTACCCGCAAACTTGACCCATGTTGTTCTGCAGCTTGTGTCCTCTCATCTGAGCAGCTGCTGGATCCTCTGGGTCTCCAGCATATAGACGGTCACTGTGGACTGTTCCGCCTCTAATCCTACAGGCAGCCATTGTGGGCTCTTTCACCTCTGACCCTCTAACTCTTCCTAATAAATCCCCTCGTATACCTTTCCACACATCTGTCCCATTGTTTCACTCCTCTAGAGAACTCTAACCCAGTGCCCTTCAGCAATCTCCTCCTGAGGTGCCCTCCTCCCGCCCGCCTCCCCTCTTCCCTCTGACCACAGTCACCTTGCCTCCGCTCTTGTGGTGCCAGTAAGTAAGCTTTCCTAGGCGAGGACAGAATCTCACCATGGCAAAATTTGCCTCAATTTCAATCAGCAATAGAGAGGGGAAAAAATGTCCAAATTAAGCTGCTTGATTACGGAAATTAATCTTGTCATTTAGCATCCCTGTTCTGTAGAACAGGGCCTTTGATTAGCCTCCTTGTTTCAGAATATTACAAGCAGACGTTTATTAAGCAGAAGGCACTTTATTTTATTTATTTATTTATTTTTGTAGCCAGGCAAGTCAGAGTGAAAGTAAAGGTACTGAGAAGCTTTTGAAGGAAGGGCACTGAGTCAAGGACCCTCCGTTTACTTCTGAATCTATGTCCTCCCAAAGCAAGAGAATTAGGACCTTAACCAACCTATCAAGCTGCAAATGGCTCCTCCGATGGGAAGTTCAGAAGCAGAAAGATAATGTCCAGTCTGTTTTTCTTTTAATAACAAAATGAGCCCCTTGACCTCAAGACTATATGCCCTATAAATTAAATGCAAATGCGTGAGGACCTGCTACCTTCATAGGATTATACTCTTTGGCATTTCTGGATGGTATGTGTGTCTTGATTTAAAAAGCCATCAAAATTTTATAAAAATTGTATGTGTGCATGTTTTACACGCTGGATGGTGGGGGGGTGCAGAGTCAGGGATCATTCTTTCTCCTATCAGTGGGCATTAGCACTTTTAAATTTTGAAGGGATGCTATCAGAGGGCAATTTTTTCCCTCCCGTATGTGTGGCACCGGGGATCAAGCCCAGGCCCTCTGCACTCAGCTACATCTCCAGCTCATTTTTATTTTTTATTTTGAGAAAGGCTTTTGCTAAGTTGCCTGGGCTGAGCTCAAACTTGCAATCTTCTCCCACAGCATCTCCGAATGCTGGGATTACAAGTCTGCACCACGAGACCTGGCTGTCCAAGTCATAACCTCAGAGCTACTAGGATCTCTCTGAGTTCACTTCAAGGAAATTAAGGGTGGCCTGCAGCCCGGTTAACAGAACATCCTGGTAGGAGGGACTTCCCAGTGAGGACAGGCTGTCCTACACCATTCCAGAGGTATCCCAGATGGAACAGTGGAGCAATTCCACCATCATGGGGAGCTCCTCAGCCACCAACCCCAGGCTACCATCAAACCATAGATAGAACAGTGCACAGAGAAAATTGTCCATTCACAAAGACCAACCAAACAAATTCACAAAAGCTTACCAACAGAGTCTGTCTTCTTTAGTTTGTCCCTAACTTCTCCTTGATACAAGAGCAAAGAAATACAATTAGAGCAATGATTATTGATTAGAGACATCTGCTAATTGAAGTTGTGGAAAGACTAGGAATGCAGAACCATATTCCTCAACCTTGGCATTAATGATGCCCTGGGCATGCTAGTTCCTTGAGGTGGTGGCCTGCTTTGTGAATTGTATGATGTTTGACACCATCCCTGGTTTATACCTTAAATGCCACCCCAAGTTGTAATCATCAAAAAAATGTCACAAGATATTGCCAGAGGGCTTCTGGGAGCAAAGTCACCTTTATTTCTGAATAATATCAGCCTCGAGAAACCAATGGCAATGTGTCTTTTATTGTTATAATTGTTTTTATTTAAACACACACTGTGATTTTTGATCAGCTCATATAAGTTGTGACATGGAGGAACTACACACATTACAATTTGTGTCTAGAATGTCCTGAAAGCCTCATGTATATGGAAGGTGATTGAATCCTGAAAGTTAACTGAATCAAATAAATCAATCCACTGGTGACTTCATATGCTACTAGGAGGCGGGGCCTGGCTGGAGGGAGTGGGTCACTGAAGGCACAACCTGGAACGGTATATTCTTGCCTCCAGCTCTTGCCCCTGCCATGCTAGGAGCAGCTTTCCTCCATGGCAGATACTTCCACCATTGCCTGCTGACCACGCATGGACTAAGTCCTTGGAAACCGTGAGACGAAATAAGCCCCTCCTTCTCTAAGCTGTTGATGTTGGGTATGGTATCCATGCGATGAGAACATAAGATGGCATGAATATAGAATGAGCAAATAAACTTATAAATTGGCCCCTTTTTCTACTTTGGGTTCCCCCATATTCATCACCCAACTGTCATCTGGTGCTCAGAACACTCTTTGTAAACCTGAATTCTTGTGTCCCTTCTCTACACACTTAGAATAGGATTCAGGCATCTCAGCCTAATGTGCACAGCTCCATCTGCCTCCTCGGCCTTGCCTCTCCTCACCTCTCCTCACCCCTCTCCTCCAGCCATGGGATCTTCTCATTCCTTCTTCACCAGTGAAATCCTGTTTTGCATCCTGGCTTTTCTGCTTACTGCTCTTACTACCAAGACAGTCTTTTATTCTTTGGGCCTTTGCTCACCACCAATTCTTCTGGAAGACATCCTGTACTTCCCAGCATAAATGAACTTCTTCCCCATCTTCCATTAATCTTATTCCCGTTGATGTCCTTACTTGCTGTAGTACTTACATCTGTCTCAAATCATATTTTTGCATTCCATTTTCCATCTGTCTCTCCAACTAATACAAATTTCATAAAAGCATGGATCTGCTATGCCCACTTGGGAGTCCCAAGGTCTACATTTTAATGACACTCAATAAGTATTTATTTAATAAATATAGCTGAATAAATGTATGTTCATTTGAAAGGGTTTTATCATTGACAGAAGAAGGCTGGATATGGAGCCTGGCACCCTTCATACAGTCCCCTGAGATATAAAAGTGTCTGCTATAGCATATACTACAGATACAGGCCTGTAATCCCAGTATTTTGGGAGGCTAAGACAGGAGGATGGTAGGCTTGAGTCCAGCCTAGGTAAATGAGTGGCTTAGTGAGACCTTATATGATATATATATATATATATATATATATATATATATATATATATATATATATATATAAATGCAAGGGGACACAGGTCAGGGCCATGGCCCTGGGTTCAAACCCTAGTACCATGGGTAAAGCAAATCTAGTACCATGGGTAAAGCAAATCAAAACACCACCACCTCCATTACTACTGAGTGAACAATTGGTCTGTGTATCTACATTTTACTCTGGACAATACACAAACTAAAAGCCAGGTTCTTCTTTTTGGTATATTTTGCATTCTTCTTAGTAGGTTTTATACTTCTAATGCCTCCACACTAACTGGCACACAGTAGACAGTAGACACTCAAAAAGGTTCATATCTCTTGCCTGTCAAGTGGATCAGAAGACAAAGAAATAATACTCACTCCCTGCTCCAATAAGTACAACCAGTTCCTGGGCCAGATGGCCCTGGGAAAGCACACAGAAAGCCTGTCTCTACCTCCCTCCCAGCACCCACGCTCAACCCCACAAATAACAGTGCACTCCTTGGTCTGAAAGCCTGACTCTATGAGTTGGATGAAGGTACCAGTGAGCAACAGGAGATACCAAAGAGGATTCATTCATTGGATCTAGTACTGAGGTTTACCTAAGAAGCAGCCATTGGGAGCAATGGTCACTAGCCAAAACCAGAGGCCTGAACCCTCTGAAATGGACAACAGACATGCATAAATGTCGGGGAAGGGGACAAGAAGGAAGACGCCAAAACAGAGTGTCAGTACAGGAACCAAGGTCTCCTTATTCCCATTTGTAAGTGGCAGATCAGGCTTAACAATGACCTAGGATTGTGAAAAATAGGGTTATTACTGCCACAGAAACATCAAGAAGGGTCCCCTGACCCCATGCCTTCAGGAAAGCATCCTGAACAGTTCACATTACCACACCAAGCACTTTCCTTCACAGGGTAGAAGTCCCTGGACTTAATATATGAAGCTGTAGGATGTAGCAACTAACACACTAGACTGAGTGGACAGTGGAGAGGACGCAGATCTTCTGGCATGGAAATAGCACAGAGGTCGGCTTTTAATGGGATGAGGGATGATGGTAATGTCAGCAGGACAATGAAAGTGGAGCAGGGATGCTAAACCTGGAGTTTACAAGGGGGGTTACTGAATCCCCCCAGACTCAGTGCAGAATTTGATAAGGAAAAAATTTATGATATAGTCATTCTATAGAGTATCCCAAAGATTTTAATATATATAAAATATAAACTATAATGGAATATGAATATTTGTTTGCTAAGGATGAATTTGCCATAATATTTGAAATAAAACTAGTACTATGAGAGAAATTATACAAGCACTAAATTCAAAGTACAAAGTGTCCCAAGAGTCACAATACTCAGAAAAAAAATCAACAAAATTTTGAGACATATTTGAGACCACCCTTTGCACTGTCTAAGAGCCATGATCTGGGCCGCTGTTTTATAGAAATTGCAAATGAAAAAACACTCATGCCCTATGACTCTTAAGATAGAATACTGCAGACTCAGACACAGAATTTTCAGTTCACCAACCAAATCAACTTTAGTAAAAATCAAGTTGACAGATATTTATAAAGCCCCAAACCATGCACAAGATACCATGTGATTCATACATATATGTACAACAACAACCCTAGTACTCTGAGAGGCTGAGGCAGAAAGACTACAAGTGTGAGCCCAGCCCAGGCAACTTTATGCTAAGGCAAGACCTTGTCTCAAAATGAAAACAAAAATGTGCTAGGTATATATCAGTGCCAAGGCCTGGGACTCATTTCCTAGTACCCCACCCCCCACACACACAAAGAGAGAGAGAGAGAGAGAGAGAGAGAGAGAGAGAGAGAGAGAGAGAGAGAGAGAGAGAGAGGGAGAGAGAATATGACAAAATGTTGAGGTGATTTTATTCTATACAGGATTCTTAGCAAAAAAAAAAAAAAGAAAGTTCTTAGCAAAATGTTAGCTGAAGCAGCCCTGGGATCAAGCACTGTGACTGAGTTTTATTTGTGTTATACATTAGCAGTTGCCATTACTTACTCTCTCTGACCTCTACTTCTAGCTGTACATATCACTTCTTTTCCATTTTTGCTCGTGTCTTCTCCTAAGCCTATTTCAACTTTGAATATTTTCCATAGGCAAAATTCTGCCACAGTACTTTGCACTCAATAAAGAAAGACTAGCATAAACTTTAAAAAAGAGAGAGAAATAAACAAGAAATCCAGCATTTTTTAGTGGTAAGTCTGAGGCAGCTGCAAGTGATTAGATCATAATGTCTGCAAGAAGTGTAAGTGAGGAGAAGAACTGAGCCGAGCTGATGAAGGGTTGGATCAGATATGTTGATCAGGGCATCTGTCACAGACAGGAGTTCTGAAGCCATGAACCCATTTGCACTGGGAATGGAAAGATAATGAACTTGCCCTTAATGTAGCATGGAGAGATGTCAGTCACTGCATTTGAGGAAACTCAACTAAATAGTAGCCAGACTTACAAGAGGGTAAGGAATTGGGAAGTTTGGGGAAATTTTATTTAAAACTAGAAATCAAGAAATATCACACAAGAATGCTATTTAGAGCCATGCTTTTTAATACTGAGCAGCAGAATTATGATAAAAGGGTAGAATAGGACTGGGACAAAAAATGAGAACCAGATGGCAAAGGAATTATGTGGGAATGGTTTAAATCCCAAACATTCTAACACTTCTGTGACTCTCCATACCAGAACAGAAAACAGGATGAAGATTAAACACAGATCAACTAATGAGCACCTACTACGTGCCCATGCCCTTTCCCCACACCCTCCATAGTTTCACCCTGAGTTATATCTCCCAGCTCTTTTTTTATTTTGATATTGGGTCTCCTTAAATTGCTAAATTATCTGGTTTGGGCTTGAATTTGTGATCCTCCAGGCTCAACCTCCCAGAGTGCTGGGATTGCAGGTCTGTTCTACTGCACCCAGTAGTCACATTTCATTCTAGTAGTCACTGTACAAGGTTGTACAGCCTATCAGAGTCAAAATCAGAAAGACAAAGGCCCTGGAAAAAGGTCACTTAAATAGCACTCAAAGTGTTGATTCCTTAAAAAAAGAAAATACAGTATAAAATAACTAATAATTGATAATTTAGAATGTACTTTTTAAGTGAATATATTCATATCAATAAACATGATATGGAGTCTCACCAAATAGTAAACAAAATTACTCTTCTGAAGTATTTTTTCTTTTTTTTTTTCCTCAACCTTGTCTTAACTAAGCTGACAACCTCAGTCCTAGAGAACCATGCCAATCACAAGACACAAAGTGTATGTGCTTATGGGCTGGGTGTTGTGTCGGGAGCCAATGACTCATAGGTAAAAACAATAAATGTCTCAGCACTTTAGGATTCCCCAAAATGGTTCCTTTTGGGTAAAACAGGAAAGTTATCATACAGCATAAATTCCTAAAAAAAGGAAACAGCAGATATTTAGAGTTGGGATCAAATGCTGACTTTTCAGGGAATCTGGAAAGGGCTTGGACTTAAGAATTTAATAAACTGTGCACCAACTCTTTCAAGAGAAATGAACACAGAGGCAGACAAACAGCTTTCCTCGTCCACAAGTCATGTGCACTAATTCTCCAAGAGAGATACTGAGCAAAAAGGCTGGGTCAGGTTCAGCCATGAGGGTTGGCTCCCATGGCCACAGAAGGAGAGAGTCACATGAGGCATGTATTTTTTCTAATGTGTAGATACTTGTTCTATATGTTCTGTGATTTGTGAAAGTTTTCCTGGTGTACTGTATTAGTCAATTTTCCATTACTGTGACAAAATCCTTGAGATAATCAACTTTTTTAAAAAAGGAACGGCTTATTTTGGCACACAATTTAGAAGTTTCAGTCCACTGTTGGCCAACCTATCATTTTTGGGTCTGTGGCGAGGTGGTACAACATGGAGAGAGGGTCTGAGAGGAAGCTGCTCACCTCATGGTGTCTAGGAAGCAAAGAGACAGGAAGTGGCCAGGGAACCAACCTCCTTTCCAACAATATGCCCCTAATAGCTTCACCCTACTAGTTCCCAGCCCCCACAGGTTCCACCACCTCCTAGCAGCACCATAGGATGCAGATCAAGCATTCAAACGCATTGGCCTTTGGCAAACACTCCAAATCCCAGTTGTTACAGTCACTAGCCGAAACAAAACAGCCACAGGCCGAGGACCTGAGAAGACACCCAGAGAATCGCAGTGAATAATCAGAGTCTTCTTCAACACACTAAACCCCTCTTGGCTCCTGTAGATGTTCATAAAGAAGTTTAAGTTCTCTCAACCTATATTTTCGTTCCAGGACCAATTTTTCTCAGACTATGAAGAATTTATTGCTCAACAGAATTTCTGGTGACAACAGAAATGTTCTGTACCTGTGCTGTGTGGTTTGATAGCCAGTAGTCCCTGTGGCTACTGAGCCTTTCATGAGGCTCATACACCTGGCAACTTAATTGATTTTACTTAATTTGAATTGAATATTTAAGAGGAACATTTGGCTAGTGACCACTGTCAGTGTGCAGCAAGTTCAGAGCACTAACAGGACTGAATTCTTGCTTCCTATTTTTTCCTGTCAGGGAATATTATTTTCAACTCTTCTCATAAATTTCATCTCTTAGTTTTTTAATCTATCTTTAAATGTCAACCTTGTTTTTCTAGATTTTTGTTTATACTGTGCCTTTATCTTAGGTTTAAACATATAAAAATGACCTTTTATTGGTCAAAAATAGTTTCATGCTGGCAACTTCTATGGTTTAACTCTATGTAACGTACCTTAGACTTCTGTAATGTGAACCATCTATAGCACAACAGGATGCATACAGGACTCACCTGTGCTTAACAAATGAAATAACCAATGACTGAATATTGGTTAAATAAACAAATCACAAGGTCAGGTTCAGCAAATGTTTAAGAAATACTTAGGTACCTTTCTTTGGATCAACTCAGAATATTGGCATTGAGATTAAACTACAAGGCAACAACCTCTAAAAGAAATGCACACACACACACACACACACACACACACACACACAGAATATAACTCAGCAGTGTATTCAGCAAAAGCACCATTTGAATAGCAAAGACAGAGCCAGAATACAACATTATGAAAACAGATGAAAAAACACAGATACAAGAATTTCTGAAACCTTAACAGTAAACCAACCACTAACTATTTAAGAATTCCCAAATTCTTTGAGCAGAAAATGATTAAAAATAATTAAGGGTGGGCTTATTAAGAAGGAAATGGAGGGCATTAGAGAAAGGAGGTTTGGGGTTATCACTCTATCTATGTATCTACCATGAAACTAGAACAGACTGCAGAAAAGATATATTCAAATTCCAGTAAAAGCCTCTGGGAATGTTTCTGTGTAATGTGAGAAATAGAAAAATTGAAACAAAAGTCTGCCAGTTTTTAAAGTCTAATAAAATAAGCTTCCTCTGTAAAAAAATATTGCCTGTTGTTGTCCATAAAAGCCCATTATGCCTTTTTGGAAGTGAAAAGGAAAAGTCAAATACTTATGTATTTTCTTTTTTCCCATTCTAAAAATTGTGCCAGTAGACCTTAGCGATTTTTTTTATTTTGGTACTTGTATCCATTTGACGTCATTCCCTACACGTCCATCTTTCCATTAAAAGAATACACGTAGGTGATAATTGCAAGCATCTCAACCTCCTATGTCAAGAGACCCAACACTAGCACACACATGCACAGACGTATTCACATGCGCATATACACATACTTCCACTCCTGCATGTATGAAATGCTGGCATAACCCCACTGCCAGTGGGGCATACACCTGAGAGGCATTTATAGAGTGAAGAAGAACTTACAGCGACTGGTACCATTTATAAAAAAATAAAATAAAACGTATATATGTTCAAGTCATCTGAAGAATAAAACCTCTGTATGTGGCCAGGTATGAGATGTTAGATCCCTAAAGGGGGAGATCCTGCATCCCTAGTTCAACAGACTAAGAAAAAAAAAAACTAGGCACAAAGAGCCAACCCCTAGATAACAAAGGGGTTTAACAATAGCTGTAAGATGAAAACCAGAAAGGTAGATGACTATGAAAATGACAACTGATATATCGAGAATTTAACTTTTCCCTCCATCCTGCTAGAAGCAGCATAGAAAACGTAAGGTTCCATGTTTCTCAGTGTTTTGGAATAGATTCCTTCTTTTTTCTACCCTGTGGCGAAGAGGCCACAATAGATTGCCATGCGAAGGTCCCAGGTTGGAGAAGAGGTGGGTGGGCTCTTTTTTGGAGCCCTGTGCTGTCGGAGCGAGCCATGGTGATTCCACTCTAGGAAGGAGTGAGCAGCCCGGTTTCCATAGTGCTGCCATGGAAACAGCTCTGGGTGGCGGTGGCGACTCTGAGCCTCCAGGCCCTCTTCCTCTCCAGCAACCACCCCCATAGCACAATGCCCCCAGCCCCCTCGGAGATGACGAAACTGTGTGGAGAACACGAAGCCTAACCAGGAACCAGCCTGGTCATCGCAATACACATTAATATCCTTGAAAAAAGAAAGAAAAAGATCCTTTTCTTCTCTTTTAGGGGAAAAGAGGAAAGAACAGAAAAAGTAAAAACCCAAAGAACTAAAACTCAACACATAAATTACAAAAAAAAAAAAAAAAATTCAGTGGGTCATCGTCGGCCTGCCTGGAACGCAGGTGTGAAGGATTTAATTAACTATTAAAGGATCCAAGAGGTTCTCCAAGTCTGCACAGCGATGGCCAGCTGAGGTCTGGGAGGACTTTTTTGGCCGTATCTGTCTTTTGTAACTGATTGTGAATGAAAGGCCAGAGTTGGGAAATGCTCTCCTAGACTCAGGTAGAAAATTCCCACAGAAAAGGCATCACGGGCTGCGCAGGGAGCCTTGCATCCCCCTGCCTTTTCCTCCAAGGCTCCAAAGAAGTGAGTGACAGGCAGCCAGGGTGCACTGGTCTGGAATGTGGCTGCGCAGCGTGCGTGCCTGCCGAGCTGGAGCAATGCCCATGGGCCGGGAGCAAACCAAAGGTCAGGAAGCCTGTTAGCCGGCAGATGCTTGGGAACTTGACAAGGCATGTCCGAACGGCTCCAGGCACAGCAGTATGGCCTGCGCACCAGCCAAGGAATTGCAGCCGGGACCCTTGGACCCCTAGTCCTCTGTTCAATTCTTTCCCCATCTGACTGTGGACGGTACAGATACACAGACACACTGCACCTGAGAGCCACCTGCCGATACAGCTGCTGGAGAACTTGTTCAGGAAAACGCAATAAAGGAGAGTTCAAAAGTTGCTCATTGGAAGCCGGTCCGGATGGACGGGCCTATAGTCGCAGCACTGAGGGAGACTGAGATGGAAAGATCACAAGTTTGAGCCCACCCGGAGCACCCTAGAGACTAGTGAGACTGTTTCAAAATCAAAACTAAAGTGGGCTTGGATGGAGCCGTATGTGAAAGTCCTGGGCTGGATCCCCAGTAAAAATAGAGAAAGTTTGTTAGTTGCTAATTGTAACAAGTCTTTTTTTAAAAAAATATTGAAAAGAATTATGGATGATTTTTTGGGACACCATGCACTAAGAACTTAGCGCTTGCATGATTTTTCTGATAGCATTAGCTTTACTTCAAATCCTACGATAAATCAATCCTGAGCAAACAAATTTTACATTATACAATTATTCTATTTTATGGTCCTGAGGATTGATCCCAGAACTTTCCTCCTGAGCTACACCCCAACCCTTTTAGTGCGCGCACGCGCGCGCGCGCGCGTGTGTGTGTGTGTGTGTGTTTGCTTTTGTTTTTGTTTTGTTTTATTAGAGACAGAGTCTCGCTAAGTCACAAAGTGGCTGAGGCTGGGCTTGAATTTGTGATCCTCGTGCCTCAGCTTCCCAGAGTGCTGGGATCACAGGCCTGTGTCATCGTGTCCAACTAAGTATTTTTACGCGAATGGAGACCTTTGAGATGCCCTAAATGGTCAAAAGGATGAGGTCAGACTATGGGCTTTTGGCAGTTGAGGGTCAGTTCTCCTGGAACAAGCAACTAAGACCCACTGTGCCTCGATTTTCCCACTGAGAACTCTCCCGAGCTCCCTCCCTGAGGGCAGGGGAGCACAAAGCAAAGCAGGGGTCAGTCGAAGTCAGACACCAGGAGTAAAATAAGTCCAGAGTTATAAATTATTCATTTTTATTTATGTGTGTAGTGGCAATTATTATTTTTTGTTTCTCCTCAACGTTAAAACTGATTTTAAAAAAAGAAACCTGAAACCTGAATAATTCAGCATGACTCAAGAAATTTTAACTGGAGCACCGTCTGGGCAGGGAGAGCTTGCAGAATTAGACTCATTCTGCTGTTATTCTTAACAGTGGAATGATGGATGACACATTGATTTGTAATTTCATTAATACCCTATGATGGCGCTAATGATCATGAGAATATTTGCAAAACATTTCGATGTTCTAAATAGGAAAAGGACTGAATGGTCGCGCTCCCTTCCTTTTTACCAAAGGGCAGGAGGGAGGAAGGGACCCAGTGGGAAGGAAAAGAGTGCCTGCTGGGATCAGAGGCCATTCCAGGAAGACACGGGAGCCCACGCATGCCAGAGGCAGTCCCGGCTCCTAACTCATGCTCTGGCTGTCAGAGCACTTGGGCTAACTTCTGCATGCAATCTAATTTCATACCACTGCCTGCCTAGAGGCAAAGCAAGACTTCATTTTAAAAGGAAGTGCTAGCTGAGCCTGGTGGCAAAGGCCTGTCATCCCAGCACTCCAGGAGGCTGATGCAGGAGGATCACAAGTTCAAGCCCAGTCTGGGCAACCTAGCAACTTAGTGAGACTCTGTCTCAAAACCCAAAATAAAAATGGACTAGGGATGTAGCTTACTGTGGAGGCCCTAGACTCAACTCCCAGTACCACAGGGAGACAGAAGAGAGCAGTCCTTATTCCTACCGACCAAGGGGCCCAAACTCCAATTCCACCCAACACAGTCATGTCCATTTGTTCATTACTCCAGCTTCAAGGGCCAGGACTGCTGCTTGGGGAACCAACTCCAATGCGAGCAGAGGGGCCAGTTAGAAAGTCTGTAGAGAGAACATTCATTTCCAAAAGCTGACAGTCATCAATACACAAGCAGAGGCAGAAGCACCTGCTTTCCTGGGGACCTGAGGCTCTCGTCGCTCTCTGCCTTGGGGAAGTACACACTCTGTGCAAGTTCTCTTTTATACTATAGGCTTTTTAGCAGCCCAGGCTTTCCTCATTCAGTGACAGAAACACTCCACAGTCACTATAACCTCAAAGAACACATTCACACATTTCTTAACACCCCAGAGAAGTTTTGTGAAGAGAACTGAGTCCCTCCAAAGTCCATAAATTGAATCATTAAGCCCCAGTACTTCCAAATGTGACTGAATTTGGATTTAGGGTCTTTAAAGAGACAATTAAGTAAAAATGAAGCTGGTAGGAGAAGCCCTAATAGAATATGACTGGCGTCCTTATAAGAAGCAATGTGACCAGGCATCACGATGCAGGCTTAGACTCTCAGCACTCTGGAAGGCTGAGGCAGGAAGATCACAAGTTCAAGCCCAGGCCGGGCAACTTAAAGATTAGTGGGACCCTGTCTCAAAATCAAAAACAATTTCAAATGGGCTGGAGATACATACAGCTCAATGGGAAAGCTCCAGTTTGGATCCTCAATATCAAAAACTAAAAAGAAGAAAGAAGGTGGATATAGACAGAGACACCAGGGCTGCGTTCACACAGAAGAAAAAGGGGCACAGAGAACAGGCAGCTGCCAGCAAGCCCCAGACAGAGGCCTGAGGAGAAAGGAAACGCGGGTTGACCCTGGACTTCCGCCTCTTGCCTTGGAGGCAGTCCACTTCTATTGTCTGAGGTATTTTGTTACGGCCCTCAGCAAAATGATACAGAGGACATACCACCTGCCACGAGGTCCCGGTCAAGATCCTCTGCATCAGCCTTGGCCAAAAATCTTTACTCGCCTACGAAATAAAATGTCAATTCAGCCCTTTAAAAAAAAAAAAAAGGACAAAATTTTACTATCTTTTTAAACAGTTTGTGTTTTCAAAACAGGGCCCCTTATTCTATAGTCCAGGCTGGTCTTGAAATCACTATGGAGCCTAGGCTGGCCTCACCACATGGAATGCTTCTCAAGGGCTAGGACCACAGACACGGGCAGTCACATCAGGATTATGTAGTGCTGGGGAATTAACCCCTGAGCCTGTGCTTGCTAGTCAGGCAGTTTAATCACTGAGCTACACCACCTGTCCCCACCCCAGTTCAAAAGAAAACAAATTTTTAAAAAGGATGGATAGATCTGGATAGCATTATGTTAAGCAAAAGAAGCCAACTCAGAAAGACACATACCACCTGCTCTCCCTTCTATGTGGAGTCCAAAAAGTGACAAGACAGTAGAGAGGCGACTATTATGAGACAAGAGGGAGGAAAGAAATGGGACGAAGGGGAGGCAGAAGGGCAGGCAGTGGGGGCATGGATCCGGTTGGATACATTACATTCATTGAAACTCCCCCAAGACCCATGACACCAGGGGAGAGTGGAGGGTCCAGAGAGAAACGAGGTGATGATTAAAGTGCATTACATTCCCATACAGAGTTGCCAAAATGAAACCCATTAATTTATATAATCAGTGTGTACTAATAAAACAAATCTGAGGGGAAAATCCACAACTCTTTATGTAAGATCTAGGAGCAGGATATATTTTGTAATTCAAAAATCTACAGATTTTAAAGCAGCAATTAAGGTATATTTACCAAAAAATTGCTTAACACCACCCTATGGGTATCTGGGCAAAATCCTGTAATTTAACACATAAATGATGCTTCTTTCACAAAACATAGAAACATCGAGCACCTTTAGGATTAAATTAAGACCATAAATAGATTCACATCACTTTGCATCAGATTTTGTTGCTCAATGAATTTTTCTATCAGGTCAGATTCTAACGCTAAATGAACTGCCAAAAAATCTTTTACGTTTCAGAACATACTGGGTTTCAAAGTTCCAATTAACAGATTGTGGACTTAGTCCACCTCCCTTAATGAAATGAAATCTAGAGTTCCAGGGTTGACAATAAATCACCCAAACTCCCTGCGTTGAGATTTCACCTTACACAGATATCTCCACTTGGTTTCTGGTCTTGGGTGGATATCACTCTCCTTGAACCTCTGGCCCAAGTTTGGGCAAAGCTTCTCTTTTAGGTCCCCTCATCTCTGATCAAATAAAATTAGATTTTCTAAAAGATGTTACTGAATTCTATGAATCCAAAGGGGAAATAGCTATCTCGACCCTACTCTTTCTACATAGCTTTCAGAGGCTTATAGCCCCAAATGTCATCCCCACGGGACCCCGACCAAAGGCACTTGATCTACAGCTGAATACCTAGTGCCATACTAAGCCTCATTATCTAGGTATACAACCCTAGATATTTCACCTTTCTAGTTTTGAAGCCAAAAGAAAGTTCCTTTCCTTGTCCTACAATGAAGCAAGAAGAAGCTGTCGTACCTGCCCATTTAGCTCACCCACCAAGCACACTCACTTGTTCAACATTTATTACACATCTAGTAGCTTCCCCAGCTCAACTAAGTGGAGGTGGTACACGAGGAAAACACAGCATCACCCTCAGGGAGCTCCTAGGAGACCCTCATTCCTCCCTACTCCATCATGACCCCTCGCTCCCACCCTGTTTAACATTCATTACACTGCACTTTAACTACAAAGTATTAACCTGCCTTCCTCCACATTGAGCTTGGTATGAGAAGGGTCCATTTCCTACTTATTTTCAAAGGTTTAGCACAATGTTTGGTCTACACTGGGGGCCTAGATTAGCGTGGGTTGGATCAGTGAATAAAGGAATTAGGATGAGGAAGAACTTGATCACTAGCTGCAACCCATTCTACCTTTTAACCATCTAAAAGGCAAGCCTTTCTCGTTATCCCTCCTATTCTGCCTTCATTATCCGGTAGGATCGCTGTACCAATAACCAGCCTCCCTGCGCACACTACCCACCCTCTTCACTTCTAACAAGCTCACCTTCCTAACTCCTTCTTAAATTCTAGTGCCCACAGGGCAAGGATCAGACTTGCTTGCACTGCGTGCACAGCCCATCTCAATCTGCTCCAACTTCTTTTTTTCTTGTTTTCTTTTCTAATCCTCTTCTGTTTCCTGCCATGCACTGTTGCCCCATTTACCCAGAATTAGTCCATGTTCCTAAAATACATCCTCTTCTTTAATCTTTGTACTTCGGCCCCTGCTGTTGTCCCATTTTTCTGGAATGCTTTCTCTGTTCCTCTTTCCCATTCTATCCCCTACTCTTAATCACCTCCCATTTATTGCTCAGGGCCCAACTTTAATGAAATGTCTTACATGGAGCTTCTGTGAGGTAACATCACGCTGGTCTCCTATAAAGCCCAGCAACAGAGTAACAGTGGATTCCAGGATGCTAATCCCTTTGTACACTTTTCACACACCATGTGGCTGACACGTATCATATACTTTGCACACACTGTATGCTTAGAGGAGGGGATTACTGGCCCCACATTCAAACTGTGAAATATACATCCCTCTGACTTTACGTGACTACTGTTAAAATGTAATCTGACAAATGCATCTTATGTAAAGGTTAGCCAACCTACTAATAGAAAGGAAGTTGGAGGAAGGTAGAAGGCAAAAGGTTGGTATAGAAAAGGAACTAGAAAGGAGCAATTCAATAAAGTTTCTCTACTTTACAATTTGCTGGAGACTGGCCCTGGCCCTGTGTAACAACCTTAATCATATAGTCATTTAGGGGAAATTTAGTACTAGGCACTGTGGAATTGTTACGGTCTAGATCTAATATGTGCCCCACAAGTCTTGTATTAGGCAGGGATTTTTGGAAGGTGATGGGATCGTGAGGGTGTTAAACTCACGATCAGTCCATTGCTGATTTCATGACTGATCGTGTTAGGAAGTAGGAACGGGTCAGGGGGCGTCACTGAGGACAAGACCTAGAAGGGTTTACTCTTGTCCCCAGCTCCTCTCTTCTTTCTCTGTTTCCTGGCCACCATGACATGAGAAGCTTTCTTCTACTGTGCCCTCCCTCCCCGCTGCTTCTGCCTTGGAGACTGCTGACCATGGACTGAACCTACTGAAACTGCGAATCAGTAAACTTCTCCTCCCTTAAGTTGCAAGTGTCAGGTATTTTGTTGCAGCAACAGAAATGTGACTAGTACAAGACTATTTCTTTAAAGCCTTACATGACTGAATAAGACCCAAGCACTATGCTGAAACAATTTACATTCTAGAGAACTAATGAATCCCAGAAATTTCAAGCCTGTCATTCTATCCTGGGCCAGATTTTTTTCTACCAACCAAACATAAAAAGAAAAATTCCCTTGGGTGATTTAAGACTTGTAAACATTAATAATATTCTCCACTACACAGGATAAACACAGAACGCAATAAAGACATATGGAATTGCCACAAATGTTTTCAGTCCTGTCCATGAAAGGTGTCTTGGCTTCAGTATGTATAAGTAACAATGCAAATAAAAACCAGGAATGGGCTTCAAAATAATGCACTTTACTCAGTCTCTCTATTCTGTTCTATGTATTTACTAAAGGGTTATGCTTAAAATCTTAGGAATTTTTAGCACAGAAGCTTTTAAAGGAATCTAGAGGTACAAAAATAATAGAAAACTATGAAGTGATAGTATGACATTTAAAACATATTTGGTTAAAAATAATGTTACCATCCTACTATACTTGGTCAAAAGGGGTGATATAATCTAACAATTTCAGAAAAATCTGTAAAATAGTTCTACTGTCCTAGTGAAGCCATAGTCAAAGATCTAAGCTTATCAGGCACTGTAATATAGTCTAGAGGCCTACTAACAAGTATAGGACATTGTCTGTAGACTTACAATCTATCTTGTAAGATGCAGTTTGACCACAAAGACAAATAATTAAGATAGGATAGAATCTGATCAGGCTAGATAGAAGAAACAAGAAATGAAAGTGTGAGCCAGACATAGAGCTGTAGGGCTGTAAACTCAAATATTTGGAAAACTGAGGTAAAAGGATCACAAGTTCCAGGCTAATTACACTCCATGTCAATAGCAAAAGAAATTCAAGTATGGAATAATATTAAAAACTTCTGTTTTTTTTCTCAAGAAGATTCTATGTGCCAAGCAGGTTATAATACATCTGTTAAGTCTTATAATAATCATATAAAGGAATTATGACAAAAGTTATCTTCTCTGACAAGATGAGATAAATAAAAAACTTCAGTTAAAGAAATACTTATTCCTTACACATTTTATTTTAGGCCAAAATATATAAATGTGTATACATTTGCCAGTCTTTGATGTGGGGACAAAGTCTCTTCTTTGATTATTGATTTGATGGCTTGAGTTTCAATCTTTCTCACATGTTGTGGTTTGGATCTGGAGTGTCCTCCAAAAGCCTTATGTACTTAAGAATATCGTGTACATTTGGAAAGCAGGTCTGGTTGGAAGGGGTGAATGCTTTGGGCTTGACCTGGAGGGGTGTGTGCTGCTTCCGCTCTTCCTTTGACTTGGCCTGGCTCTGTTCTGCCATGCCGTGAGGAGCTCTTTCTTTGGCTCCAGCTCTGCCATGTGTTTTTCCCACTGTCAGCAGCTGATAAATGAACTCAGACCTTCAAACTGTGAGCTAAAATAAATCAATCCTCCCTAAAGTTGTGAATGTTGGGTATTCTGTCACAGCAACAAGAAAGTAACTAAGGCATTACATAAATGACATCTAAAGCACATAATCTACAATGCCTAGTGTCAATTTCATACAGGGTTGGGATTTCCTTTTTTTTTCCTTAAGGATATTCAACTGTGTTGGTGCCATCTGTAGAACAGCCGTCTCTCCCTTGAATTACCCCAAGAGCTTCATTAGAAAATCAGTTGAACACAGTAAAATTTTGCATTTTGAATCCCCTTCCCAGAGACCCATATGTTTAATCTATTCTATTACCACACTGTCCTTATCACTGTAGATTTTTTTTTCAGTATGTTTTAAATAATGTAATGGGAGTCTTCCAACTTCTATCCTTTTCAAATTTTATTGACTATTCTAGGTTCTTTGTATTTCTGTAACTTTTTATAGTAACATTAGTTTCTTCCCTCCCAAATAAAGGTCCACTGAGATAGAGTAAGGCAGAGATTTTTACTGGGATTAAGATGAATCTTGAAAAGATAATTAAAACCTCAAGTACTGACCTTTTTGATCCACGAACATGGTAGGTACATCTTTGTATTAAGTTTCCAATTTTTCTCAACAATGCCTCAACGTTCTCTACGGGGATATTTTGCATGATTTTGTTATATTTATGCCCAAATACATTGTATTCTGATGCTCCTATAAATATTGCATTCAAATTTGTTAAATTTATAATAATTCTCTGATAGTATATAAAATACAATTTATTTTTGAATTTCCACTTTGTATTCTGTGACCTTCCTAAATTCATATAAACTCTTAATAATTTTATGCAAGTTTTATGCCCTACATAAAATATCATGTCACAGGTACTTCTTCCTTCTCCATCAGTATTCTTTCTATTTCTTTTTCATACCTTATACCTTTGCTACAACCATTAGTGTGATGTTAAATAGAAGCAGTGAAGACCATATCCCCTTTGTCTGCAATCTTGGGGTGAAGCAGTCAACCTTCTATCATTAAGTATGATGCCAGTTGTTAAGTTTCTCAGAGATCTCAAGCTAAAGAAGTTCCTTTCTTTTGTTTCAATTTGTTGAGAGCCCTTATTATAAATGTGTGTTGATTTGGGGTTCTTTTTACAAATTAGTTTATCTATTGAGATACCTGTGATACAGGCGTGTGTGCTTGTCTCTCTAATATTGTGACACATATTATTTTTTCAATGTTCAATAAATATAGCAGCACTAGAACTAAACATCTATTGATCATGGTTGTTTTTTTATGTCTTGTTGAATTTCTTTTCTTTTTTGTGGTCCTGGACATTGAGTCCAGGGTTTTCACACTGAGCTATACATGAAACCTATTTTTATTTTTTATTTTGAGGCAGGGTCTCAAAAGTTGGGCTCGAATTTGCCACCCTCCAGCCTCTGGCCCACAGAGTGGTGGGATTACACGTCTGTGCCACTAGGCCCAGCTTATCTCATTATACTTCAATGTGCTAAAACTTTGTTGAAGATTTACCCTTTTATGTTCTTCAGGAGTAAATAGGATGTAGTTTTCTTATAATGTTTTGTCTCATTTTGGAACCATAGGATACTGACTGTAAGTTACAAAATGTTCCCTTTTGTTCCATTTTCTGGAATATTTTGTGTAGGATTTTTATTCATACATCTGTTATACTTCATCAGTGAAGCCATTTGGAACTATAATTATCTTTGTAAGAAGGTTTTTACCTAGGAATCTATTTCTTCAATAGATTTAGAGTCCTGCAGATGATCTCTTTTACATGAGTCAGCTTTAGTAGCTTTGTATTCTTCAAGAAACGTCCTTACTTACCTAACTCATCAAATGTATTGGCATAAAGGTGGTTATAATATGCTGTGACTGATTTTTTAAATTTATGTATGATCAATAGTAGAGTCCCTTTTTCTTATTTGGTACTGGTAATTTACATTATCTCTCTTTAATCCTTGTTGAATCTTGCTAGACAGTCATCAATTTATTGATCTTTTCAAAGATCCAGCTTTGGACTTCATTGATTTTTTTGCTTTCATTTGTCCATATTCCATTTTACTGATTTTTCCCTTACATTATAATTTTCTTTCTTTTGTTTACTATGAATTTATACTGTTCTTCTTTTTCTAAATTCTTAATGTAGAAGCTTAGATCATTGACTATGGGCCTTTCATCTTTCCTACTATAAATTTTGAATTCTAGAAATGTCCCTTAATGCACCGTATTCCATAAATTTTAATTTTTTTATTGTAATCCATTCCAGAATCTTTTCTAGTGACCTTTGTGATTACTTTCTTTTTTGCACTGCTTAGAAGCAAATGCTTCATTTTTAAATTTGGGGTATTTTCCAGATACAGATTTTTAAAAAAAAATTCTGATGTGATCACGTGGTCACTGATGATTTATAAGATCTCAATCAACATCAATATTTAAGACTTGCTCCATGATCTGGAACATCGTCTCTGTTCCACTCTCTTACTGCTGAGTCCACGTGATAACATCATTGTAAGGAAAGAGCCCTATCCTCCTCTTCCCAACATGCTGAGTGATGGAGGAGTGAGGAGGGGTGGTGGGCTGATGGGAGAGGTCTGCTCAGGTACACCCACCCTGCAAACGCCCAGTCCTGCCCCCCGCTATCTGGCAGCAGAGGCGACATGCCTATCACTGCATCAGAGAGGAATCTGAGATCTGACCTTTAGGCTGGCATAAAGACTGGAGAAAAGAAGGGGGCTTTCTAGTGGGAAGATTTAAGGTAACGGGAAGAAGTCCAAAACAAGATCAAGTTGGAAAACTTTCTTATATCCTGTGTTAGGACTGGAATAGCAGTATTTTTGGAACTTAAACTATAACCCGTCAGCACATATCCTCTCAGAGAAGAAAATCATCAGTGCTGCAAACACAGAAACAAACTTACTACATTCAAATTTCTACTTTAAAGAGCAGGCCTGTTTCAGCATCTGACTTCTGTCTTTATGATTATGCACAAACACCCAGAGATGCCATTTCTTTCATTTGTTAATGAAAATGAGAGGCATGGAGACACTACAGAGAATACTGAGGCAGGAGAAATCAGTGTCCTCATCTTACTTAGTGCAAACTCAAGCATCAGCCTGTCTTTCTTTCTTTCTTTTTTTTTTTTTCTGTTACATGGAATTGAACTCAGGGCCTTCACAATGAGCTAAATTAGAGGCCTCTTCCTTTCTTCCTTTTTCTTTCATTCTTTTTGAGACAGAGTCTCACAGTACTTTCGCATTGCTAAAACAGAATACCCAACATCTACAACTTTAGGGAGGAAAGATTTATTTTAGCTCACGGTTTCAGAATTCTATTCATTTGATGGAGCCAGAGCTGCAGACAGAGACACAGGTCCTCACAGCATGGCAGAACAGTTCCAAGTCTCAGAGGAGGGGTGGAACCAGCACACACTCCTCCGGGTCAAGCCCCAAGCATCTACTTCTTCCAGCCAGGCTCCACCTCCCAACCGTATATGGCTCCACAGGAACATGAGGCTTTGGGGAACACCCCAGATCCAAACCACAACACTCTTTAAATCACTAAGTAGCCCAAATGGGGTTTGAACTTGTGGTCCTCCTGCCTCAGCCTTTCATGTGCTGGGATTACAGGCATGTGCCACTACACATGGCTATGTTAGCTTGCCTTTGGGATATCTCACAAGGGGAAGAAAGCTAGCATACACAAACATATATATATCACATGTGTGTATATCTTTATATTATACATTAGTTTATTTGCACACACGTGCACATGAACACATACACATGCACAAGCTAACAAGTAAACCACAGGTCAGCACCAGGCAAAAAGATCAAAAGCCTAGTCCCTACTGAGGCGGCTCACAACACAAGCAACATGATACCTGAATGTCCTTTGTTAGAGAATCATTTATCTGCAAGAAGAGAGGAAAGGAGGCCTAGCAGGGGATCCGACGTGTGGAACACAGTGACGACCCCCTTCCCGCCCCTTAGCACAACTGGACAGTAAAAACGCAGGTAAGTTCATTGATAGTCTGTTTCTCTGTCAAGTTTAAGTTGCTTCAAATGGCAAGGGAAGAGGGGGGGAACCTGTCAGTGTTTCCTAACCCTCAGTAATCCTCTGTTCTTGGTCAGAAGCCAACACTCCCGCTGGCCACTAGAGGCGCCAGCTCAGGCCCACCAGGCATGAAGGCACAGAGAAGACACCAGAACCAAAGGTCACTATTATAGTTTGGATCTGGAATAAAGTCTCCTGTATTCAGAAGGTGACCGGATCCTGGTAGTTAGTTGGATCAAGTGGACTCATCCACTGATGACCTCACATGCTGCTAAAAGGGGAGGCCTGGCCAGCATGAGGGGCTCACCGGGTGCAGCCTGGAGGGTTATGGTCCCTCCCTGCCGCCTCCCCAACTGCCCTGCTTCCCTTCCGCTTTGTCATGAGTGCTTCCTCCATTGCTGGCTGATCATGAACAGACTGAGACCTCTGAACTGGGACCTAAAATAAACCTTTCTTCTCTTAGGTTGTGGGTGTCAGCCACGGTGTCTCAGTCATGAGAGAGTGACAAAGCCCAGCACCAAGAGAAAGATGGGCACAGTGCCCAGGCACAGCCCCAGGCCCCGGCGGCCTGGATGGGAAGGGGCTGCAGCTGAGCAGGAGACAGGGAAAACTCCAGCAATAGCACGAACAGAAGAAAAGGGAAGGGCAGGTGGCGCAAGGGGCTCAGAGACCACCGCCCACAACGGACCGCCACAGTCACAGGGCCCGACCGTGTGTGCACTGGGCCAGGCGTCCGCTTTCCGGAAATATTTTTAGCCTCTTTTCTAACTCAAGCTTATAAAGACTGTGTGCTAACATATCCAGAAACAAAAATTAATCTGACCAGGCTTAAGAGCAGCAAATCAGCAGGTTCCGAGTAAGTAAAATAAGCAGTACTTTACTTTGCATCAGGAGTTTGTCTGTACAAGAGAAGGTTTCATGTATCAGTTCCAAAATAAATGCTTTTATACAGAGTTTTTTTTATGGTGATGGGAACAGGCTCTTTCGTTATTTTTGTTTATTGGTGTTGGCCGGTAGAAGCAGGGGGACAAATTTTAAGGAAAGTGAAAATGAAAATAAAATCCATGAATGAGAATAGAAACTCATGAAAAATTAGTAAATTTCCTCAGTGCTACGCTTCTTTTCATACAGATGTAAGAGTTTTCTGTCACATACTAATTGAAGAAAATCAAGGAATTACAACAAAAAAAAATACAAAAGAACATTTAAATCAGCTAGGCTGTCTCCATTCAGGGATGGTAATAGCACAGTTACGGTATCTCTGCATCAACCTTTTTAAATGCTCATGATCTTCATGGTTGGCGTACATCTTCTTCCTGACACATGCTCCTCGGAGCCCTGCTTCCATTCTCTGGGACACACACAAACCACACTGGACACAGTCTTTTAGACTGTACATCTGTCTTGGTCACTTGCCTACCACCGGAACACCACACCTGACACCCACAACTTATAGGAGGAGAGGTTTATTTATCTTGTGGTTTCAGAGGCCTTGTCCGTGCATGGTTGGTGGGATCCAAACCAGAAAGGCAACAGAGGAAAGGCTGGTGTGGAGGGCAGATGCTTCTCCCACGGCAGCCAGGAGGCAGAGAGAAGGGAGCAGCCACAGAAGGAGACATACCCTTTCAGCTCACAGCCCTCGTGATCCATCCCACCAGCCAGGCCCTACCACCCAATAGGCCAAGGTCTCATCAACGGAGGAACCCACTGATGACGGTAACATCGCCACAATCCAGTTACTTTCCAAATATGTGAGACTTTGGAGGGATATTTACATTTAAACCATAATGACATCCCCATGCCACCACCACTCCTAAAATAAAAAACCCCTTCTGCCCCAAGAGATGCAACTTTGTAGCGCCCAAGTTCTGTCTTATTTACCACTCTATTCTCAGTATCTAAACATAGTATAATAGCTATTCTATAAATATTTGCTGACTGTTAATACAGCCTGCCTTTTCTCATGTATTTATAGAAATGACATTTTCCCATCTCATTAAATATTCTTTTCCATAATTTTTAATGGTTGCTTGGCATCCATACCATAATTTAATTTAGTGATCCCTTCATGATCCAACATATAAAATGCTTCAAATTCCCACTTTGATAAATAATGCCCTGATGAATATATTTCAAATAAACATTTTTATATTGTCACGGGATCAATTTCTCAAAGAGGAAGAGCTGCAATATATATATATATATTATATATATATATTATATATATATGTATTATATATATTATATATAATATATATATATTATTGCCAGGTTGTCTTTTACAAGGGTCATTCTAATTTAATATTTTTACTGTGAAATTTTAGAGCATCTATTTTCCCCACACTCTCACCAACACTAAGTATTTTAATTCTTTAAAAAGATAGTCACCCTGATAGATAAACTATATTATGAATAAATGGAATGGGGAAAACAGGAAATAATTGAGAAAGTGGGTTTGTATCCTGGATGGTATATTCATGGTCATTTTATTAATATTTTTAAAATTGTCCTTTGATTTGAAAGGATATAAGATGTAGGTCTACATTAATCTATGGTCTCACCATTGGGCTGAACTCAGAAGAAGTCTGACTATTTTCCAACTCTAGGGAATGAACCCAGCACCTTCATAGTGAACCAAATCCCCAGACCCTTTTATAATTTTACTTTGAGATGGAGTACAGCTAAGTTGTTAAACTGCCCAGCCTGGGCTTGAACTTGGGATCCTTTCCCCTCAGCCTCTAAGCGTGCTGGGATTATGGGCCTGCACCAGTTGGCCCAGCAGAGAACATCTTAATCACCAAATGGTTGAAAGCCATGATTACAGCCTTCTAAACACAGTCCCCATAGAAGCCACTAAAACTCAAGCTTCTGCTGCTCATTAAAATTAATTGGTAAGCATTCAAAATAATCATGGCACCCAGGTCAAAATGACTATATCTTTGTGGAAGGGACTGGGCATTTATATTTTCTAAATTTCCCAGGTGAATTCTTCCCTGCTGTGATCATGGGCCAAGGGAACTTTTCTATACGGGCCAAGGAGAGCGCCAAAAATGACAACAGTAGAAAGAAAAAGTTAAATCTATCTTGCTCTTCGCATTCCCTTCTTCTATTTCTTCACAGACTGTAGTGCAAGTGCCTGAAAACTACTATCTACAGAACAGAAATAACCCTAAAGGAAAGAAACTCCTCCATCTCCTGCCCTCCTCTTTCTCCTTCCTCTTCTTTCCCTGTCTTCTTCCCTCACTTTTCCTTTCCTTCTTTCTTTTAGTATCAGCTAATTTCTGCTGGTACCCCCGAATTTTAGCACTTTCTTGATTGGAAATATCTCTTTTCTTGGGACTCTGACGAGCTTTAGAGGAAAAGATAAGGTGCCCATGCCCACACTGTGCTTATCTGAGTCTTGATCTCATGTCGTCACCACATGCTGTGAAGAAGTTTTGGAGAAATAATATTGAAAATCAAAGCGGTGCCTTCCTTACCTCTTTCCACTCACAAAACGTTTTTAGGAAACACAGAAATTCTCTTTCCTCTATCATTTCTTTTTTCTTGTGGTACTGGGGATCAAACCCAAGACCTTCCCACTGAGATATAACCCAAGCCATTTTTGAGTTTTGATTATGAGACAGGGTCTTATAAAACTGTAAAGTCGCCTGGCTGGGCTGGAGCTTCTGATTCTCGGGCTCTCAGTGTGCTGGGACTACAGGTCCGCATCTGCTTAGTCCAGTCCAGGCCCAGAGGTAACAGAAGCAACTCTCCCAAGGCCACGAAATGGCCCCTCCAGAGTCATAGACCTACAGCGAGAGGGTGGAAATGAGCTGAGCATCGGCAAGGTGTCTCTGGGGCCTCAAAGACCCACCAGCT
This sequence comes from Ctenodactylus gundi, assembly GCA_004027205.1. Classification (NCBI taxonomy): domain Eukaryota; kingdom Metazoa; phylum Chordata; class Mammalia; order Rodentia; family Ctenodactylidae; genus Ctenodactylus; species Ctenodactylus gundi. The sequence goes on from PVKB01002910.1 coordinate 77,863, forward strand.
CTGGGGACAGGGACTTAAATTAGCATTCTGGGGGAGAATGGCAGGGAAGGATGAGGGAGGCAAAGGAGTTGTGGGAGAGAGAATGCATACCGCATTTTTTTTTTAAGGCAGCAGGAATATGTCCTAATTTGGAGAAACAGGCCACATTGCCATGGTAACTCTGGATCTCCACAAGGCAGCCAGGCATGCCTTTAAACATCATGTTAAATAGTTCAACTAGGAAAAAGAAAAAAAGAAAGAATGTAGGGGGTTTGAGGGAGAAAGAAGAGGCCTGAAGCCTGCTGAGAGCCAGAGGGAGAAGCTGCCTGAGGCCTGCCCATTCTTCAAGGGAAATTTCAAACAGTGAAGCTGCAGGTTCTAAGCTGGATCCCCTCTCTCTCTGATTTGGGCTAGTTTTGCATACAGTTAACCTGTATCTGAAGAAAGATTCTCCCCTAGGCACATAGACGCTAACCCAGTACTTCACAACCTTTGTGTGTCTCTGTGTGTGTATCTGTGTGTGGTACTTGGGTTGGAGTGCAGTGTCATCACACTGAGCTGCATCCTAGCCACCCCTACCACCTCTCCTTTTTAAAAATAATTTTGAGACAGGGCGGTAATAAGTTTTCCAGGCTGTCCTTGAACTTGTGATTCTCCTGCCTCAGCTCCCAGAGTGCCAGGATTATAGGCCTGCACCTCTGGGCTCTGCTCAATCTTTTTTATACTAAGCCTATCCTCAGAACTGCTGGGCCAACATCAAGCCTGCCTACTGCACAGCATCCTCTCACTTAGGGGTCCCTGGTGGGTGGTAGTCTCTTGCCACTGGTAAAGAAAAGTCAAAGAGTGTTGAGGGCCAGGATGGCAGTAATTCGGCCACACCCGTAAGCCAGTCATGGCACACGCACACACTAGCTGGGAATTCTGGCCTAAGGGGGTAAAAAACACTCCGTAATTTAAAAAGAATTTTTTTCTTTGTGGCACTGAGGACTCAGCCCAGGGTCTTCACAGAGGGCTACAGCCCCAGCCATTACATTTTGAATTTGAGACAGTCTGATTAAGTTGTCCAGGCTGGGCTTGCACTTATGATCCTCCTGCCTCAGCCTCCCAGAGTGCTGGGATGACAGGCCTGTACCACCAAACGTGACCTACTTAAAAAAAAAAAAAATATTTAAAGTCTGCTGGAAACCATACCTAAACAAAGCTATGCCACGTGTGGTCTTTTAGGAATCAAGCCAGCAATGACAGCAATTCAGGACATGGTTTCCTGAGTGGCTGTGAGCCTTTGTAAAATATCAATAAGAATTTAGAACTGTTCTCCCATCTGGAACATTAATTACCCAAATTACGCACCTAATGTTCAGCATTTATTTTTACCTTGCCACTAGTCCTCGACTTCCCTGCCTGCCACATTACTCAGGGTTTTACTTTGTTTAAGTCTCCACCCTTGTCCCTGCTGCTAGAGCCCCAGGGCCTCCGACAGAGCTGCACAGCGGAGAGGACAGAGGCAGATGTGGGAAGAGCAGTGACCAAGGACTCCTCGCCACCTGCCCGCCCAATGCCAAGGACAAGCAGGGTGTGTCACAGGTGTCTGGGGCACCTGACGAGCTCCCGCCCGAGAGATGTGGAACAGAGAGTACACCGGCCTTGTAGGCCCGCAACCATCGCACGGCAGACGGGCACTGCTATTCCCAGGCCCACTCTTTTTTTTTTTTTTCCATCAGCTTCCATTAAATCATTCTGTCTACACATTTATTCTGAGCATTTGTGAGATTTCTATGGGTTCTGCTGTGTTTACCCGGAAGCGAGCCCACAGGAAGCTCAGCTGTCCTTCCCTGGCCAGGTTTCCACGCCAAGGCTGCAGAGCCTACAGGAGGCATCGCGGGACCCTAAGATGAAGGAGGGCGGTGCTCTCCCACCGTGCACCCCGATGCCCAGCTCTGTGATCTCCTCTCCGGCCTGCCTCACTGAGGTACGCCCTTCTCCACCACATCCCATGTGCTTAGCCTGCTGATGCCCCTGTGGCCTTGTACCACAACGGCCACCCACAAGGTGGAGCGGGGCACGACACAGGGCTCGTGGGTAGCCCCTAAGAACAGGGTGCCCTTCCTCGCCAAGACTGTATTCAACGTCGGAGTGAAGGTGAAGCATTTCCTTCTCAGTTCACCCCACAAGGTTGCTACTGTCAACTCCGATTTGACGGTGAGGAGCTTTCAGTTCTCAAAGGTTAGGTAACTGCCTAAGTGGAAACAGGTCGGAGCTGGTAAAATCCAATCTTGTTGTTTGGATTCACTGCTCTTAATCTCCACCACCCTCACAATGGTGCCCTGGATTCCCCCCACCCCCTCCCCCCCACACAAGGACTCGGCCTTGGCTGGCTGGTTGGAAGGTGGGAGTTTAAGAAGTGTAGTGAGCGGATTCTAGCACCATAGGTATGTCATCTCAGCGCGGTGGGAGGCTAAAGCAAGAGGATCCCAAGTTCAAGCCTAGCCTGGACAGGGAGACCCTATCTCAAAATTAAAAAAAAAAAAAGTAGAGAGAAGGGAGATGAGGGATATGGCTCCATGCAAAAGCCCTGGGTATAATCCCCAGTGCTGAAAAAATATATATAATGAAAGATGTAGTGATGCCGCAGCACACACGCCGCTGGTCACGTATTTATTTGCGTTGCTCACCTGCTGGCTGGGAGGTGGCTGTGGGAATCTGTGAGTGGGTAGTCTCCCTCTTGGAGCTGCCACAGGCCCACTACCTTCCTAACAAAAGTGATCCGGTATTTGTCTAATGGAAAACATCACACCGTGTATTCCTTGATTGCAATTCTCCCTTTCTCTCCAGCTGGATCTCCATGAACTAGCCAGGGATTTAAACACTGAGGAGGGAGTTGCAAGAGAAAGAAAAAAAAGTGAAACTATTTTTTCCAAAATTAAATGAGCAAAAAGTCGCATAGCAGAGAGGCGAGAAGGGAAAGAGTAACAGATGAGCCGCAAGTGGGAAAAGGAGAGGGGACAGTGGGAGGAGCTCAGCAAACTCTTGGTGCAAAATTCTCCTAGAACACAGCCCGCTACGGCCCTGTAGGATCTGTAGGATCTATTTTGCACCATTCAAGCCCCCAGAACTTCTCTGGATACCTTATTCTCAGAGGAAAACAGCGCTGGTCTACATCTTCCTGCTCCCAAACAAGCTTCCATATCCGAAGCACCTCAGCCCCTCCAAACTCAGAGACCCGGTCACTGTTTTCCCGCCAGGCCTGCTACCTCCATTCCTGGCTGCCTGCTTCTCTCTCCACCCCTCCACTGAACTAACCTGCATTTTCAAAATAACTGAATCATCCACGCATTGTTTCATCACAGTACTTGAGTGACCCTTGTAGTGATGGTGCCAACCCTTGGCTTCTGCCTCCTGTAATGTCTGTCTCTCCTCCTCCAATCTGATCTAGTCTCTCTCCTGTCACCTCCTCCAGGACTAATAGGGTCAGAGCACTCATTCTTCCAGTCACTCTCTAGCGTGGCCTTATGGCCTTAAGCTTAAGGCTTCATACGGGAGAAGGAGCTGGGAGAGGGAGTGGTTAGGAGAAGCCAGATGTTTTGTTCAGGAGTGGAGTGTATTTCAGAGGGAGCCGCCAGCTTGTCCCTTGGCACCCTGTGGATGCATGTCAACATAAACCCTGTCTCTTTCCCCTTGCAGTGGTACCCAGGTGCTCCGACATCCGCAGCTTCACCTTCCCTGGCAATCTAGCCTGCTCGCAGCCCTGCCTGGAGGAGGCATCCCATCAGCAGGCACCCAGCCCTGGGCCACTTTCTGCCCATCTCTGCCATGTGTTGCTCAGAGGAAATGGACGGGCGAGTATCTTTTCCAGAGGAAGGAAATCTGAGAGTGGTTTGATCAGATGACAAACCTACACTCACCATGGCGGAAATCTCTGAGTCATTTTCTCCTTCCCCAGTTCCTTCTAACCAGAGTCCTGACCCCACCCAGTGCCGAGGCGGTGCTTAGAGCGTAACAAGAACCCTTGTGTATCTTGTACGATCATTACATCATCCATTATAATTCTCTGCACAAAGAAATTTTGGCTCACAGAGGTCCAGTGATCTGTCCAAGGTCATGCAGCCAGCGTGAGGCAACACCACACTGGAGACCCAGGTGTCAGGCAACGGTCTTGTGACTCCATGCCTTGGATTTACGCCCTTTGTCCACTGTCCTTGAACAAACAAGGACAGGCACACAAAATGCCCAGTGAGCCAAGAGTACTGTGTACCTTAATAGCTACTGAAAGGTGTCAATTAGGTATTGAAAAATCCACCTTTAGTGATTAATAACCAGGTCAAGGCTTAGACTGCTTTGAATGAACTAGTACTAACAAAGTAGTAGAAAACTCTCCATAGTAGAAATCTGCACATACACATTTATTTACATTATAAAATCATAGATTATATACAGTACCCCAAAAGTGTGTTAAGTTTTCCTACATAGGGTGACTTCAGGAACACTTTGCCTGTTGAAATTAGTGTTTGCATAATTTTTGGTCATAGTATTCATTTTACTTCAAATATCATGGCAAATTGATCCTAGCAAACAAATTCCAGTATTATGTTATATTTTATATGTATGGCAATATTTATGGGGCACCTCATATTAGAGAGCCATATAACTATATTACAGAAACCATTCCTCTGGACCTGATGGCAAAGGCCTATAATGCCAGCATTCTGGGAGGCTGAGGCAGGAGGATCTCAAGCTTAAGCCCAGGCTGGCTAACTTAGCAACTTAGAAAAATCATGTTTTGAATGAAAACAAAAATTAAAAATTGAGCTGGAGATGTGGCTCAGCGCAAATGTCCAAGGATCAATCTCCAGGACCAAAAAAACAAACAATATCACAAAATACCTGTGTACTTACATGTCTTAGAATAAAGCATTCGTTTCTCCTCACCTAGACAGAGGACAAGGAACTTGGCCCCTAATGAAAGACTTTACCCTCACGCCATGAACAGATCTGCTGCATCTACGTGAGGACACTGTGCCTGCCACCCCAGAGCCCAATGCAGAGCTCTGGTTCATCCTGCACCTCTGTCCCACCCCACCACATCCATCCCCACATGTCGCCGGCCAGCTTCGCTCGCCCTAGAGTCTGTGTAATCAGTAAGAATCCCTGAATTCCAGAAACACACCGCTGGAAAGAAGTGCAAGATCATCTTATTGGAAAACAAAGAGAGCAGAGTAAGATGGGCAAAAATGTCCAAGCCGAGAAAAGTGCCTTGGTTTTACTCCACAGGGGCAAGTGTGGTAATGCGGGGCCCAGATGGCGGGGATCTTAAAGCCAAAGATACCTGGCGAAGGCCCAGCGCCATCTCTTGCCTGATAATCATTAGGCAGCTCCAGAACTTAGTTTTCTCCTGTGTGAAATGGGATGAATACTTACAACACAGGATCACAGGAAGAACAAAGCATTTTATTTACATATCAGGAATGAATATAATACAATTAAATAATATAATCAGTGTGCTAGAAAGCACACAGAAAGTAACAGCTCAGTTCAAGTTAGTTCGGTTTTCTCATCAAAAATAAATCACTGTATGTTTCTTTATCGATTCATTTTTAAAATAATACTCTCTGGCTGAGCTTTATTTGTGACATGCTATCAAATAGCACATCCAAGTGAGGCTCCTAGGGACGTGGGGGTTTGTGGACTACAGCTAAAGCTCGGGGCCTTCATGTTAAGCAACATCCAGCCATTTTCTTTTTTAATATTGGGACAAGGTTTCACTAAGTTGCTAAGTTGCCCAGACTGGGATCAAAGCTCCTACCTTAGCCTCCCAGAGTACTGGCATTAGAGGTCCATGCCTCATTTTTTTCTTTAATGTTATAATTTAAAAATTAGAATAAATATTTTAAGGAAGTTTTATTACTTATATACCTTAACTATTGATATGTTGTATGTTTCACATACAACTCAAGAGAATTCCTCATCACTCAAAAAATAAGGGTGGAAAACCCCACAGGGCACAGGTTGGATACACCTGTGCTATATCTCTGGGCATTATTTTTTCCTCTCTGAGTCTTCAATGGCTGTCCTACCATTTTTCACACATTTCGAAAAAGTTAATACAAAAAGAACTCCTTCAGCTTCATTCTCCAGGGGCCAGAAGCAAAAAGAAGTGAACAAAACCCATTCCTACGATAGGTATGAATAACGCCCTATGTTCAAGTGCCTATTAAGTAATCATAGTTTTCCTCCTTTTTATAAATAGACATCACAGCGGCGTGAGATAACAGTGCATCAATGAGCTGTTACAATATTAACTCAAAGCAAAGAAACAGATCGCTTCTCTGAGGCTAAGCAGCCTCTTCGTGAGTAAATGTAAAGTGATTGGTGTGGTTTTTAACCCTGAAGATGACTGAATGTACCCTGGGGCGCAGTGGGGGTGGGGGTGGGGGGGGCACTGTGGTCTTCTTAAGGATGAAGAAACTAAGACTCAACATACATCGGGATTTGTCCCTGACCACTTGGCCTATGCCAGGTCCAGAGCCTAAGCCCCATCTCTCATCCTCACATCTGCCCTCTCTCCTCTACAAGGGTGTGTATGTGTTAATGATGGAGCTGGGGGCTTGCAGACCAGGCTATATCCACAGCCCATGTTTTTGGTTTTGATTTTGAGACAGGGCCTGCTAAGTTGCCCGGGCTGGGCTCGAACTCGTGATCCTTCTCCCTCAATGCACTTTGGAAATAACCCTTGAACCAGAATGCTGTCAAGATTTTATTGATGAATATGTCACACAGGAAAGAAGTAAAAGGCTGGCGAACGCCAAGACAGAGTGCACAGATCACTTCCCCCAGTCCCTGTGCCTCATCAGGCTGTCAGTGATGCGGAAGACGACGGACCACAGACCCTCAGGGTGCTGCTCTGTTCCCGCTGCCATTTCTGTCAGAGATGAGCACAGCCCCCTCTTCCTGGGCTCCAGACCAACGACTCCTCAGACACACCTGGACTCACAGCTCTCAACTCCTCTCCTTGGACATGCTGCTTCCCGCAGCCCTATCCACACCAGTGCTTCCCCAACACTGGCCTGTGGATCAATGACAATCCACAATAAAGTTGTCACTGGCCCATTCTTATTAAATAAGAATAATGCAAACTTGACTCACGGCTAGGCCTGTAATCCTAACATTCTGGGAGGCTGAGGCAAGAGGATCACAAGTTTGAACCTAATGACAACTTATTGAGGCCCTGTCTCAAACTTAAAATGAAAATATGAACTGAGCATGTAGGTCTGTGAGAAGACTCCAGGCTTCATCCGCAGGGGACAGAGAGAGGGCGAGGGAGGGAGAGAACGAACAACATCATAGTAAGCTGTTGATATGGTAGAATGTACTCAATTTAAAGGACCATCCTTTCTTCTGACATGATGTAGTTTTCAGTATTATTGTTTCTAGTTTCAATATCCTTTCTTTAAAAAAATATTGAATAGGATTTTTTTCAAATCTAATTTGGAAAATAAAGATTTATGATGCCATATCATGCCACCACTGCCACTCTCACTATAACATAATCAAATTTGTGAATCAAGAAACCAGAAAACCTGCCTGGTAGCACCAAAGCCCCTGCCGAGACTGGAGTAGTCTGGAAGATGAGAAGGCCCAGGGAAGGGAATGTCCCTGCCAGTGGGGCAGGACTTTGAAAAGGCTATGCAGAAAAACATGATCCAACACCACACCCCCCAATACAGGATCTGCTGAATTCTGACACATGAGTACTCACTGTGGACACATGAGTACTCACTGTGTGATTGCTGGCATTTTTTATTTTGTTTGTTTTATTTTTGTTCCTGGGGGTCAAGGCCAGAGTCTTCACACTAAGCTACCTGCCAAGCCCCCTTTTACTTCTGATTTTGAGGCAAGGTTTCACCAAGTCACTAATTTGCCCAAGCTGAGCTCAGACTTGCGATCCTTCTGCCTCAGCCTCCCAGAGTGCTGGAATTATAAGCCTATACCCCTGGGCTTTTCTTTATTTCTATTTTTCACATTCAACTCACACCAAAAGTGACTGTGTACTAATTAAATGCCACCATCATCGGCAGTTCTCATCTGCACTATTTTCCTTAGTCCCGAGCAACCAGCTTTCCAAGTGCCCGCGGTGACCGTGGCGGGCCTTCGTAGCTCCCGGCTGCAGACTTTCTCTGATAGCCTCTCAGATCACGCTTCTCCCACGTGATCTTCACTGACTGATTTCTATGCCTTTCCCTCCCTTGGTGAAGCACTCCGCGCGTTTCTACTGATTGAATCCTGCGTCCAGCTCCTTCCCCGCTGCACCACCGTGCCCTCGTGACTTGCGCCATGTCTAGCACATAATGGACACTCAATTACACTCACAGAATGAATTAATCCTATACGACTTTCCCGGGAGTTAATCACAAGATGATTTGATGAAATTATCAAAATATTGATTTTTGTGTGTGTGTGCGAAAATGGGCCTGAAGAGAACACTAGCTTCTACAGTTCATTATGGAAATAAGGCAAAAGTAAGATTCATGGAAGTGATGGGTTTTCAGCAGCAAAAATAAGCGTGAGGATTTTAATGAAAGACACATCTAAAGCTCTTCCCTGTGGTGGGTGCCCCACGTGGGCTTACCTTCCCTTCCCACCTCCTCTTCTCACCAGCTGCTCATGGAAGGTTGGAATGATTAGTGGGATTTTTTTTTCCTCTTAAGAAAATTTGCTTTACTGTTATAACAATATTGAAAAAAAAAAAAAAACAGTGGCACAGACCTGTAATCTTAGCACTCTGGGAAGCTGAGGCAGGAGGATTGCAAGTTCAACCTCAGCTTGGGCAACTTAGTGCCTAACTCAAAACCAAATACAAGCAATAAAACTAGGTAGGAGACGCAGATCAGTGTGAAGGCCCCAGGTTTGATGTTTAGGACCAAAATAATGATAATAATAATAATAAAAATTTTAAAGCAACGAAAATGCCACTTTGCCATTTTTGTTCTCCAGAATCCATCAGTGTAGTACACAAAAACTACACACACACTTCGAAACTTTTAGTTGACATCAGATGTTTGCCTCGTATAAATGTCACCCCCAAGCTCCTCGTGTCCACATCACATGATTCGAGGGGCCACTCCACAGTTGATCCAGTTTTAACACTTTTCCAATCTTTTTGTGGATGATCGAATCAAAGTTTCTTTTTCCAAAATTAAATGTCTTTTTCATAAAATGACTGTTATCTTCAGGCACTCATAGGACATCAGATCTGGGTGGCAGGACATTTACAAAACACTAGAAAAGCTAGAAGGAAGTGAGCACTACTTAATTTTAAGAACACCTAGTAGGTGATAAATATTACATAGTCAAAAGACATCAATTGAAGCTAGAAGCACCAACATCCCTGGAGCCACAGAAAATTCTTGTTTGTTTTTCAGAGGCATTTAAAAAAATAGTAGATACAAGATGAAAATCTGTCAAGATCCTGTCAATTGCAAAGTTCAATGCCACATGGATTTTTTTTTTCTAATTTGTTTGCAACAAGCCATCAGATCTCCCTGAGTTGTCATGATGTACTGACAAGTGTCTCCTCTTCTCTGTACCTATTTTATTCATTTACACTGCATGGTGTAAACTGATGTTTATGTGTGTGTGCATGTGTGTGTGGTACTGGGGATCTAGTCCTCACATTCAGCTATATCCCTAGATCATCTTTACACATGAAAAAGGGCCTTGCTAAGTCACTAAGTTGCCCAGGTTGAGCTAGAACCCCCAATTACCCTGTCTCCCTCTTGCAGAGCACTAGGATGACAGGCTGTGTCACCCACTTGCTCACCATCCTTTTGAAAGCCAGTGTTACCCCCAATATATTTCAGTCTTCATCCAACAACTCCAGGGCAGACCAAACCACCAGTACATTTTCTCCTCATTATCACCTCGGTAAGAGTCCCTTGCCAGGATCTGGCTAGGAGGCCACTATCCCACAAGGCCTAATGAAGTGTTAATGAAGGGAAAATGTCCCAGTGGGTACCAGGCTTTGTTCAGAACAGGTTCAAGCCACCCTGGCAAAATGCTTTTCCAGTGGCTCTTACTTTCCCCAGGAGAGGACAGTAAGGTGAGAGGTTGTAGACTTGTGTCTGCTGCCCTTAGCTTGAATGCTGTTAGCTTTGGTTTGCTAAACTGAGGTTTAATCCTTGCTGTCCTTAGCTTTTAATTTCTGCATGGGCCTTCATCCATGAGTTCTCATTGTAAATATTTGTGCAATCTAGCCAATGTCTTAGCTCTGAGGCATGAGGCTTCATACGTTCATAGCTTCTTTCTCTTCCCTGCAAGTGATTTCCCTGCTTCTTTCTGTATTGGGGGGGGGGGGGGGGGGGGGGGGGGGCGGGAGAGGGTAACAAGGATTGAACCCAAAGCCTTCTCGCTACACCCACAACCCTTGCTATGTTTTGCTTTGCAACAGGATTTTGCTAAGCTGCTAACTTTCCCAGATAGATCTCTGTCTTACCACGTTCCATCTCAGCCATCCACAGTACTGTGCATCCCTCTGCCCTTCTTCCTGAGCTCTTCTGTCCCAGCTAAGTACTTGTTTTAACTTCAGAGTCACCAGCCAATATCCAAAAAGAATTCTTGCGGTGAAACCCTCTGCTTTCTGCAGGACTCCCTTGGATAGATCGGACATCTACCACCACCTGTCACCCTCAAGGCATCTCAGCACCACTCGTGTTGTTCTCTTCCATTTGGGGCACTAAATTCATGGCTAGAAGACCTAGATTCCAGCCCTTGTCCTTACACTTTCTCCATCTTCGATTTGTCACTTCACTTCCCAGTACTCTAGAGTGTGGATGGGAGTCACCATGGCCGTGACCTTCATTTTGCAGAGACCACCTGAAGCTCAGTTTCTCATCCTGAACAGCCGTGATGAGCATCAAATTCAGACAAAGCAGAGACGTTCACTTTGAAAACTGCGAATAGTGATAAGATACAAGAGCTGGCTGCATGTTTTTCAATCTCTCATCTCCAGCTACATGTGACATCTCTTCCTGACTCCCTTCTCATCTTCCTCTCCTCTCTGTTTGGAAGGGGCCCTCCTTTCCCAGCAGGATGCTCCAGCTGCACGTGTACTTCCCCTGCATAACTGCGTACATCTTTCCTAAGCATCTGTTACAGGAAAGCTTTCAGAGAGAAGTGGAGAAGAGGTAATGTGATGATTTGGATATTGAATATCCCCCCAAAGCCTCATGGATTTACAAGAGAGCTAATTGGATCAAGCAAATTAATCCAATGATGATTTTGTGTGTTGTTAGGAGGCTGGGCCTGGGTGGAGGGATGTGCCACTGGGTGTAACATGGAAGTGTAGATATTCCCGCCCCCAGTTTCTCTTCAGACTCTGCTTCCCTTTCTACCATACCATGAGCTATAAGCTGCCTTCCTTCATGCCAAGCCCTTTCACCATTGCCAAATGATCATGTATGAAATATGACCTTCTGAAACTGTGAGCTAAAATAAGCCTCTCTTCCTTCAACTTGTGAGTATTTAGTATTATTTTCCAGTGACGAGAGAGTGACTAGGAGAGTGAACCTCAAGGTATTACCATTGGAGAAAAAAGAGCTATCTGTAGCCTGTGACTAGTGGGACACACCAGTGTCAGAAGTTCCCTTTGACTGCGGAAGAGTCTCAACCAGAGAGACACTAATGTATCCAAATTTGCTTCACGACGGCCCACTATGATTACCATAAACTCACATAACCCATATTAGGCAAGCTTTCTACTTTATATAGTCCCAAAATTCATTACATGATAGTTTTATCAATAGCTGACATATTGGCTAATAGGCTTTCCGTTGTTTATCTCACACTATGCTAAACTGTCCCATCCTCCCCGCACCCCACCTCACCTTAATCTCAACTCGCCCTTGTCCTCACCTTTAGAGAGAGTGCAATTCATTACATCCTATTATCACTTAGACTGTGACCTACCAGAGGGGACTGGAGTGTGGTTGAGGTAAAATCCCCACCAGAGGCTGACCTGGTAATCAGGAAAAGTAGGCCAACTCTAGGTGTGGCTCCTGGCAAGTCACTTATCTTCTTCGGCCTCCTTGTCCTCTACTGTAAAATAAGGGCATCAGCCTAGCCTCTGAGATCCCTTCCAGGCTGAATGGTCTTTGACACAGGACAGTGGGACAGCATATTCATCCGGGCAACTGTGCAGGTGTGAGGAGTGGAGAGAGTGTGACGGAAAATCCATGTCCCTTTCCAGAGGCCCTCTGTCCTTTCCCTGCTGCAGGTAGTGACACATGAACCTTCCCCTCTGAAATCCCCTATGTATTCACTCTTTTTTCTTTTTGTTAAAAAAAAATTATTTTTGTGGTAATGAGGATCCAGCTCGGGCCTTTGTACCAAGCTATATGCCCAGGCCATTTTTAAAAAAATATATTTGATTTTGGTACTGGGTCTTGTTAAGTCAATAATCTGACCAGGTTGGGCTTGAATTTGCAATCCTACTGCCTCAGCCTCCGATAGCACTGAAACTACCGGCCTGTGCACCAGGCCCAGTCATGCCCACTCTTAGAATCTGTCAACCAGGATGCAGTCTAAGAACGCAGAATTTGACCGCACATCTTCACATCTTATCCCAATTTACTTTGCTTAGTTTTAACCTCCTCTCTTCTGTACATTTCTAATGTCCCCCACCCTCATTCACGTGTCACCTTCCCTTTATCATCCTCTTCTCTCAGACAAGGTATCAGAGACTTTTTGAATGAATGACAAATCTTAAGTTCTTCACTTTCGGATTAAGAAAGCCATGAGATTTAAGAAACTTCCCCACAGCCAAACTGTATAAAGGGGTGTTTGTGTGTGTGTGTGTGTGTAGACAGATATGTACACACATACATACATACATACATACATACATACATACATAAATACATAAATACATGTATATTTTTGTGGTACTGGGGATTGAGTCCAGCCTTCACACTTAGCTACATCCTCAGTCCATTTTTAAAAATTTTATTTTGAGACAGGGTCTCACTAAATCACTAGGTTGTCCAAGATGGCCTTGTGATCCTTCTGCCTCAGCCTCCCAGAGTGCTGAGACTGTAGGCTATACCATCAGCATGGGCCAAGGTAAAGCAAAGAGAAGAATCAGGCTGTCTGGCTTGCTCTTTCAGTTAAGGATCTTTCTGCTGTAATGCCCACTGCTATTAAATGAATATTTCCAGTCAGCCTTAGGCATTGTATGAAGGAGAATAAAGAACTTGAAAAAATAATAGCAGCATTCTATGTACCACATTGTCTACACGAGACACATTGTTTTAAATAGAGCCCTGTTCCCTTCCCCCAACCTTTTTATTTTTTAGAGACCCACCATGTAGCCCAGACTGGCCTCAAACCCATGGCAATCTTCTGCTTCAGCCTCCTGAGTGCTAGGATTACAGGTGTGTGCCACCGTGCCCAACTCTGCCTTTTCAATTTTAATATTGATAACACGTACCTCTTATTTTATATAATCTTAGCTATATATAATTGACCAGTATCTTTGAAAAATGAGAGAAAAATTTCCTTAGATTCTTGAGAATTGTATCCCACCTCAAGCCCACCCATGCTGACCCCTCCTACCCACGATGCTGCAGATCTGACCCACTTCCACCATCAGCCAGCCCAACCAATGTTTCAAAATCTACGTGGAAAATAATTCAATTGTTTCTTTAATTATTCTCCCATGCTTCTAAATAAGAGGCATACATTCTCCCGGAAGCCACTAAGGATCCAGAGACAGCAAGTGGCAAGGGGAAACAGATCAGGAAACGCGTTCGCAAAGGCAGTGAACATTCAATGACAGGATGAGGAAGGAGAGAGGGAGGCACTGAGGAGGAGGAGTGAGGTAAGAGAACTGGAAGGAGAGGCCCAGAACTGGGGGAGGAGAAAGATGGTGACCCGGAAGCATCAATAAAACGAAGGGACATTCAAATGGAAGAGAGAGAGAGAGAGAGAGAGAGAGAGAGAGAGAGAGAGAGGGAGAGAGAAAGGGAGAGAGAGAGAGGGAGGAGGACTGTGGGCAGACAGAGGCCGAGGAAAGCCAAACTTGGACTGCAGTTCCACTGTTTCCTCATAGTAAAGCTGAGGAAACTGAGGCACGGAAGGACACAGAGGTAGAAGGCTTGGAATGAAGAAGAATCTGAGCCCGGGTCTGTCCCGGCCTGATTCCATCTATTATATTAAGTTCCAACTCTTTTTAGACCTTTAAAATTACAACACAGGCCAATCACAATCGCACACGCTATCATCCCCGCACTCTGGGAAGCTGAGGCAGGCAGACCACAATTACAGTCCCAACTTAGTGAGACCCTCTCTCAAAATAAAAATGTCTGGGCATACATTTCAATGCTAAGGCCCTGGGTTCCATTCCCAGTTCTCCGAAAACAAATAAAATCACAAGACATTTATCCACAATGACCTCAAGATCTAATTAAATGCACGGGTAATATTACTGTTGTCCCCTATCAGTAAATCCTAGATCCTCACTGTGGCCGGCATGTGATTGTCCGTGATGGCAGCTATAGGTCATCTCTGCCTTGTCGTGGAGGGGAGCTAACAGGGTCCCACCTAGACAAGACAGATGTCCTTGGCTGGCCTCATTAAATGCCAAGTTCTAACCAGCTGAACCACTTGCCACAGTGTGACAGTTTACCAGCCAAGAGCAGACCACCTGGGAACTTTTAACTATGTCAAAAAGGTAGGCCACGGAGGGACCTCAGCACTGACAGATGAGGCAGGACAAAGGTCGTGTGCACCACAGAAAGTGTAAGCAATGGGGAAGAGTGGGCCTCAGGGGACAGGGGAGCAGACCGGGGAGGGGAGGGCAGAGACACACGAGCCAGAAATGAGACAGCAGGGGAGCAGGGCATCCAGCGAAGAGGATAAAGAGGACAGAGAGAAGAACAGCCACGGGACCTAAGAAAGGAAGACCCAGGGAAGGACTACGCATACGCAAGTTATGAGATTTAGCCAGGATGGTGGCACAGGCCTATAATCCAGCATGCTGGTAGGGTGAGGCAGGAGGATCTCAAGTGACAGCCTACTCTAGGTAACTTAATGAGACTCTGTCTCAAAATTTAAAAAATAAAATAAAATTCCCTTGGGATATAGCTCAATGTGAAGGTCCTGAGTTTGATCTCCAGTATTAGAAAACAAAAGGGGGTTGGGGGGAGGGAGGAAGGAAGGAGAGGGACAGAGAAAAAGAGAGAGAGAGAGGAAGAGCAAGATCTGAATTTTCTCTTTAGGGTGGAAAAATTCAAGCAGTCTAGAAATCACCAGAGTTCACCAGTGAACATGGCAGTCCTATTTCTCCTGGCTTCTCTTTCGCTTCCCAGAAGAACCTGCAGAAATCATGCTGCTTCAATAAAGCTATTGCTGTCTGAGGCTCCAGCCCAAGTTCCAGCTGACCCTTACTCAGCTGAGGACTCCACACCCTTCCCAACGGGCATCCTACTAGTATTTCTGTCGGTAGCAAGGCCTCCCAGCAAAGCCTCCCTCACCCTGTGCTAGGATTGATGGAGCTTCTTGCAAACAGCCTGATTTGTGTGGTCAAGAAAGCACCTCTGTTCAAAATATGTATTTCCTTTTTAGCCACAACAGGTCGCTAGGTACAGTTACATGATGACAGACGTCTTCCACTGAAGACATATAAGTTAAAACAGAAATGCCCATGGAAGAGTCACACATCTGCTGCTCCTCTTTACTTAGACTTTGGCAAGGACTCAGCTTTGAGACCATTTCCTGAGTTTGGAATGAAACAGGGACCTGTTAGGAAAAAACCACAACAACCACAACAACCACAACAACCACAACAACAACAACAACAACAACAACAACGAGAAAACCTAAGATATCAGGCAGAGGAGAGAGTCATAAGAGCTTCTTGGGGTATCAGTGACAAGGCGGGGAGCTGGGACAAGGAAACGGGAGTCCTCTAGGCAGCTAGAGGTGGAATAAGATCCCTAGAAGACTAACAGGAGATAGGAAAATGAAAAAAATGGCCTATAAAAACAAACTTAAAATGCATTATTTTTGAATTGCATAACTTTTTCCAGCTTTGGCTATTGAGCTTGACAAGATGTTTGCTAATCAGAAGTTTCAGAGCCTGGACCAGGAATGTAGGTCTGTTAATCCCTGTATCCTGGGAGGCTGGGGCAGGGGGATCACAAATACAAGTGCAGCCTGAGCAACTTAGCAATTCAGTAATTCAGTGAGATCCTATCTCCAAATTTATATATATATATATATATATATATATGAATGAATGAATGTAGCTCAATGAGAAGGCCCTGTGTTGGATTGCCATTACCATGCAAAAACAAGAAAGAAAAAAGAAGAAGTTCGAGCCACACAAAAGAATCCTATTGAAGCTGTAACAGTGCCACCTAGGCAGACAACAGATCTGCTACGGACACTTGTAACCCTCAGAGCATCAGAACCTCCCTACCGTATGATGAGGATGGCTCAAGTCAAAGGAAGCACACAGCTAGAATGCATCCAGGCAGCAGAAATGCCCGTCCACCAGAGCATGTACACAACTAACGTACGTCCTGACCCTCTGTCTACTTTATGGGTAGTTTTCCTAACAGAAAACTAGCCTCTCTTCAGAGAAGAACTGACACCAGTTATTTATTTGTCACGGGGTTATCAGTTCGTAGCTTTCATTGACCAGCTGAGACTTTCTCTTGGGTTTAGAAACCACAGCGTCCAGTAGAAGAACCCCTAAAGACCCAAAGGCAAAAATAAGCCACCAATTTAAGTCTCAGAGAGCAGCAGTGATCAGAGACCAAGGCACTCACAGACAAGTGGTCGTATCCCTAAGTTCTTCTGGCATAGGCAGGCTAGATATCTCTGGGAAGGTGATATGGCAGAGCCAGTCCTGGTGGTAACAGACCTGTAATCCTGGTATTGTATGAAACTTAGGCAGGAAGATCAAAGTTCAAGCCCAGACAAAGGAATTTACTGACTTAGTGAGACCCTGTCTAAAGTGATGTAACTCAGTGTGAAGGCCTTAGGCTTGTTCCCCAGTACTACAAAAATAAAAAAGAAAGAAAAGGAAAGAAAAGAAAGGGAAGGAGAGGAGAGGGGAGAAGAGGGGACAGAGAGGAAAAGTCCTGGTGCTTGGCCTAAGCTTCTCCCGGGGCTCTGTGTGCCTACTCATGGTACTGCTGGTGCCACATAGCTGGCCTCCTTGAGCTCACATCTGTACCACTGATCTCCTGCTCCTCTTCTGCCTGCTTTTGTGTGAGTATGATTCCTCCCACTTCCTGCCCAGATTCCTCACTGGGTTCCCATTCCAGGTCTCAGACCCTTTTCTTTGCTCCTAGTACCAAGTCCAGCTGGCAAAGCCATCCTTCCAGAACACAAGTCCCTCTGCAGTCTGTGTGCCGAGGGCAGAGGCGGGAGGGCACTGGCAGAGACCCCAGGCAAGTAGCCATCCAGGGCCAAGAGGGAAGGGAATGATTCACAAGATCACAGATGTTAGAGACGAAAAGAATGGGCACAAACACAGCTCACCCTTCCATCCCACCTTGTAAGAGCACATGGGCCATTCCCATATGAGTTCAAAGGATCTATCACTATCAACCAGTGTGTACTGAATGTGCCCGTGTGTCCTGCCTTGTCCCAATCACAGGGGGAGGGGACAAGTGGAGGGAGGAAACACACTCTTCTTTGGGAAAGTGCCCTCATTCTGGGTGATAAATTTACCTCTCCCAAGCATTGCCCAAGCATGCCTACATATGAGTCCCTGGCAGATATCTTTCATGCCCCTGAATACCACCCTGCCCATGAACAGGTCATAGTTATCAGCGAGGCAACAGAGAGGGCAGGTTCTGAAGGCCCCGGAGAGAGGGAGGGTTCACTGGGAACAGACAAAGCAAGCCACATCTGGGTACCACCTCTAGTAACTGGAAGGATTTTGGCAACAGCTGATTCTCTTAAGACTATTGAAGCTAGGCCTGGTAGTGCAGGCCTATAATAATAGCATCCTGAGAGGTTGAGGCAGTAGGATTCCAAGTTCAAGTTTAGCCTGGGAATTTTAGCAACTTAGTGAGACCCTGTCTCAAAAGAAAAAGAAATGGCCTATGTAGGCCAATATGAAGGAGTCAATCCCCAGTACAGCCGAGAGAAAGGGAAAGAGAGAGACAGACAGAGACTGAGAGACTGAGAGAGAAAGGAGAAAGAAAGGAACCACATGGTTGAGAGCCAAGGTCTATAATCTATAACAATCCAGGACAACGAGGCAAAGACAACTACACTTCTCTTTTCACACTTCTCTATAAGATGGACTCTTAGATTGGTGGGCACTGACTTGATTTTTTTCCTACTACACACCTAGATGGAAAAAAATTCCCCCCAAATCCAAAAATGTCAGAGAAAATGGTTATGATCCAGGAGTTAAATCCCAGGGAATTTGCTTACAAGAACTGTAGGCTAGAGGGTCTCCAGAGTGTGCAGCTGGGGCTCCTGGGCAGCTGCAGGCCCAGGTCCCATCCGACTGGAAATGCCTACCTCACAAAACCATGCCTACCTACGCCACCCTGACAACCTTTCCTCTCTCGACCGTCTTCCCCACGTCCTCCTGCTTGCCTCTATCCCCCTCTCTTCTCTCCTAGGCTGTTCTCCTGTTCTGAACAATGAAGAATGGGAGAAGAGGGCAGAATTAACTTGGCCCAAATGGTCGGGTAGTTGGGATGTCTCCCAGGCCAGGTGCTCAATGATCCAAGAGTTGTAAGTGACGAATTCAAGAGAAAGAAGCCTCCTGTCGGAAGCCATGGGCTTTCCTAAGTATTCAGCCAAAGGTGACAACTTGTACGCTGCAGCTGCTAGTGTGAAGCTTTGGGCCAGTCTCACTCCTATTTCATCACCTGTAAGTGAAGTAGAATAAGACGACTGTGTAAAGACTAGATATCTTTTGAGGGTTAAACTGACTATCTGCAGGTAAATCAACATCTCATATAAAGTGTAGCCCCTAACATGTGGGATGTACTTGGTTTGTATAAGGAGAATATTGCTAGAATGACTTAAAACTCCAGATCTGACTCATCTCAGGAGCCTCCAGGATTTAGAATATATCAAGAGTATGCTGATCAACTCTAGACCAAGACTCTTAGCAGCCTATACCCCAATTGAAAACCAAAACCGGAGACAAGAGGGCTGTTGAACTTGACAACTGGTGTGACTGTCACCATCTCTGAAATCACTGTTTCTTATCATTTCCACAGTGCTCTCTCCCTTCTGTCTTCTGAATTCCCTCTACTTTCTTGCCTCTTCTAACAACTTTTCACCTTCCTCTTGTTCTTCTTTCTCCTTCTTAATCTTTTTTTTTTTTTTTTTAAGACAGGGTCTTGCTCAGTAGTCCAGGGCTCATTATGAACTCACCACATACCCAGGTTGGCCTTAAACTCAGGACAATCTTCCTGCCTCAGCCTATCCAGTACTGGGATTATAGGCATGCATCACGATGTCCTCCTGATTTGTATGTGGTCCTGGGGAATGAAACTCAGAGCCTTGCACATAATAGGCTAGCACCTTAACCGCTGAGCTGTCCCCAGCTTCTCTCCTTTGTAATCTTTATTAAGCAGCTACACAAATGCGCTGCTGGGACCATGAAAAGAAAGCTCAACAAATAGATTGTGACCTGTCACAAAACTTCATAATTGAAACATGACGCATTCTACTTGCCGGTAGCTCCAAAATCTGGCTGTATCACAGAATTTCTTAGAGGAAATTTATAAAAAACAACAATTACTTGTTAAAAAATAACAATTTAAAGTCAGAATCTTTGAGGATAGGGCCAGAGAATCTGTACTAAAATAATAATAAAATCTATAGTAAAATATAAAAGCTTCCCTGTTGATTCCAAGGTCTAATCAGTTTAGAAATCACTCCTAAATTAAATGATATATTAAGCTATTTCCCTCTTTCTTGATGCATTTTTTAAACACATTCATTCCCACTATTCCCTCCACAGATGAGGCCAGGCAGGGTTTTTTTTTTTTTAAGAATTTATAATCTTTTCTTTTGTAAAATCTCAAGAACCCAGGAATAGTAAAAGGATGAAAGGCGAAGCGGCTGGGAGAAGCTGGGAGGAATCCGCAGGCAGACGATCTATGACAGTACGAGAAGCGGAGAGACACAGATGGAAGGCTGCAGAAACAAGAGTAGGCAGAAGGAGTAGGAGGAGGGTGGGAAGCAGCGTCACCAGCGACAGTGAAGCCAGCCTCCCATGAAGTCTGTTGTCCTGGCAACACGATACCAAAGGTCAAAGGCTGCTGCTCCTTACAACTCTGGACAACATGTTGCCAAGGCAACAGAACGCATCCAAGACACATGGTGGCAGGCCATGAGGACTTGGGGCATGCCAGGCATCCTTTGCACAAGGCAGGCTACTCTGGTTAACTGGCCGTGGCACTACCTCCCATTCACCGGGCCCACAGTCTCACTGAAAATCTCACCCTGCTGCTCCCCTCACTGGGGTAGGCTTTTGAGTGACATCACCCCACTTAAAAAGAGGGGAAATGACACAAGGCTGTGGCTCTGTAGACGCAAGCCAGGGACTGGCCAAGGAGCACTGATACATGGGAACTCCAAAGGAAAAGGAGATTAGAGAGCAGAGCTAAACATCATGCTTCCAGCTTTCTAAATCAATGCATTAATGAGTTTGCAAGTTTGCAAACAAATTTCATAAAGAAAACAAAGCAAAACCGCCTAACCAATAGGTGAACCAAATGAAAAGATGGATTTGTACTTCAACACTAGTAAAAATGACAACAATAGCCATTTACTGAAAGCCTAGTGTGCAACTGGAAGAGTGACGAGTGACATAAGAGACGTCATTCGATCCCTGTAACAGCTCTTTCAGGTCAAGGAGTATTCAACCCCAACCCCACGAAGCATGGAAGTCACACATGGCAAGAGTCACCAGCTCCTGAAAAGTGGAAGCAAGACCCAAAATGGCCCCAAGGGATATACCGACCCCACCTCAGGCAACACATCATCCTAAGAGACAAAAAGTCAGCTCAAATCACTCCCTTACTACACTCGAATTAGTTGAAAATTACCCAACTTATTGCCAAGGCTCTGCAGCCCTTCACGATCTGGGTCTACATACATCTGAAATCACAACTATACCTGCCTCCCTACTTCTCATCAAAAAGACAGAGACCATGCTCCCACTCCAAGGTCATCACACCTACTCTTCTCTCTGCCAAAATGCTGCTTCCACCATCTTTACCTGGCTTGAATTTTCTCTTCACACAGATTTCAGGTGTGCTCTCCCCCAAGATAGTCCCTGACAATCTGGACTCCAGTCACCTTCATGTTGCTAGGAAACAAAACCCAGCATCCTCAATTTAAAGGAGATGATGATTATTTGGCTCAATGTTTTTAGGAGATTCAGTCCATAGCCATTCTCAGGGCATGGTGAAAATCTGGCAGAGGAAAACCGTTTGCCATCTGGTGGTCAGGAAGCAGAGAGGGAAGGGAGGAGCTGGGGACAGGAATACACACTTGTAGGTCACATCTCCAGCGACCCACTGCCCCCGTCTGACCCCCCGCCCCCCTCCCAGCAGCATAGCCAGCCACTGCACTAGTCAGTGGGTGACTACACTGGGACAACTTTAAGAAGGTGGCATTTATCTGGCTCAAAGTTTGCAGAGGATTCAGTCAATAGTCAATTGGCCGCAAGGCAGAAAAAGCATGGCGGAAGGCCATGGCAGAGGAGGACCATTAAACCTTGGTGACTAGGAAGCAGAGAGAGGAAAGGGAAGATCTGAGGACAAGAATACATCCCTCTAGGCCACGTGCTCAGTGACCCACCTCCAACCACACCCACTTCCTAACAGCACACAGAATTACCCATCAATGAATCCCCAGATGGCTATAGTGGTCCCATGACCCAACCACCTTCCTAACTCATGAGACTGGGGGCTCTTTTCGATCTGATCCACAATAAAACCCTAACCAAAACAACCCCTTATTCACCAGATCTGGCACCGTGAAACTTCGGGTTGTTCCCCAAATTCAAAACAATCATGAAAAGTAAGAAATAAATGTTTCTTTCTGTTTCTTCATTGGAAAGAACACATAAAGGGAAGATATCACTGCACCCAAAGCAAAGGCTTTGCACAGTAAGATCTTCTCTGCTGCCTACAGATGCTCCTCCTCAGCCTAAGAAAGCTCTTGAAAGTGTCTGTCTGATAGAAATAAAGTGGACACAGACATCATAATTCCAGATGCCAGTGCCAAGTTGACTGTTGGCATTGGGCCAAATGTGAAGAAGGGCAGGGTAACAGGGATAGCAGCTGAGAGAGAGATAAGAGATGCAGTTGCCAGTAACTAGAGGGATTAATCCTATCGTCCATTCTCATTTGGGTTTAAAACACTTTTCTCCTAATTGCAACTGACATCTGCTGCCCTGAAATAATTAATTCATCCATACGTTCACTAACTATGCATTCAGGGCTTACTCTAGAGGCCAACCTGGAAGCTAGGTTCTGAGGACCCAAAAATGAAAAAGCCATCGCCCCTGCCATTGGGAAATGGAAGGAAGTAAAGGGGAAAAACAGCTTTAATTTGAGGTGGAAAAGAGAAATGTTTAAGGACATGGGTATCTGGAGTCAAGATGGCAGCTGAGAGTGGGAGGGGGATGTACCATCCAGAGTCTGGGTGGTACAAAGATATCAGAACTCAAATTTTAAGCACACACATACACACCTGCAACATACAAGGGAGGATGAAAATGCATAGATAATTTAAAATTTTAAAAAAGATTACAGTAGAAGTTACATTGTCATGAATCCTCTCAAAATACCCCATTGTTTCCAAGAGACTTCTCTCATTCTTGCCCCACTCTGGGTGTCCCTCTTTTATGTGTCCTTATGTGAAGTGATTTTAAAAAATATGGTGGATGCTGTTGTTGAGCACAATCCAACAAAAAAGCAATCTCACGAAAACATGATAGTGTGTCCTCATGCACCTTATTCACCAGATCTGGCACCGTGAAACTTCTGATTCTTCCCCAAACCCAAAACAGTCACGAAGAGTAAATGTTTGAATTAGTTGAGGACATGGAGGCAGCCATGACAACACAACTGAAGCCACTCATGAAAGAGGACTTCAGAACTGCTTCAGAGAGTGTCAAGAGGGAAGGGAGACGTGTGCTCAAAGGGTGGTGCAGTAACTTTAGAGGGATTCGTGGCCACATGCATCGTACTGGAACAATCGTTTGATTTAAATAGTCACTGCACTTTCAATCATACGTCACATGCTCATGCACAAAAACAAAAGACCTAAAGCAAAAACAAGAAGAAGAGAGTAGATCAGGAAGGGAGAGAGAAGACAAAAAAGACAACGGTCACTCTGCCAAGGGCCTCAGGACTGGGCCAGCTAGGAGATCCCTGACATTTTCCCCACCCTGGAGCAGACCAGAAAGTAAGAGTGTTGCCTCTGGATACAGCAACCAATTGCATACCGCTTTATCCAAGGGCGAGGTGATTTCAGTGTTGCCTCTGGATACAGCAACCAATTGCATACCGCTTTATCCAAGGGCGAGGTGATTTCAGCTCACACCTGCATGTCTGGTTGTCTTATTTGTTTATTTCATGGAGATGCACTGAATATGTTATGCAGACATACACTGACAATCCCTAGTATTTAATGGGCCTTTTCTAAGCAGTTTTAACATCCTCACTTAATAACTTTTAGAAATAGTGGTGTGGTGATGCACATCTGTCATCTTGTCATCAGGGAGGTTGACACAGGTGGATTGAAGTTCAAGTTCACTTGAACTTGACAAGACTCCATCTTTTTAAAAAATGGGCTAGAATGTAGCTGCAGTGTGCAGGCCCACGGTTCAATCCCCATTACCAAATATCAATATATACACTTCAGAAATAGAGTTCACTTGTGTCACCATTTTATAGATCAGGAAACTGGAGCTCAGAGAAGTATATCGATTCACCCAAGATCTCACAGTAAAGGCAGAGCAATGTGAAGAAACAACTGAGGCAGTGAGATTCTGGAGTTGTCTCTTAACTATGGTTTTTTTTTTTTTTTTTTTTTTTTTTAGGGCTGAGCAACAAACTATTACACATCTGGTGGCTTCAGACACTAGAAAAGTATTTGTCATAGTCCTGGAGGCCAGAAACCTGAAATCACATACTGGTGAGATCTTGCTCTTTGACAGGCTTTAGGGAGGTTCTTCCCTTTCCTCTTCCAGCTTCTGGTGGTTGTTTTTGCTTGTGGCTCAAAAACTCCAGCCTCTCCCTCTCTTCACACAACCTTCTCCTCTGTGTCTGTGTCTTCCCCTTTTCTGTCTCTTGGAAGGACATTTGTCACTGAATTTAGGGCTCACCTAAGTAATTCCATGTTGTCTCATCCTGAGATCCTTAATTATACTTGCAAAGACACTTTTCCCAAATAAGGTCACAGTAGAGGATTCATGAGCTACAATGTGGACATATCTTTTGAGGCTCACCATTACCCCAGTATAGTGCATAGGTAGAATTCAATTCACAGTTTAATGAATGTTAAGTTTTAAAATAAAGCTTGCTGTTGCCATGAATCAGACACTAATATATGAGCAAGGAATACAGAAATTATAATGGCACGGCCCATCCCACAGCACTGTTATCATTCAGCAAAAGAGACAGGTAAGTAAACAAAACTACTTACAAGAGAGCCTAAGGAGGGCCCAGGTGAAATAGGTGAAGCATAAAGAAAGAAATAATAAAAACTATGAAAATGGGATCAGGAAAGGGTTCACGAAAAAAATGCCATGACTTCTCTGAAGAGCGAAGCTGTGTAAGTAGCCCCATGTACTGGCCACGCGCCCATCACTGAGACAAAGCATCTAGCATCCACAATTTAAGGGAAATTTTATTTTGGCTCATGGTTGCAGAGAGGTCAGTCCATGATTAACTGGCTCCAAGGCCGAGACTGCATTACAGAAGGGCATGGCAGGAGGAAGCTGCTCAACTCACGGCAGACAGGGAGCAGAGAGAGAAGGGGGAGCTGGGAATAAGAACACTCTTTTCCAGGCCCTCCTCCTGCGATGCACCTCTAAACAGGACCCCTCCTATCAGCACGTTCAGCTGGGAATTCACCCATTGATGAACCTCTGATGGGTACAGCACCCCCATCAGCTAAGTAAGTTGTTTCCAAAGCACAGCGACAAGGAGGATGGCATTATCAGAATAGAGGTGGCACAAGTAAAGGCACAGAGATGTAAATAAGCCAAGATCATTTGAGGAGTGATGAATAATACTGCATGGTTTGACGATGCAATTCCTGGGCAGGGAGGCAGCAGAAATTCTGTAAAGGCAAACTGGGTCCCGATCAAAGGGATATCCTACTCCAAGCTGTGAGGAGACAGGGTAGTGACATATGGGAAAATATAACGATAGATCTGAGTTTTTAAAGAATCCCAGGTAAAGTCAGGTGAGATCACATATGCCTGTAACCTCAGTACTGAGGGAGACTGAGGCAAGAGAATCGTAAGTTTGAGTCCTATCTAGGAAAGTTAGCAAGAGTCTTTCTCAAAAAAGAAAGAAAGAAAGAAAGAAAGAAAGAAAGAAAGAAAGAAAGAAAGAAAGAAAGAAAGAAATGAAAGGGCTGAGGGTATAGCTGACTACTAGTAAAGATTCCCTGTGTTCAAACCCTAGTACCACAAGAAAGTACACAAGAGCTTTTATGTGGCCACACAACCAAGAGAAAGCAAGAGCCACCTCTTTGGTTATCACAGTGTGGGTAGAGTAGGGACATAGACCAGGGAGATCTTAGGATGTGAAACTAACAAATCTTAATGACTGCTTAAGGGAAAGTCATGGTCTGGGTTGACTCCCAGTCTGGTAATTGTTCCCTCTCAAGAATTCCTGGTGTATATACTGCTCTATCCTTGCTCTCTTACTTTCCCTTCATTTTTCTGTCTTAGCTCCTCTATTGTCTCCACCCCTGCTAGCTATCCTCAAATGCAGTGTACCTCAAGCTTCTTCCTGTCACCCACCTCTTTCTTCATTCACCTGGGATGGGATGAGCTATCCCATCTTCCATTGTGGTTTCAAATATCCTCTCTTAACGGGTGAGGACTCAGTATCCTACATTCAACATAATGCTCTCAAGTCCAGCCCAAGTCACTCTTTACCTCCAAGCTCAAATCTAACTGCTCACTGGACACTGACTTACAGGAATCCTCAGCACGTCCTAAGACACTTCCACTTATAGTATCTTCCCTCCACTTCCTATTCTCTACTCATTCCAACATCACCAAACAGGGAACAAATCTAATTGGTCTTATCATCATAAACTTGGGGACTAGCACTAAGGATCTCAATAGTGTTCCGTACTGCAGAAGGTAAGGAACAACTTGAAAATTCACTGAACTTGACATTTTGCAGAAAGTGAGAGACAACTGAAAACTCTAATTTCAGATTCCTCTTTAGGCATCTGGACTATAAAAGGAAGAGAATGACAATCAAGGAAGCCTCAGACTTTCACTTGTTTATTAATGTTAGAGTGATTTGTGTACGCTTCTGGATCATAGAGTTATTTTTCAAAGGAGGTACAACTGATATTTTGAGATAAGACGTTTTGACTGTGTGGCACTAGCACACAGTTCAGGACACTAATGTGCCTGTAATATACACACACACATGCATAGTTACGGTTTAGCTCTAGGATGTTCCCCCAAAAGTCTCTTGTGTTCAGAAGAAGGGCTTCTAGAGGGTGACTGACCCACACTGGTGCCATATTCATGAGTGGTGGATTCTCTGTTGAATCCATTGCTAAATGTGCTAGTAGGTATTAGAGCCTGGTTGGAAGAGGTATGTCACAGAGTGTACGTCTTTGGAGTGTGTATCTTCATACACCTGGATGCTCACTTCTTTCTCTGTTTCCTGGCTCATGCAGAGCGAGTAGCTTTCTTTGGTCAGGCCTTTCCACAACGCCACTGCTGCCTTTGAGTCAAACAACCATGAACAGATTGAGCCCTCTGAAACTGTGAGCCAAAATAAACCTCTCCTTGAAGTTGCAGGTGTTGGACAATCTTTTTTAAATCCCAGCAACAGGACAGCTAGTGAATGCATAGATACACCCACACCATTATGACATCCGAGAAAAGAAAAACTTACATATTCTCAAACATCTCCTAAGAATACCTATAAAAGGGAAGATACCAGGAAGGAGGAATATGTTAATAATTAAGGGAGAAAAAAAAAAGAAAACAATTGATGTATCAAGGTCCTAGCTGGAGGACACATGAGGAGACAAGAGCAAGGACACAAAAGCAGCATTTGGTGTGTGATAGGAAGTAAGAGGTGGCTGATCTTTTGAATCACAAGAGCATTTAGTAGAATTCTGAGGCCATTTCCAAGCCCTTGTTAGCCCCGCCCCCCCAAGCCTGGTGACCCCCCAGGTGACCTGTCTTCAACTCCTGAGGTCATGATGATGTGAGAAGACTTTTCCTGATCTAATGCCCACTCACCACTTTAGGGAAACATAGCTAATCTCTTGGCCTTACAGCTCCCTCATCTGCAACATGGAGAGTGCGGCAGGTAGGGTAGATTTCAACTCGACTGGATTCTGGATTCGCCATGGGGATTGGTGGGCACACTTCTAGGTGTACTGGGGAGTTGTGGACGAGTGGTGTAGGGATCTACGTCTGGTCCCTGGCTCTTTCCTCTCTGCTGCTCTTTTCCTGCTTTGCCTCCCAGCTGCCATAAACTAGGCAGCTTTGCTCCACCAAGTGATTCCCTCATGATGTCTCGACCTTAGAGGCAGCCAATTATGAGCTGAAACTGTGAGCAGATTGAACTTCTCTTCTCCGTTAAGTTTTGGGTGTCAGGTATTGTGTCTTAGTGATGAGAAAACTAATACATAGGCAAAGTACATGCCTCATAAATTCAATGAAATCATGAGATGAGATAGTTCATATCAGGCGACAGACTCAGAGAAGGGCAAAAATAAGTGACCAGCAGTGGCCGTCCTTCTCATCAGAATTACATACCAACTTAATAATATTGGATCTTCCTTGTCCATGTAAAGTAGAGCCATGGCTGCAAACTTTTCTGGCTCACAAAAGTAGCATAAAAAGTGGCATTTAATGTTACTATCCAGCATGCCAGGTGATAAAACTACAAAATTCAAATACAATTTTGAATGAAATGTATGTCTAGCACCTAAGAAGGCAGTAAGAAGACAGAATTACAGAAGTCTCCAAAGAGGAATAAAAATATACAGGGTAGAAATCACAACCCAAAAAGTTTTTCAGCACTATTCATGCAATTTATCTACTAAAAACAGTGTCTGTGACATTTTGTCCCTTCCTACTGTGTGCCTTTCCTATATCACCCACCTTATAATTTGTGTCTTGTTATATATCAACACTTTGGAATCTATAACCAACCGTGGGTCCAAACACTAATTTATTCTGCTATGCTTTTCAAAAAAAAAAAAATTCTTATGTTCATTGCTTCTACCCCGTGTTTATCCATTTATTAAAATTGCTAGACATCTCCCCTGTGAAAATCCTGTTAAGTTCTGATCATGCTACTCAGCAACTGTATCCCCACAGCACCCACTGAACTTCTGTTCCTCCACCAGGTCGAAGGTGAGGGTATTATCAACCCAAGCCCTTCTCTCCTAGCGAATGGGGAAACGAAGGATCCTCTTTTCCTCAAAGTATCTAGGAGTGGTCTGACATGGGAAGGTGAAACCAGTGTGTGCAGATGGCCTGCTATTTACCAAGCACCAATGCTCCTGCTCCTGAAGGCTCTGTTTGTCCCCATGTGGAGGCTGTGAGACTCCGAAAGCTGGAAGAATACAGCTGAGGTGACCAGGTGACACAGGTGCACGCCTTAGCCACAGTCCTTCACTTGGACCAATCCGTCCATCCATGTCTAGATGCCAGCCTGATCCCAGCACACACTTTCCTTTCCTATTCTTGCAGTACTAAAAATTGCATCTAGCACCCTTGGGTCTGATCCTCCTGTAGACTCCGTCTTTGTATTTTCTTTCCCACCTCCTGCCAACCCATGCGCATTTGGTCCTGATACCAGTGACAGAACAATTAATTGTCTCTGTATTCTGTTACCTTCCCTGTTTTCTTCACCTAAAGCACCTGCTTGCAGCCTACGGCCCTACCACCCTGAGCAGGCCTGATCTCATCTATAGTATCTGTTCACACAGTTCTTTTTAAATATTCCTTTCCTATTTTATTCCATCTCATCTTCAAAATGTAAATTGTGTAGGATGAAAACAAAATTTAGGGGGCAACCCAATCAAAATCCCCTCCCAGCGAGTGGGAGCTTTAGCCCCTCTACCCTAAACAAAGACCTGTTCTACCTACTCTACACCTTGCCACCTTTGTCTGTGATACCATTCCTCAACATCATGAGACAAGAAAAAAAAAAAGAAAGAAAAGAGAAAAACAAAGAAACAAAAACTACATCTTATAAACCATACACTGAGTGAGTATCATACTACGTAAGTAATCTGTTGCCTGAATTTCCAAAGCTCATCAGAATGGAGATTAAAAAAGCAGCAACTTAACAATCCTTCATTCAGTACCTTGTGAAGCATAATGGTATAACAGAAAACCTAAGCTGCAAAACAGGTATTTCTTGGATTTGAATCCCAGTCCCATCACTAATTGTGAGCTGTGATCTCCTGGATTAGTTACTAAACCTCTCTGAGCTAAAATGTAAAACTCAAGAAAGATTTTAGCAACTCAGTAGTCAATGCTCCTAGAAAGAAATGGAAATACATCTAGCTTTAGTTCATTATTTGGTTTCAGATGGGTATCCTAAATCCAAGATCTCAGGGAGAATGAAAGTGATTAAAACAATGCAAAATAAAATAGGTTCTTTATCCTCAGGTAGGGATCTGCCAAAAAGCATCTCATACATATTTAACTATTCTCTCTGCTACTATTCTAAGCAATCTTCCGTCACAAGCACCAGTCAGGTCTTTCCAAGTTAAAGCTGTCCTTTATCTGAACACGTCCTTACTGGCCACAGAAAGCTTCCATATTTTAATGAGCCTCAACTTGCCCAGTGGAGCCAGACCAAGACTCCAGCTCCAATCGCTCAGAGCCTTTCCCCAATTTCTACTTGTGGTCTCTTATCGGTTAATTTCCACTTTAGAACCATTCCCACTACTGTCATCGACACTATTCACTTCTCATTCTTTTTCTGTATTATGAAATCATCACACTTTTTTCAAATTGTTCTGCACAGCCTTTCTGCTTACCCTGCTGAAAGCTATGCGGGACACTATGCTGGGTACAATGAAACCCTTGCTGTGTACTATCTCACTAAACTTCAGCAACCCAATAGTGGTTCTACGATTACCCATCCTGCACAGCCAAGGAAACCAAGATTGTGATTAGGGCACTGGCTACCAGACTACTGTCCTATGTCTGGTAAGTAATGGTTGAAACCAGCGCTGCCTCTAACTTCTGAGGGTTTTTGGTTTTGGTTTGGTTTGGTTTGGTTGGTTGGTTGGTTTTGCTCTTGATAATTGAGCCTTCACACTTAGCTATATCCTACATGTCAAAGCAGGGTCCTGCTAAGTTGCCCAGACTAGGCTCAAACATGCAATCTACTGCCTCAGCCTCCCAGAGTGCTGGGATTCTAGACTCGTGCCAATGGGGCCTGGCTTAAATTCTGAGCCCTCGATAGCTCTTCTCTGGTCACTTCCAACCTGCTTCCCATCAGAGTTTAAAGTACATTTCCTCAGTGGGAAAGCAGAACACCAATTAATGTTTTTACCGATTAATTAGATTATGCAAAAAAGTGAACACATGCTACATGACCAGATGTTGAAGTGCTGAGCTGTGTCTCTGTTATTTCATCAAAAGTCTTTATAAAACAGTGTCATCTTTTCTACCTCAAAAGCTCCTTGAACACAATGACCTTATCCCTGTAATGAAATCTACCTCAAGAGCACTTAATAAGTGGGTTTGTTCTGAACAAACAAAAAGAAAGAGGAAAAGGAAAAGAAAGATTGGCAAGTACCTACCTCCTAGAAGGAGTGCAAGGGAAGGCTTGTTTATCTCCCACCCCTCAGATGGTCACTGTAAGTCTCAGCGCCAGCCAGGCCGCACACCCTAGGTTGCCCACAGCTGTTTCATGCTCAGATGTTTGTCCTATCACCCCACTGTTGAGTCACTGCTGTCAACCTGTGTGTCTTATTCTCTGTTTACCAAACACGGCCATGGCACTTAAAAATATATACCAATTAAAACAAACCAACAAACTGGCCTTTGGTTGTGAGGATTTTAGTTGTGAAGTTTGCTCTAAAGAACCTTAGTGAAATTTGAGGAGGTGCTGTTTTAATTTAATTTTATTTTTCGGTAGTATCAAGGATTGAACTCAGAACTTCCGACATACGTGGCAAGAGCTCTAGTGCTAAGATATAACCCCATTCTTCTTCCAAAATTTTGAGACAGGATCTCTCTAAGGTGCGTAGATAGACCTTGAACTTGCAGTTCTCCTGCCTCAGACTCCAGAGTAGCTGGGATCACAGATGTATGACACCATGACTGCCTGAGGGACTCTTTTCTTAAATGCTTTCATGCAAAACCTCTGAACCTGTGAACACTCTTCAGTGCAGCTCCTGGGACTCTCACAATCTACCATTTTAGAAAGCCTTCTATTCAGACCAAAAGACAATCAGGAAATTGCCTAAAAATCCTTGTCCACATTGTTCCTTTATTAATGGAGAAGGAAAAAAACAAGATGGAATTATGGGTGAGGTAGCAATAAGGAGAGGAGGTGTGAACAGAGCGAGATCACATACAGTAACCTGGAAGATTCACCTTACGGGGTTCAATTCTGCCTTTGACACTTAGGTAACAGTAGGCAATGGGGCCCCCACAGCAGTAATCTCCAATGTTTTCAGCCTCAAGGAACTGTTCCATGGAAGACAATTTTTCCACAGATGGGAGTAGGGATGGCACTAGTGTCACTGCCTCAGCTCCACCTCAGATCACCAGCCATCAGATTCTCATGTGAAAAGCACAATCTAGATCTCCTGTGTGTTCATGCTCCTGTGAGAATCTGCCTCCAGGTAATTTGACAGAAGACAAAGCTTGGGCAGCAGTGGGAGTAGTGGGGAGTGGCTGCAAGCACAGAGGAAGCGTCGTGTGCTCCCCAGCCACTCACCTCCCGCTGCGCAACCTCATTCCTTACAGGGCATCAACCAACACTGGACCTGTACTGGCCTGTGGCATGGGGCTGGGGATCCCTGCTCTACAGGATTGTGTTGCAACAGGTCCTCCCCTGTTGATCTCCTCCATGGTGAGATTCTGATATTACCCAGTGAACAAAGTGACAAGTTACTTCCAATCAGATGACATCCCCACAATGCCACCCAACAGAAGAAAGGAGAGGGTAGAAAGGTTTATAAGGGTTGCTAAAGGTCTCTTTTTCCTAAGGAGCAAGAGACCCCATGGCTTCGCAGCCAGCAACCGATGTGAAGGCATGCTGCCACCTTCTATACATCTTTTTGGGTGTTTCTACCTGTCTGAGCCTCAGTTTCCCCAACAGAAAGAGATAGATTAAAAACTACTTTAGCTTATGAAAGCACTGGCTATGTTGCCGACACTCTCAAAAACATTAAGATTAACAGAGACCCAATCTCCCCACAGAGGCTGCATCTACGCTCACGTTTTTGTATTCATGTTGTAAATTTACAAGAGAGACCAGAAAAGACACAACCGACAAGTTCAGGTAGAACCTTTCTACTGGGAAGAAATAAAACAGGCTGTACAATATCCCATATTTTTTAAAAAATCATTTCTTGTGCTCTCAAAAAAAATCATGCATTTGTTTAGGGTTTGAATGTTTGACTCATCCATATCAACATTACCTGAACGCAATATAATGTCCCCAAAACTTCAGTAATGAAAGTAAGATATTAAGATATTGATGTTTCAGGGCAGTATCTACCTGAAGCAAAAACTCCATGGGTTTTACCACAGTCAGCAGGTTTTCCATCTAGTTCTCTCTCTTTCCATAGCGTGGGTTACTCATGTCAACCTGCCTTCTAACACCTGTTATCTATACCCACGTGAACGGAAGATTATCTTTTTCCTATGATTCTGAACTTTTGCCACCGTACGTGGGTGTGGTGCGGGGGTCACTGGATATCAAACCCAGGGCCTTTGCACTAAGTCACATGCCCAGCCCACTTTTATTTTTGATTTTGAGAAAGGATCTCACTAAGTCATTAAGTTTTCCAAGGTGGGCTCATACTTGTGATCCTCCTGCCTCAGCCTCTCAGAGCATGGGGATAACTGACTTGTGCATCCACTCCCAGACTACGCACTTCTTACTCTGAACTTTCCCAGCCTGAATAAAGGGAAAATTGAAAAACAAGCTAGTCATCTTTGCCTGCTGCCGACAGGTGGCGCTAGGGGTCACACAAGGTTATTTCCATTTCTGCTGAGGAACTGCACCTTGGTGGTTGTCAACTGGTCAAGCAGCATGCTTGTGGTGTCTGCGCTGGCTTTGAGGTGTTTGCAGACATCATTAACCCCACAGCATGTCTTTTCAATACAAAATTAAAGACAGTTTTGTAAGTGATAATAAGAAGTTTAAGATGCCAAAAGAGAGATCATTTTTAAAATCCAGAGACATAAATATGTGATACTTGTGGTAAAGACAATCATTCTAATCTAAGATATAAATGACCCCAGAGGACAACACATATGGGAGAAGTGCTGTACCCAAGCAACGAACACGAATCAGCAAAGCAAGGAAAAGTAATAGTGAACTAAAAAACGTAAAAGCAACCATAGGCAAAACGAAAGCAATACACTCTCTGCAGTCAGACTCAGCTCCAACTCCAGTGGGTAACTAGCCTGTCATCAGACAATCTAATCCAAGTGCTGGAGAGACTAGGGTGTAAGGCTTTAAAGGAGGGTGGGACCTTCCTCCTCGTAAAGGCCATTTGGTTGCTCATTCATTCATTCATTTCATGTATTTATTGTGGAGTCCCAGGGATCAAGCCCAAGGCCTTCACATGAGCTACTTCTCCAGACCATTTTTATTTTTATTTTGAGACAGAATCTCACTAAGTTGCTAAGTTGCCCAAGTTGGGCTCAAAGTTGCAATCTTTCTGCCTCAGCCTTCCAAAGTTCACAGGATGACAGGCCCGCACCACTGGGCCTGGTTTTAGACATCGATAATATCACTCATAGGGCACACAAAATTATCATTGTAACAATTATCCTGCTATATTTGGTCAAACACTTAACTCATCCCTAATATGATGGTTGCTTGGTCAGGTGGAACACAGGCCAGACTTTTCCAACCCTGGCTCCAAAGCAATGGCTCTTAACCTTAACTTCCTGCAAGGATCACTGAGCAGCTTTTTATAACCCTAATGTCACGGCCAATAATAAAAGGCCCTGGGGGCAGGACCCAGATGACAGCATGTGGAGGTGCTTCAGGTTATTCCAATGGGCACCCAAAAATGAGAATCACAGTGTTTAAATCTAAGATGGGGAAAGGACAATTGATACAGTTCCCAGGACTCAAATCCATTTGAATGCTCAAGTCGAGCAGTGGCTGAGTGTGACACCTGTGTCACTTTGGACAGCAATTACCTGCCATGGGGGGGAGGGTGGGGTTAGGTCTTTTTATAATTATGAAACCATGATGGAGGAGAACACATACCGTCAAGGAAAACCACATATGCCTTTTGAAGGAACTGTTCAGACATCTGTTTGAAGAAAATATATCAGAGCTACACGTTTCAATATCCCTTGGTCATTCCAGGGAGACCATTGGAAAAAAAAACAGAAACACAAACACGTGCTAGGGCACCAGCGCGTCTGCGTACTCCCGTCTTTCTCACTTCATCTCCACACGATTTGACTAGCCCCAGGCTGTCATTCGGTCCATGCATTCAATTCATTTTATGTTGGGGAGGGGGGAGGGGGTGTCTGAGGATCCAACCCAGGGCCTTCGCTCTGAGCCACATCCCAGCCCAATTATATTTCTGATTTTCAGACAGGATCTGGCTAAATTGCCCAGGCTGGGCTCGAAGCTGCACTTTTCCTGTCTCAGCATCCCAGAGTGCTGGGATTACAGAGCTGTGCCACCAGGCCCAGTTTAATTTCCATCTTTCACAACTCAAATTTTCCTTTAAACGAATACATCGCTTGACTCTCAATGGAAGCCCCCTTAGCACGCTGCAGCCCAGTTTACCTTGTCTGCCATAATCATGGAGGAGCCGCCGTGGATGCCCAGGATGGGGGTGAGGGTCTGAGCAGAAATGAAATCGAGGATCTGGGCGATGGCTTCCTGGTCTGTGTCGTCGGCGAACACCACCCCCTGGATCTTGCGGTCCGACATGAGATCGCAGATGCGAGTGATGATGCTCTTGGGGTCGGTCTCATTCATGGCAACCAGCTCTACGCGGGGCACCACGGAGAGATGGTGGAAGTCATCTTTCTCGTGGGCATCCTTGATGGCCACCTCGTCGGAAGTGCCCACGAGGATGACAGCGATGCCGATGCTGGGGGGACTCTTCTGAGAACGGGCTCGGCTGCCAGACACGGCCAGCACGGCCAACACCAACCAGAACTTGGGAGAACAGCACTCTGTTCTGAGCTTCATCTTCAACTCTTCGACTCCCTGAGAACACAGAGGAAGAGGACAGTTTAGATGTGCCCCCAGAGCGTCATCTTCCTTTGAACAGACTGAATACCCCGACCATGGACCTCATCTCTTTCCACTGATCACCAAACCCAAACTTTTTATTCTAGTACTGAGGATCAAGCCCAGAGTATTGACATTGAACTATATCCTCAGCCTATTTTTATTTATGTTTTTAATTTTGAAACAGTATCTCACTAAATTACTAAGTTACACAATCTACGCTCCAATTTGCGATCCTCCTGCCTTAGCTTTTCAGAGCCCTGGGATTATAGGCCTGCACCACTAGACCCTGGCAAAGTCCAGGTTTTATCAACCAGCCCAGGCTCTAATTTCTGGGGTTTCTCTCAGCAGAAGGTGGGGGGGCTTTCCAAAGCCCAAGAAATGATGTTACTGCGATGCCCATCAGCAGCAAACAGACAGAGACAAATGAGGATGAGAAGGTGAAGGCCGGCAGGTGGTCACACCAGGCGCACGCACGCAGAAGTTGGCAGAAGAGGGCCTGGAGCTGGCGGCAGCTGATGTCCCCTGGCACTCTGGCTAGATCCAGTCTCCGACTGCTCTTGGAAGAGGCCAGACCAAGTGAGCAGCAAAGGGGCTCAGTGGAGGCTGTGGACAAAGCCTGGCTTGGAGAGGGAGGATACGGGCGCTCTAAACACAGACGCCCCACTTCTCCCTGCCTTCACCTCGTGTTCACCAAAGACAGCCAGGAAAGGCGCTGGCAAATCTTTTAGTGCCTGACTCTTAATATTAAATCACAAGAACAACCAATATATGGACAATCCTTTCAATTATTAAAAAAAGGTGAGGGGAGAATAAGAATACCATTTATCCCTGTTTTATACATGTCGACGTCAAGATTCAAATAAGGTAATCAACCTGTCTAAGACCATGAACCAATTAAGTGAATGAAACTCAAACCCAGGGGCTGTAGGGATGGCTCAGTGGTTAAAGCGCTTGCCTAGCAAGCACTAAGTCAAGTGCTATGTACCTGAGTTTAAATTCCCCAGCACACATAAGCCGGGCTGGTGGTGCATGCCTATAATCCCAGCACACACTCAGAAGGCTGAGACAGCAGGATTGCTCTGAGCCCAAGGCCAGCCTGAGCTCCACAGTGAGATCAGGAACAGCTTAGGCTATATAGTGAGATCCCGTCTCCAAAAAAAAAAAAAAAAAAAAAAAAAAAAAAAAAAAAAAAAAAAAAAAAAAAAAAAAAAAAAAAAAAAAAAAAAAAAAAAAAAAAAAAAAAAAAAAAAAAAAAAAAAAAAAGAACGAACT
Organism: Ctenodactylus gundi; assembly: GCA_004027205.1. Taxonomy (NCBI): domain Eukaryota; kingdom Metazoa; phylum Chordata; class Mammalia; order Rodentia; family Ctenodactylidae; genus Ctenodactylus; species Ctenodactylus gundi. The sequence continues at coordinate 114,807 of PVKB01002910.1, forward strand.
CAAACCCAGAGCTTCTGACTTTTGTATCCCAATTTGTATTTCATGGCATTATGCATGCTGTCTTTCTTACATCAATTACTATATTTTAAGATAGGGATCCCCAAACAGTGGGCTGCAAACCAGTGGTCCACAGCCTTGACAGGACCAGGACAGATGAGTGGCGAGCAGGAGGTGAGCAGGAAGCACAGCCTGGCCTCCTGTCGGGGCGCTCCCCTGAGGTTCCAATGCTCCCGTGGATCTGACAGGAAGCAGATCTGTGCTCCCTGCTGCACTCCTGCAGCTGCTCCTCATTGCAAAACTATTCTCCAACAACCTGCCACCCAACAAATATGCCCGCCTCTCCTTGGGAGCACGGTCTTCAACTAAACCAGTCCCTGGTGCCAAAAGGGTTAGGGACCACTATTCTAAGGAACAGTATTATTCTGATCTCACTATGCATCAAAACAAGGTAGCTTAAGAAAGTAGTATCAATTAGGAGAGGTAATGTGAGAGCCACCTTTGAAAGATATTCTGTGTGTGTGTGAATATGTGTGTGTGTGTGTGTGTGTGTGTGTGTGTGTGTTCCTGGGGATCAGGCCCAGAGTCTTCACATCAAGCTACACCCTTAGCCCATTTTTTACACTTTTTTTTTTGAGACAGAGTCTTGATTTGCAGTCTAGGCGGGCCTTAAATACATAGCAATCCTCCTGCTTCAGGCTCCTAAGTACTGGGATTCCAGGTATGCACCACCGTGCCTGACTAATGTGGTGCTGAGGAATCAGACTCTGGGCCTTGTGCTTGCTAGGCAAGTGCTGTAACTGCTGCACTGTTCCTCCAGCCCTATTTTTTTTAAATATACTTTTGAAATAGGGTCTCATTCAGTCACTAAATTGCCCAGCTGGACTCGAATTTGCAATCAATCCTCCTGCTTCAACCTTTCAGAGTGCTGGGGTTACAAGTCTGTGCTACTGGGCCCAGTTTCCATTTTTCTTTTAATGGTACCCATCCCCCATCAGTGACTCCCGGGAAATAACTACCTGCCTACTGGCATTCAACTCATCATCTTTTTCTGACGAGGAATTCTTGCCTTTTCACTTCTTCACATGACCCTAAATCTAGCACTCGACTAGGAACCCAGAGCTCTGCAGCACTCCAGCTGCGGCCATATCTCTGGGTATTTCTCACCATTCTCCGAGAGCGCCTGCTATTTCAATAGGACAAGCCCTACACTGGTGGCTTTGTTTTCACCTGTGACCTGCTGTACGTTTGTCTTATCTGTACACTGAATTAGGACTTGCTCGTGTGCCAGCTCTTCACTTCTCTTAGGAACGCTTCACACTAGACAATTTATTCCCATTTCTCAAGCGGAGAAACTAAAATTCAACTGTTATGTAATGGTCCAAGATCAATGGTCTTATAATACCAGAATGCCAATAGAGGAACCAAATATTTTATGCTCCAAGGAAATACTCCACAAGCTGCACCTGGAGCCGGAACCAGAGATTCTCATTCTTTTACACAAAACAGACAAGAAATCAAGAATGAAGATGCTGCTTACTATGCATTTGTTTGTTAAAAGGTGAGATACCAAGAGGATAAAAAAAATGACAGTTTGGTCAACAAAATAATGAAAACAATGGTGTTAAAGAAAGATGGGTAACAGCCTGGACCACAGAGCGAGACCCTTTCTCAAAAAAAAAAAAAAAGAAAGAAAGAAAGAAAGATGGGTAAGTGTTCACGATGTGGAGACGGGCCACAGGTGCACCATGACTCGGGGAGCGAGATGCTGGGGACATTCTGTGGCTGAAGATGCACAAACCCCACAGCGTTCCTGGCAGAAAATGCCTTGGAAGCCTCGCTGCTGTAGTCACCCTTCAGCTGCGCCAAGAAGGGGACCCGTGCTGACTGCCCTCTCTCGTTCTTGCAAACAGACCATCAAGTAGCTCAGTGGCTCACAGCTGGGCAAAGCTGACAATCTACAGTTTCCTGTGTCACTGTAGAACCCGGAACTGACTCTGCTGGCCCTGAAAACTCAGGCTGAGGGGGCCGCACCGCACCCTGACCAGAAGGAGAACTAGGATTTAAATTCTATCTGTGGGAATTTAAAGAAAGGCAACAAAATAGCGGTGAGCAGTGCTGAATATTTAGGGAAGACAGTTGAACTCAGCACTTCACAGTGCTGGGAACAAATATATCACAGCTGTCTAACTCTAAGGACTGTTTCTCCTAAAGAACCAGAAGATTTAGACTTTGTTAAGACTAGCAGCTCGGTTCCTGCTAGTGGGATTCTCATCCTACAGTTACAAGTTCCTAAATTAGATTCTTTCACATTTAAAAGCGGTCGTCTCCACCAGGACAGTTTATCAACTTTAATGCACTCCACACCGCCCCCCCTTGAGGTTTGATTTGCTTCCTTTCAAGTATCCCTTGTCTTCCTCTGCTGCTCCTCACATCGTCTATAGGACTTGCCATGCAGTGGTTAGTGGCAACGCTCTAAGAATTGACTCTGGCTTCGCCAAACATTTCTTTTATGCTCTGGATGCACCAATGCACTTCACAGATCAGTCCGTTATGGGAGCTACAGAAAAAAAGGGACTGGGAGGCAGAGAGGCTGTTTTGAATACAAACTCAATTTCAGAAATAAAAGTGGGATGGTGGAGAAAGAGTACGTAGTCGAAGCAAAGCACAGCAGACTTATGTTGTTCCAGCTCCCAGGGAGACCACAACCAGTTTCATGCTTGTTTTGTTTATTTGCAGTAAGGATTAAACTCCAGGGCCTTCTCATTGAGCTACATCCCCAGCACAATGACTCACCCATTCATCCATTAATTCGCTTATTCATTTATTTTGAGACAAGGTCTTGCTAAGCCACTAAGTTGCCCAAATGAGGCTCCAACTTGCAATCTTCCTGCTCCAGCCTCCCAGAGTGCTAGAATTACAGGCCAATACCACGAGACCTGGCTCATACTAATCTAATGCATCTGTTTTATGAAACTTTGCCCACTCTCTCCACTACTCATCATTCCTCCCTTGTGAAGTTAAGCTTTGCTTCCTTAGGACTCACCAGAGCCTGGACGTGCCTGTCTAAATAAGTGTACCAGTTCATTATAATTATATGATCATGTGTCCACCTATTGGAAGTGGTTAATCACCTCCTGTGGGCAGGGAACTTCTTGTCCAGGAAGCATTTATCAAGAACCTGCTACCATGGAAACATTGTTTTTGGTGCAGAGGATGCAACACACACACAATCTATCCTTTAAGACTAGAATACAAGCCCACAAAGGATATTGCGTCCTGTCTACTCAACTTCTTGAAGTCTCGCAGTACTTGGTACATAACACAGAGTGAAGGACTAAGTAAACTGCACCCTCTCATGATTTCTACATATAGGTTGAGTCATATATGAAAGGGATGATATTTGACCATTTCTGATCTATACTAGTTCAACCTATGAAGTGCCAAGTACTGTGCTTGCCAGGTAATATACAGGCATTCTTAGATTCTCATTACAGGTTTTTGTGGCACAAATCTGTAATCTCAGCACTCTGGGAGGCTGAGACAGGATGATCACAAGTTTGACCCAATCCAGGGCAACTTGGTGACTTAGCAAGATCCTCTCTCAAAATCAAAGCCAAAAACTGGACTAGGGATATATCTTAGTGCAAAGGGTCTGGGCTCCACCCCCACTGTCATACCCAAAGGAATTATAGATCATCGGTACCTATATTTCAAGTGAGAAACTGATCTTCTGAGGGGTTAAGTTCATGACTAAGACCACACAGCAAATGAAGGGTGGCATCCAATTTCAAGTCCAAGTTTCTCTGACTCCAAACCTTTTTTTTTCCCCCATTCTGGGGCCATTACTCAATACGAGTGAATAAATGAATGCATGCATGTATGAATGAATGAAACCATCAATGCAGGCTTTCAACCAGTCTCACATGAACAAAGCGCCCAAGGATGGGCAAGTCAGCTAATCCCTACCTCTCTTTCATCCTCGGTGGAATCAGGATAATATACCTAACCTACATAAATGAAAGGCTTTTGTGAAGATCAAATGATAATATGTATATGGAAGCACTTTGAGGAATACAAAATCCTTTGCAGAAGCAGAGGACGCCCTCTTAAAGCTTTTAGAAGCTGTTCAAAGAGCTTCACTATTTATGAAAGGCCAGAGTGAGCACATGGGAGATGGGGGTGAGAATGACGGATGGAGGCTGAGAAGCACAAGAGGAGGAGCCTCGCAGGGGGCAAGAAATGTGAGCACCCTCAGCAACACGAGGTCCTGAGAAAGATGTCACATCATTGCCTCCGCATAACAGGAGGCTCCACTGACAGCTAACTGCTCATGGAACAGATTTCAAGAGCTGTCCAGGCCAGGGTCACTACTAGGAACCAGCTGAGCTCACTGTCCTAAATTATGCTGTGGGTTCAGGCACCTAGGAACACAAATACAAGGTGTCCCAAAAGTTTGCTCATTTTTCCCTATATAGGATGACTTTGGGGACACTCTGTACACTAAATTTAGTGCTTGCATAATTTTTTTTCACAGTAATAATTTTACTTCAAGCATTATGTTAAATTAATCCTAAACAAACTAAATTTTATATTACATTCTAGTTTATGTTCTTAATATTTCATATACATATGAAATGTTATATATATATATATATATATATATATATATATATATATATATATTTTTTTTTTTTTTTTAATGTGGCTTGGGTCTAGAATGCCTCCCCAAGATCTCATGTATTTGGAAGGCAACTGGATTCGTTCATTTATTGGACAAATGGATAAATCTAGTGATTTTTGCAAGCTGTTAAGAGGCGAGGCTGGTCAGCAGGGCAGGTCACTGAGGATACAGCCTGAAGGGAGGTATTCTTGCCCCGACCAGCTCCCTATCCACCGTGCCATTCCACCACTGCCAACTGCTCAATAATACACTAAGACCTCCTGAAATGATAAGCTGAAGTAAAGCCCTCCTTCCCTAAGTTGTGGGTGTTGAGTATTATGTCCCAGCAACTAAAAGTGACTAAGGCATACAGTGACATTTGGGACCACCTGTAGAATCAACCATAAGGCATCAGGGTTAGACTGAAAGCTCGCCTATTTGGTCCTTTGTATCTTTGATGCTGGGGATCAGAGGAGCCCTGAATTTTGGCCAAGTAGAAGACTACAGCTGTCTGTTTCAGCCCCTAACTAGTACAAACTAAGTACAGCAGGAAATGGTCTACACTGCTCATAGCAGGCTTCAAGGGACACACATCTGGGTGAGAAGTAAGGCTAACCCTCTCCTCCTGAAAACTGAGTTCTGTGCTTACCCCAACAGGAAGAGTAAAATGTGACTTACTGGGTAATTTTAAGTCAAAGTTCCCAAGCACCATCCTTCATGCATTCAGGGTGCTATCTGGAGTGGCCCAGTGAAAGAGGCTAAAGGTTGGAATATGAGAGGTAGTGTATAAAATCAGGATTAAAAGTGCCAGACTGTGCCTAAGGTCCAGTGTCCCAAGCTACCAATAGAGTCAGAAAGTGAGAACACAGGCTTTAACACGGGCCCTTGAGAGAGATGAGAGAAATAAGGAATCTCATACAGTGTAAGACAAGGGAAGTACGCAACACTAACCTTTCTGGAGGTCAATGTGAGAATAGCCATCAAAATTTTTCATATGAAAACAAGATATAATTAAAAGGTAAAAACATCAAAAGGGACATGAAGGCTGTCACATACTGATATCAGGAAGATAAAGTAATCAGAACACAACAGAATTCAAAAACATAGGCTTAACATGTATAAAGCAAAAACTAAAATTTCCACAAAATTCAAGAGACAAAAGACCTTATTAACTAAGACATGAAGGATTTTAGAAAGTGTGTTATAAGCTTTAACTAAATAAGATCTTTGGAAATACGCAACAGAGGACATACATTCTATGCACATGCAAAATATTAAATCTACAGTAAGTTCTAAAAATCAATAATCATCATTTTATATAATGTGAACAAATTAGAAACAAATTGCTAAAGATAGCTAAAATAAATCATATACTCCAAAAGCAAGAACCCATCTCTACCTCTAAGACATCATAGGAGGAGGTCATAAAGGAAAAGTAACAAATCTGCCAATGGAACAGCAATGGGAACATTAACTACCAAAATTTCTAGGTCACAACTAAAGCGGTTCAGAGAGAAAACTTCACCTTTTAATACATTTATAGGAAAACAAATAAACTATGATAAATTATAACTAAATTTTCACTTCCTGAACATTTTTAAGAGTCAATTCTAAGGAAGGAAAGAATGAATAAAATATAAGACAACAAAAGGAAAAAAAACTAAATCAGTCCTTTAAAATATTGAAAAAATGTGAATAAAACATGTAACACAGAGGAAAAAATAATAGCATGTACAAATCAAGATTTTTAAATAATAAAAGATTATAAAAATAGTTGATTTAAGTTTAATGCATAATGTCTAATAAAAACTAACAAGTGAAGAGGGGGCAACAGAATGTACAAAATCTGAATATAATAAATGTTGAGGAAAGTAAAGTAGTTATCATGCCCCATGATAACCCACCAAAATGCCCTACACCACACCAAAACAAAAGGATGTAAGACAGGCACATATAGCAGGTAGGGCAAAATAAAGGACGATCCGAACCTTGCCCATCCATACAAGATAAGCAAAAGAGTTAGAGAAGATTCGAGGCTCTGCTATGAAGAATATAAGAAACTGTTATTACAGATCTCTTCTGCTTATGAACATAAAGCAAATAAAAAATTCTAAACAAAACATTAGCTAGCCAAAATATACAGCATATTGTTCAAATAATAATGATCGACGTGGTATATACCAAAAATGCAAGGATGGCTTAACTTTAGAATATATAAGATATGACTGAAAAATATGAGGAACGTCTGATTTTCTAAGAGTATTACAGTAAGAGACACATCGCCATAGATCCCCCTCAGATATTCTCACTTGCTTCAAACACAGTTACCCTCCCATGCTGACTACTTTCTGAAGCAGCTCTGGAAGTGCTTTTCCATGTCTTGTCTTGTCGTGGCTGCTTCAACGTCCCGAATCAATTTAAAACACTGACCTCTCATGGTCATTTTGACTTTAGGGAAGAGCCAGAGGTCACACAGTGCTAGATCCAGTGAAAGAGGTAGGCGAGGCTACAGCGTCATGATTTTCTGAGCCTGCCCTTCCACTAGATGTATTTATTCCACACCCTCGTGATGCTCAGGGAAGACGACTTCCAGAGCTGCCTCAGATGCGAGGAGGGTGCTTGAAGTAAGAGGGGGGGATTCTGGGAGGGAACCATAGCAATGTGTATTTTAAAGTAATAATTCTAACATAAACACTCACTGTATATTTTATCATATCAATCACCATTACATGACTAAATATATTTACATGAGTAGTTTCAAAAAATGAAAACAAATCTGATTAATAGAAATACTCATTTATAATGGAAATGATAAAAAATGTTTAAACAATAAACAGAAAATTCTTTGATTAAGAGAAAATAGAGATCATTAACTTTTACCTGGTAAGGTTACAGACCAAAACTTTTGATCTCATTCCCTTTGATACAGAAAAAGTGTAAAGGTTAATTATTTTATGCTGCTGGAATTCTAATAAAGTAAAAAATTAATTGTAAGGATGGGGGCAAAAAACAGGAAAATGGTATTATACGAAGACAATACAATTATATACACAAAAGAAATTCAACAGAATTTAAGAACTATTTGAATTAATATAGTTTGGCTAAGCTTCTAGATAAATGGTCTTAGAAAAGATCAATTCCTTTTTTCTAATCATTAGAAAATGTAATATTCATAAAAGCAAAACAAGTATAAACTAGAAATTAACAAAGAAAGGTCTTAACAAAGGAACATTTAAAAACTCCATTACAGAAGATAAAATAAGACATCCTTATCTGAACCAGTAATGAAAATGAGTCAGGAACCAAGACACATGATTAACTCAACTCTGCAGAACAGATCCTAAATAATTTTTTCATTAGCATATTTTTAAAACTTTTAGCCAGGAACAGTGGTGAATGCCTGTAATCCTAGCACTCTGGGGAAGTTGAGACAGGAGGTTTGCCAAGTCCTCGCCCAGCCTGGGCAACTTAGCAAGACACTGTCTCAAAATTAAAAAAAAAAAAAAAAAAAGAGCTGGAGACCCTGAAACACTGGGACACATTTGGCAAAAAGGACAAAAAAAAAAAAAAAAAATAGAGTACGAATGCTAAAGAAAAAAAAATTTACCTCCATGACACATCACCAAACACAGAGTCTCCAGTAGGTTCCTATGGACTAAACTGCCTTCCCAACGTTCTGATGAAGCCCTAATCCTTAATTATGATAGTATCCAGACATAGATCCTTGGAGATAATGAGGTTTAGATTAGATTAGGTGGTTGTGAATTCATTTGCAGAGATATTTGTAACTAGTGTTTCTAGTGAATAAGAGCCGAGGAGCCCACTTGTTCTTGCCTGGCACAACCAGCTCAATACCCCACATCCGTACCACGTCCTGTAACACTTTCAGGTGCTAAGTCCAGGTAGCTTGGGTTTCCTCTGAGCCACTACTTCCAGCTGCATGCACAGACAAAAGTATCACTTCAACTGTCACCCAAGTAAGTTTTTCATAGAAAGGTTGCATGGGTGACTAGTGGGGGACTTCAAAGCACTTCACATGTGTGCATTTAATAGATATTTGTAGTACAAATGCAGATGATTACCTATATTCTCACCAGGAACCACTCATGGGTTTTTTTCCATTAATATTCTGAATGGCAGATATGAAAACTGTTCAAAGTTTCTCCTGTAGCATCTGCACACAGTTCTTAAGTATAATTAATTTATATGCCTCCAAGGACAGTGTAGGCATGCCTGCTGAAATCCAAACCTTTGAAACCTGATTCTGATGATTACCATTTGGCAGCAGATTAGGGCAATGGTGTGCATTGGTTTAACAGTAAAATAGCATTTTCAAGTGTTAATAAAAATTACTGGCTTGTTGCTGACTATTTGGAGGGGGGTGGGGGTGGAAAAAAAGTGGGATAATACAGTCAGGAGTACAGAAGGAGGGATGCAGGAAAATCCCAACCAGGAAAGAGGTCAGGCTGGACCTGGTGACACAGGCTTGTAATCCTAGCACTCTGGGAGGCTGAGACAGGAAAACTTCAAATTCAAGCCCAGCCTGGGCAAATCTGCAATTTAGTAAGAACCTTTCTCAAAATCAAATAAATATATATAAAGGGGGGGCTGAGGATGGATGGGGCTCAGTGAAAAGGCCTGGGCTCAATTCCCAGGACCACACACACACACACACACACACACAGAGAGAGAGAGAGAGAGAGAGAGAGAGAGAGAGAGAGAGAGAGAGAGAGCCAGGCAGGAGGTGGGCTATGGCCCCTACTGGCGTCTACCCAGACAAGACAAAACTGAACTCTGAGCTGCAGGTTTGCAGCCTATGCTAAGGCAGATTTAAAATGTGGATATTTAAGAAGACTGTGTCCAGCCCTCCCCTTGAATTGCCTGTTCTGCAGGATTAAGCACATTCCCAGCCACTCCAACCACCAGTGAAACCTCTTCTGCAAACTGCAGCCTCTAACAGCATATAGTTATGCTTAGGTTACCATGGAAAGTGCAAAGCTCTTAGTGGACATGTGTTTGTTTAACATGTATTCTTCGCTTGCTGTGTGATCTTGGATAGGTTCCTGTACCTCTCTGGCCCTCAGCTCCTTCATCTGCTCACCGTGAGATCACTGCCTCCTCAGAATTCCTGTAAAGACCGACTTGTCTGACAAATATTTATTGACCATCATATTTCGCGTGCCAGGAAAGGGGCAAGGAGGTAAGGGAAGGTGGATTTCCAAAGTACAAGAAACTGTTAGTCTAGCAGCAGAGAAGCAAACGAGCAAGAAACTGTGAGAGCTGCACCCTGCAGTGCAGGCCTGTAATCCCAGAACTCTGGGAGGCTGAGGCAGGAGAACTACAAGTTTGACCCAGCCTGGGCAATTTGGTGACTTCATGAGATACTGTTTCAAAATCAAAAATTAAAATGATCTGGGAATACAGCTCAGCATGAAGCCTTGGAATCTCCAATTAAAAGACACAGACTAGCAAATTGGATCAAAAAACAAGACTTGATTCTACATTACCTGCAAGAAGCACATACACAAATACATACAGATGGGAAGTGAAAGAATGAAAAATGACAATCAATGGAATCAATTTCAAAGACCACCACCAAAAAACAACAACAAAAAAGACAGTATAACAGGGTGAGAGCTATGACAGTCTGGTCAGGGCTTGGTAGGTCTGAGAATCCCCCAACACTATCAGATCAGATGAGAAGACAGGCGCTAGGAGATGGGTGGGAAACGGCACAAAAGGAGACGGACTGAGTGAAATTACACGTGATAAGACGTAATCTAAAACGACCTACGGGTATAGCCAAGAAAGCAAGGACCTAAGTCAAAAAAAAAAAAAAGCTAGTATTGAGACTTGGCTTTGACACTTAACTTGGCAGGAAGGGAAGAGTCACTTGGACTTCATTTCCCACCTTATAAAATGGGGATGATTATCCTCACCAGACAGGGTTGTTGGGAATATTAAACATCTCACTTGAAAGCATCTGGCAAATAACAGGTACCTGATATTTATTCATTGAAAGTGAATTATACTCTGTTCAGAAGCAGATAAGGTGCTTCTTTCGATTCAAATTACTTAGAACAGAGTCACTGCTTCTTCCCTCCCACCTCCCTCTCTAGCGTTAGTGCAATTTCTATTGACCTGAGAAATAGGCTGCTTAAAAAAGTCTCTAAGTAACAATCTGATATCTGAAATTAAACCAAATTTAAAGTAGATTTTAAATCCAAGGGCCAGAAAGAATCTATTCCAGCCTGTGTACCCTTGCACTGCACCAGCCCCTGACCAGCCATCATATTATATACCATGTGATGTGGCAACTTCAACTACAGAAAAGTGTGTGTGTGTGTGTGTGTGTGTGTGTGTGTGTGTGTGTGTGTATGTGTGTGTGCACGTGCTGGGCATGGAGCCCTAGACTTTACACTGAGCTATATCCACAATTTATCTTTATCTTTGATTTTTAAGACAGTATCTCACTAAGTCACTAAGTTGCCCAACTCGGACTTGAACGTTTAACCCTCCTGCCTTAACCTCACAGAGTGCTGGGATTACAGGCCTGAGCCACAAAGGCTCAGCACACTGTATGTGAAATTCATACCTTCACTCACTTGTGTATGGGAGACAGGAGCACTGAAGGATAGAACCCGCTGTCACCACATTTGTTACTAAAATGTCTTCTCTTGAAACTCCAGTGAAGCAAGACAGGCACTAGGTTTGCCTTCCTTATCTACCCCCAGCACACGGCAAAGTGTCTAGAGCAGAGTGTGTGCTCCACAAACACTACTAATGGCTTTCACGAGTAAATAATACCAACAATTTCCTGCCCCTACCTAACATCACTGACACACTAAAAGGCACGGTTCCAGGTCCTTCTTTTCCCAAGGGTGTTAATCACAAACACCAAAACCATTTCCACCTTCTCCATATTACACAGGGGTCACTCCAAAGTCACTCTTGCCAGCTCGTGATTGCCTACGTTTCTGGGGATTGACTTACATGCGTACATGTATATGTGAATCAATGCCTAAAAGTAATGACCGAAAAATAGAAAATAAAAAATGTATTACAATAAAAGACACATCACCATGAATCCCTTTCAAAATACACTCACGTAGAACGTACTTGTCCCATTGTTCTCGTCACCTTTCAAAGCACTTCTTGGAGTCCTCTTTTCTGAGTGTCTGTATGAGGTGGGATCACAAACACAGTGAATGCTGCCCCTGAGTGCCATTCAATAAAGCGGCAGCTTCGTACAAACAGGACAGCGCGTCCTCACGCGCCTTGTTCGCTGTGTCTGGCGCCCTGCAGCCTCTGGCTCCTCCCCAAAGTCAAAATGAATATGAAGCATCAATGTTTCGAATCAATTCAGGACATGAAGGCAACCGTAGTAACGCCACTAAAGACACTCCCAGAGAGAACTTCCAGGACTGTGCAGGAAGTGGCCAGTGGGTGGACAAGGGGCGAGAGGTATTATGGGAGGAATGCATGGCAATGAAGTTTTTACTGTAATAAATTTGCTCTTGTTTAAACACACACTGTATTTTTCAGTTATACCTCATGCACGGATCCTGGGTTACCATGTTCACCATCGCCGTAGAGATGAAGGGGCCTATCACCCAGCTCCTGCCTCCTCTTCCCTGCCCTGACAATGCTGACCAAAGTTCAGGTGACCGAGTCCACGGGCAGAATCTCCGCCCTGGGACCCCACAGCCCCCTCAGGGTTTTTGTACCTCTCCCATTTCCATCAGATATCGCCAGCAGAAAACCTGACTTATAACTCAATACACACCCCAAGTCAACAAATCCTAGCTGCGCGTCCGTCGTAAAAGTCTCTGCAAGGGTGTCAGGCTCAACATTCTGCCCTGGCAACAAGGATGGGACACCTTGTACCAGAAGCAACCGGGGACGCAGGAGGCTAGAGAGCTGCTAGCACCGGGCAGTTTTCAGATAGACAGCCAAACTAAATTGGAGAAAGGCAGAGCATTTTCACCACAGAAAACAGTCTCTGAATGGGGCTGGACGCTGCTGGAGAAACAAACGTGTGCCCGGTTCCCTAACTTCCTTTTATTCTTCTCTTTGATCCCGTTAGAATCTGCGGCATGAGAAAGTTTTGGGGTCAGTTTTCACTGATTATGTATATTCCAAACCAAAGCAGGAGAGCAAGTGACCGAGAAAGAGTGAGCGAGGGGGAGGAGGGAGGGAGGGAGGAAGAATGGGGGGAGGAGGAGGAGGTGGAGGAGGAGGAGGAGGCGGGAAAGGCAAGAGAAAGGAAGGGAAAGGAAGAACAGGGACAGGAAAGGACTGGGGGGGACAGAGACAGCGACTGGGACAGGGAAAGGGATGGGATGATGCAGACAAGTCATGAGGAAGAAAGGACATAAGGGGGAAGGACAGACCGGAAGACATAAAAGGGACACACCAAGGAAATACACGGGCACACTGTAAGGACGGGGCAGAGCGCACTGTGGGCTGGGGTCCTGAGGCTCCTGTATGGCGCAGGAGGCAGCGCGGGGCCGCGCTGGAGGGTTCGGGGCATCCGAGGTGAGGACTGCGGCTTGGGCAAAGGGACCGTGGGGGAGATGCGTGGAGTCAGAAGAGCAGCCAGGCAGAGCTCATGGGATGCCAAACTGCGCAGCCCGCCCGAAGCGGGAGTTTGTGGAGCAAGGAGCTGTGACGTAAGCTGAAAAGTATGCAGAGCAATCCGGGTGCTCAGCCAGGGCACTCACACTTGATATTAGGGACGGCCGGAATGCGGGGCACCATGGCTCGGGCAGGCTGGGAGGCTGAGGCAGGAGAAGGATTGCAAGTTCGAGCCCCAGCTGTGCCACCTAGCAATTAAGTGAGACTCTGTCTCGAAATAAACATACACACACACACACACACACACACACACACACACGCACGCACGCACGCACGCGGCTGGGGACATAGCTGTGGGTGAAGGCCCTGGGCTCGATCCCCAGTACCACACGTACACACACCCACAAGAGAGACAACGGGGGGAAGGAAGGGAGAGGAAGAGAGCTGCGACCACCTGAGTTCTTTCTCCACTCCAGGGACAGGAGCCTGGGAAGTCATAGCACTGGCTTCTCAGCACGGAAACTCCTTTCCTGCCTTCTGATAATAACAAAGACATCATCGCTGTTGAGAAGTTAAGACTTTAATTTCATCATGGTTAGGAAACCCAAGCACTTAGGAGAGAATATTCACTGAACTGGTTTTGATTGAAGTTATATTCATGGGAACAGTGTTCCTCCCAATAGGAACATCTCCCTGGGACGGAACGCTCTGTGTACAGCGACCCCAGGCTCCTGCCTCAACCTGGCCCTGTGTTCTAGTCTCTAAGCTAAGTCTACAACTTCCGCACTGTTCTCTCTGTTTCTCTCTCTGTCTCTGCCTGTCTGGCTCTCTCTCTCTCTCTGTCTCTCTCAGCCCTGGTGGTTGAGCCCAGGACCTCCCTAAGGAGCTACATCTTTGGCCCACTTTTATTTCCTTTCCTCCATTTTATTCGTATGTATATATGCAATACATAGTGTTTACATTGAACTTGAGCATTTTGTGCACATATACTGTGCCAGAATTACAGTCCCTTCCCCTCCCCCTTTTGGCCCTCCTATGCCCTCCTCTCCCCCGTAGCCCCTACTATCATCCCAATTTAGTTCTATAAAATGACTGCATTCTGGGTGTCTCATATTAGAGAAACCATTCGATGTGTAACCTTCTGCGTCTGACTCACGTCACTGGGCCTGACGGTCTCACGTGGCCTCCACTTACTTACAAAAGCCTCAGAACTGTCCTTACAGAATCCCACTTTTGATGTTTGATTTCTACACAGGTTCCTGCCCAGGTGCCAGCCTGGGCTTAGTTTCCTGGAGCGCGGGGATTTCAGGCCGCACTGGGCCTGCTCTTGTCGGTGCTTCGGCTTGCGCGTGCAGCGGCTCTCCCACAGCCTTCCTGAAACCCTCCACCCTTGGGTGGCCTCCCTTCTGCTTTCAAGATCGCTCTTGGCTCACATGGGCTGAGAAGGGGATGCGGGAGTCCGGGTGTTAGGCAGGTGGTGTGGGGGCGGTGGGTATATGAAAAGTCAATCTCACCTTCACCCACTTTGCTCGCCGCCCACCCTCTCTGTCCTCTTCCTCACCTGCCATCTTAAATCAGACTCCTGCATTTCTTCAGACTTCCCTCTCCAGAGTTACTTTTGGGGACTCTGCACACTTCCGTCTATTCCATCCACCCAAACAGGCTGACACAGCCCCTAGCCATACGCTCCCGGTCACCTCCAGTGGTTCTTTCTCTCTGCTGCTCTAATTTCCCCCACTGTGCGTGACGAGACGTATCATCCATTTCTTCCCCACCTCACCACGTCATCTCTTCAATGTTCAACCTGCCTGCCTGTGCCAGTCTCAGCATGTGGAGACACCCTCGGGCGCCGCTTACCCTGTCCTCTTCGCCCTCTCTGGGAGACTCTTTTTATTTTTTCTTCCTGTCCCTTCAAGGGGCTTCATTCATTTCTACCCAGGATTTAACCACAGTCCCCAGTCCGTCTCCTCCCAGACCCAAGCCTGTGACTCAACTCCTCCCCATCCTTAGCTGGCAGAGACAGACCTCGGTTTGTGCCGTGGTCCACCTGTCTCGGCGCCTGGCATCCCTTCAAGGCCGACTTCCGCAGTGCTCGCCCAGGTTTTCACCTGCTCCCGTCCATTCCCCTGGCCCCGTGCACACTCGTGTCTAAGCCAAACTGTGCTCCTTCCCTATAGTTGCGCCAAATTCTTCCTTCACCTCATGATACCGTTTCTAAGCTTTTCCTCCAGCCATCTTTTCTCTGGCTTCTTCTCTTCCCTCATCAAAATGTCCGCACCGACATCATTTCCTTCCTTTGCTTCTACTCCTACATTTTTCTCCCTTTGAAACCTGACATATTCTCTCCTCGTCTCCTCGTCCCTGAGGAATCTACACACAGACGCCGTGACACAGTTTGACAGAAACATAATGGCTCCCGTGTCAGCTCCACAGAGCTTTATGAAGGCAGCTGCACAGACTTTACTCTTGTGTCTAATCAATTACCCGTGCCTTGAACTTCCCTCATTCTCCCACCGTCCCCTGCTCTGTCCATTCCCACACCAACACTCCAACTGCTGTCTGTCTGTCTCTTTATCACAAAAAGCTCCCAGGAGGCAAGTGAAGAAAGAACATGAACATTAGCTAGGGACATAGAACACAACCTGGAGTGTGTGCCTCGTTTACTTAAAGGACAGGGCCACAATGGCTGCCCTAACATCCTCTCCAGGAGTATGTCATTCTGTTCTGGGTTTACCAAGAGAGTTTATGAGGTTGACCCAGTGGCACAGGCCTATAATCCCAGAACTCTGGGAGGCTGAGGCAGGAGGATCATAAGTCTGAGCCCAGCCTGCGCAACTATGAAGAACTTGTCTCAAAATCAAAAGCTAAAAAATAGGCTGGGAATGTACTTCAGTACAAAGGCCCACAGCTGTTCACTCTGTAGTCCTGAGAGAGAGAGAGAGAGAGAGAAAGAGAGAGAGAGAGAGAGAGAGAGAGAGAGAGAGAGAGAGAGAGAGCGCTTTCCAGGAGAGAAAATGAAAGGGCTCCAGCAGAGAGCTGAGTGGAGTACCAGGAAGCTCTTTGGAACTGGACTGGACCAGAAAACACATATAAAGCATCAAAGTAGAAATTCCCATCTAACCAAGGGGCGAAAATAACAGACAAGTACGCCATAACCAAAACTATTTGTTTCAAAATTAGCTAACATCATATTTACTCTCTTTTTCTGGTGTGAGAATCAAACCTACAGCCTTGTGCAAGCTAAGTACACACTCTCTCACCAAGCCACAGGCCCAGCACAGATCTACTTTTTTTAAAGTGAATAGTGGGAAAAGTCTGGGTTTGCAAAAAGATGTGAACAGTATCTGAGAGCAGGGGAAGATGTGGGTGGGCAGGGAATGGGGACATACAGGTGATTAAGAGGCACCAGGTGCTGGTATCCGCTCTCCAACATGAGTGTAATTATTATGTATCCCAGCCACATATTAAATATATACTGTTTGAAAGAAAAAAGGAACAGATTTACTATGTGCCTTTGTGTGTATGTGCCTGTGTATGTGTGTGTGTGTGTGTGTGTGATACTGCAGATTGAGCTCAGTGACTTCACATTCCACTACACCCCCAGCCCACGCTTTATTTTGAGACAGGGTCTTTCCAGATCACTAAGCTGCCCAGACTGGGCTCTAACTTGTGATCTTTCTGCCTCAGCCTCCCAGAGTAGGGGCACTTACAGGCCTGTGCCACAGCCCTGCGATGGTGTGACCTTCAACATACCACTTCAGCCCTGACCGCAGGGAAGTCACTCATCCCTAAGATGTGAGTGAAGTGAGTTGTGAGATTTACATCAGAAAATAGGCAGGAAATCAGTTTATAAATTGAAAGATACTATGCAAATGCCAAGGTTTGTTATTGCTAAATGGAACTGACAAATAAATTATTCATGCGGGCATACATCAGTATGTAAAATTTAACTAATAAAAAAATCCTTTTTAGGTCTAGTTAATGGGGGTATGATTTGCATGCATTAAAATTCATCCTTTTAGGGTGATAGTTCAGTGAGTTCTGGACAAATGCCTACAGTATGTAACCACCATCATAATTAAGACCGAGCATTTAAGCATCTCTGTCCCTCAATATTCCCTGACTCCTTTACAGTCAATCCTGCAACCTTCTGCTGCCCTGACCACTTCCAATTTTATTTTTATCACTAAAATTTCATTTTGTCAAGACCGTTCTACAAAGGAAATAACGCTGTGTGTAGTCTTTTGTGTCTAATTTCCCTCATTTGACATCATGGGTCCTTGTATTTCTCATAGTGATGTATGCATAAAAACTTCATTCTTTTTTACTACCAAGTAATATTCCTTCATGTAAATGTACCATAAATGCTTACTAATTCACTACTGTTGGCTATTCATAGAGTTTCCACTTTGATGATTAAGGCAGCCATAATATTTGCATGCAGTTCTTAGTAAGGATATGTCTTTTCACTTCTCTTAAGTAGGAACCTGGGAGAGCACCTTCTGGATGATTGTTGAAAATACTAGGTTTTGGTTAGAATATTCCTTTATTATTAGCGGCCAAACTTTTCTGAAGTAGGGACAGCATTACGAACTGCCACCAGCAGTTTCTATAGTTATTATTAACATTATTACCAAGGTCTCACGAGCATGCCGACCCTCCTCCCCGTCTGCCTGCTCGCCTGCCTTCCTTCCTTCATCTTGTTATCAGCTTTCATCTACTATTCTGGATATTTATGTCAGCTCCCATTGTGGTTTTAATTTGAATTTCCTGTGGGTCTTTCCAAGTGTTTATCTTCCATCTTTTTTTCCTACCTTGGTAAAGTGTGTTAATGTCTTTTGTTTAGTTTTTAATGTTTGTCTTGCTGTAGAATGGTGAGGGTTCTTCATATATTCTAGACATAGTTCCTGTATAAGGGATACAGACATTTTGCAAATTGCACTCCCATTCTGTGGGTTTTTTTTTTTTATCATTTCCTTAACAATACTTTTTAAAGCACCAAAGCTTTAATTCTTTTATGAAGTTCAGTTTACCAATTATTTTTAATGGTTGTGCCCTTTATATAACTGGGCAATCTTTGCCCAAACCAATGACATAAATTTTCTTTCTACTTTCTTCTTTAAAATTTTGCAATTGCAGAGTTTATATAGCGTTCCATGACACATTTTAAGTTAATAAGTTCACTTTTCTTCCTTGGTACTGTTAAGAGTCAAGGTTCATTTGTGTCTGGTGTGTGTCGCACATGGACACACAATCATCTCAGTGCTGTTTGTTGAAAAGCTCGCCCTTTCTCCACGACCTCATACCCCTGGAGAAATGAGCTGTCCACGCGGTGTGGACCTTTATGAGACTCTCTCTTCAGCCTGACTGATTCCCACGTCTCTTCTTGCGCTGGTACCATCCTCCTTTAATTATTAATGCCTTAGAGAAAATCTCTAAAGGTGGCTTTGTTTGGACCTGTGTTCATTTCTTTCTAATCTGCCCGTTATGTGAGAACTGCCTGTTTCCTTTCCTCTTTCCTTCCTTCCCTCCTTCCTGTCCACTGCACTCTCTAGATAAACACCAGAGCTCAGGCCTCCCTGCTGGCCTGCGATTCACATCCTGCTCCACACCTTGCTGGTCGGGTCCAGAAACAGGATCTAAGAAGTGTGAGTGACAAGATCTAAAGGCGAGCTTAGCTGGGCCTCCACATGGCGGGCTAGAAATCTACCAGCCTTCCTAAAAGAAGTACTGTTCTTCATTTTCCAACAAGTCTCAGAAACTGACTTTTGGAATCCAGCTTGCTCAGAAGATACAGCATTCGTGCACATGAAGAAATGAAAGAGGGCAAAGTAGGAGCACACACTACACAGTCCTTCCCAGTCCTTCCCAGAAGAGGATGTGCACACACTGTGCACCAGAAATACCCAAGTGCTCAAGAAAATCAGCCAGGACACCCAGGCCTGACCCCAGCCCAGGGGATGCAGACTCTCTGGAGGAAAAAATTGGGGTATCTGTACTTTTCACACATGTCCAGGTGATGCTTTTTTGCACTGAACATAGAGAAGCCCTGATCAGAAGAATGTAGAAGTGCCCATGTTCCCCCTGCAACCCGATCCTAGTACACCCAAGGCTCAGAGGAATGTACCTGTGATGGCAGGACCCAGAAGCACAGACCTACAATCCTAGCACTCTGAGGGCGCTGAAGCAGGAGGACCACAAGACCGAGCCCAGCTTGGGCAACTTAGTGACTTAGTAAGAACCTGTCTCACAATCAAAACTAAAAACACGCTGGGGCTATAGCTCAGGGTAAAGGCCCTGGGTTCCACCCTCGGTACCGCCACCACCAAAACCAACCAAACAAAACCCAACCACCACTGCATCACACCTGCCATTTTGAAATGGAATAAAATAGAAGAGATCAGCTCATGCCATGCGGAGAGGGTAAAAGTTTGTTTTCAGGTGTGTGTATTGGCTAGATGTTAAATGAATTTCTCTTATTGCACGTCTTCATCAAGAAAATGGAAACCTTCCTACAGGTCCCACTGAAGTGGCCTCAGATGGAGCAGCCCACAGGTCACTGGTCCCGGCAGCTGTACCTGGCCCTGCCCACTCTGGCTTTAACTAGGGTTGTGTCATTCGTCACACTCTGCCATTTAGGAAAGCATGAATATGAATGCAGAAAAGCTCAGTGAGTTCGCTGTGGGCAATGGACTTGCAAGGCTGAACAGACTGGCAGGCTGCGGCTACCAGCACAGGTGACAGACTTTGAACGGAGTCGTGTTGTTGAGCAGGCAGGGAGGAACAGAGACAAGGAAAAGCAGGGACCAGGCAGCAGGATCTCCCACAGCTAGTGGGGAAGAGGCAGGCAAGCTGCCTCCTGGATCCTGTGGTCTGGGCAGTACTTTCGACGCCCTCACTCTGTAGTGCCACAGCCCCTACCCCAGAGTGCATGACCTTTGACTCTCCTGAGCCATAGTGAATGAAGAGGGATTGTCTTGGTTCACATATAAAGTATCTAATATACTTAGTGCTATCAAGTTACCCAAATAACAGCAAAAATATACCAAAAAAAGAAAGTTTATAAATTGGTGTGGTGCCACATTCAAAGCCATTCTGGATGTATGCTGCCCATGGGACATGGTTCAGACAAGCCAGCCTCACACTATAATAAGCTTAGAAGCCAAGCAGTCCCCAAACTTTTTGGCCCCAGGGGCCAGTTTCATGGAAGACAATTTTTCAACAGACCAAGGGATGGAGGAGAGGACGTCAGTATCATCACCAGCTCAGCTCACCTCCACCTCAGATCATCAGGCATTAGGTTCTTACAGGAGTGTGTAACTTAGGACGAGCAGTTCACAGGGGAACTCACAGTCCTCCGAAAATCTTACACCACAGCTGACCTGAGAGAGGTGTAGCTTGGCAGTAATGTGAGCAATGGGGAGCGGTTGCAAATATAAATGAAGCTTCACCTGCTGGCCCACGGCTGGCCTCCTGCTGTGCAGCCCTGTTGGAGACCCCAGACTTTGACTATTTAGACAGCTTTGCTGTAGAAGTCTACAGAGTAAGTCCTCAGTCTTGATCACTTGTGCAGATTCATTATGTGACATGCACACTCACGTGTCATATAAAATAATTCATGTAATCTTCATGCAACCTTAGGAGGAAAATGCTATTAGTCCTATTTAATGGTTGATAAAATAAATAGAGAAGATTGAAGTAACTAACCCTAGATTATAGAGTTACTAAATGGAAGTGCCCAGACTCAGCCCAGGCAGTTGTCTGTAGCCTTTTTGCTCTTAATCACCACCCTCCCTAAACTCTCTGATGCCAGCCAGGAAGACAAGTCAAGTGTCAGGCTGGAAAATAATAATACCCTGAAATGCTTTGAAAAAAAAAAATTTCCAGGGATACAGAAAAGAAACAAAACCACAAAAAAGAACACATTCTGAAATTTGAATAATGTAAATAACTTTTTAAAAATGTTTGATTCACAGGTTATGTTTACGCAAACACACGCAGACATTATAAGTATACCATACAGCTCAATAAAACAAACAACCACTGATGTTTTTAAATACCTTCGTGATTAAGTATAGAAAAACATTCATAGAAAGAGAACATTCTCTCTACAGCTGAAAAGGAATTAATATGTAGGGATGGAAGGAAAAGGCACAGTACCCAATACAACTCTTACAAAAGAATCATCAAAACATAGACGAACAGATGCAAAAAATAAGTAAAAAAGAAATCCAAATGCCTAAAAGAATGAATCATAATTCTTAAAGTGACCTGCTTTCAGAACACTTTGGGGATTTGTTTCAGTCTTACTTACACTTAGCCACTCATCCAGGGCAAGTAATAATTATGAAAAACGAACAGCAATGGTTGGGAGAATGTGAGTCTCATTTACTTTATTTCTTAGGAGCAATCTTGGAGAGAGAAAAAAAAAAAAAGAGGACCAATGCACACCTCTTAGGATCACCTAAGCAGCCACTGCCCTGACAGGGTCTTGTTCTGTTGCCAGACTGATCTTAAACTCTTAGGCTCCAACAAACCTCCCACCTCGCCTTACTGAGTAGCTGCGACCCAATGACATACCACTGAGTCTGACTGTCAGGCACTGGCTTCTGAGGCTTACTCTGGCCAGGTGCTATATTCAATAGTACTTTCCTCCTCAAATGGGAATAAAAGTGGGCCCTACTTTCCAATAGATGATGGTGATGGCTCTTATCAGCTCTAGGTTTAGCCTCAGGACGGCAGGGAAACAATGATGCCCAGAAACTCTGGGCTCAGCCTCAGGACTGTACAGTGACAACTCTATCTCAGTAGTTGTCGACTTAGCCCAGGACTACAATGGCAATGACTCTGACTTAGTAGCTATTATGGTTTGGATCTGGAATGTCCCCCAAGTGCCTCGTATTTGGAAGGTGACCAGATCGTAGGGGTTAATTGGAGCAAGTAGACTAATCTATGAGTATCTCAAGCTGTTGAGAGATGGGACCTGGTCAGAAGTAGATCACTGAGGGTGTGACAGACCACTCAGGATGTGTTCTGGAGAGAGATTCTCCTGTCCTCAGCTCTTTCCCACCCCTCTCTGCTTCTATCACTATGAAATAGACAGCTGTCCTCTGCCAGGCTGTCCTTCCAAGCCATTCCACCACTGCCAGCTTATCACGCCTGGACTAAGACCTCTGCACTGTGAGCTAAAACAAACCCTTCCTCTCTTATGTTGTAAGTGGGAGGCATCGCGTCCCAGCAATGAGAAAAGTAACCAAGGCAGTCACTGTGGACTGAGCTCCAGGACTGATGTAGTACACAGTCCACCTTCATCCATTCCACAAGGCTATTGGCTACGTATTCTCAACTCGAGGCTGGAAGCGTAACTCAGTGGCAGAGTGCTGGTCATGCACAAAGCCCTGAGTTTGTTCCTCAGTGCCAGGAAAAAATAAATAAATAAACAAATAAACACAAAAGTCAGCTGAGCAAGCAACAAAACAACTGAATTAGCTTGAAAAGAGAGGGCAGAAAAGTGAGAGAGGTAGATGGAGTGAATAGAATGCAAAAAGAGACAAAATGAATATAAATAACACACCTAAGAAAACAATTTTGCCATCTACCTAGTAAGCCTAGGGCAGAGCATTAAAAAAAAAATGCTTTTGTATCCAAGTCAGTAGAGGAAATTTTAGGTAAGCACAGTATAATTACCCAACTTAATAACATTTAGTGCTTCATTTTCTAACTACTTTATAACCTTTACCTAATTAATTTTCATAAAACCTCTATGAGGCATTCATATATTAAACACCCATTCTGTAAGTGGAAAAATCAAGAATAAGAGGTTAAGTGATTCATCTAGAAACTAAGAAAGGCTGGCATGGAAAATCAGACCTTAAACACCAACAAAGCGTTTCTGTTCCCCCAACAACACACCAAACCCTTTCCCTTCCCCCCAATAATCTGTTGGGTTTTCGATGTCTTGCGTTCTTATGGAGGAGCACTGAGGATGGAGTTTTACCCTGGTGAAACTGGCATTAACTTGGCTTTCATTCAAGAGACAAACAAAAGCACGTTGCCAACAAGTAGATCTGGGTCCAAGAGGCTGAAATGCACAGTGGCACCGGGTACAGAAATGTACAATCAGGACAAAAACGCTCGCCAACAGTTGCTGTCACCCTCCAGCCTTGATGATCAGAAGACTTGATCTTCTTCCAGCTCTCTAAGCAAAGGCCATTCAAAGCGACAGGCTGGGGTCCTCCAGCAAGTGGGAACTACAGTGGTCTTTCTACCCTTGGTCTGTCCTCTCAGGAGAAAAGAAGACATTGTTACCCACCAGCCTCTGCTGAGTGTAAGTTTTTTAAAATGCAGCAACCATTTACATTTAAAATAAAATGGTTACAGTGAAAAAAAAATGGTCACATCCATTGCCATGAATACCCTTCAAAACACTCTTCCTTGCCTTGAACACACTTCCCCCATCATTCCTGCCGCTTTCTCAAGCCCATTCTCAAAGTCCTCTTATGAGAAGGTCTTTAGTCTCATTGTCCTTGCTGCCTTGGTATCCTGAAACGATTCAAAATTTAGTCCTTCATAGTCATTTTGACTTTGGGGATGAACCTGAGGTCGCATGGAACCAGACCTGGTGAATTATGTAGATAAGGATACACCGCCGTGTTTTTGTGAGCTTGTCTTTTCACGGGATGGCACGTGGCACGTTTTTTAAAGCATACCACAGAAGGACATTCATGAAGAGGATTTACAGAACTGCTTCAGAAAAGGGCAAGAATGGTGGGATAAATGTGTCTGAAACAAGGGGAAGTTACCTTCATCTCCTGAGCGGGCTGCAGTCCCCTACTACACCTGGACGTTCCTCTTGAGCTCAGCCCCCAGCCACAGCCCTGACCTTTCTTATTATTTCTCATTCTAAACCAGCACGAGGCTCTCACACTCCCATTAAAGGATAAGTCCCGACCCGAGTTCCTTGTGTCCATCTGGACACTGTGATTTGGTGCAGCCTCCATCCCATCTCCTCCTGAGGCTCCCTCTACTGCTGGACAAGTCCTACCAGACCCTGACCACACCCTCTGTCTTCATGTCCATTTTCCCCGGTGACTATTGCTAAGATTGGGTGGCACCTTGAAGTCCTCCTTCACAGTCTATGGACTGTAAACATAAGGACACTGCGTCAACGCACACCGGTTGTCCCTCGCTCCTAGATGTTCTGCCGTACCTTCATATCAATGCATCACTGTCCCCTCCAACAACTTCCTCTTCCCACAGCTGTTCTCTCAGATTCTTTCGGTTTATGTATCCTGTAAAGTTCCCCCCCCCCCCCCTAAATTTCACCTGCGGGAAGCAAACTATATCCTGCCAGGCCACACCCTCAGCGATTGATTGTAACCTCTGTCATCTGGCCCTCCCTGCCAGGCCCCACTTCCTAACAGCACCAGAAATCCGTAAATAATCCACAACAGCCAGATACATTAGGCTTTGAGGTACATTCCATATCCAAACCATAACACTGGTCCCCCAGCTTCGCTCATTAACATGCCTAACATTGCCAGGGAAGCGAGCAAAATGGCACTGTAAATTTTAAAAGTCAGATATATTTAATCTCACCTACCCCACTTCCTTTAGAGATAAAAGCAATCTTACAAATTCAAAATAGATAAATGCAGGCCTTGGAGGGGCAAAGAAGAAAGATATGACAACTCCTCCTCCTGCCTCTGGGCCTCGGGTCCAGGAGCCGAGATAAGCACATGCCGGCAAGACACCTCAGGTGGTGGCACTGGTGGCATGGTTTTGCTTTTCCCTGCAGATTAAGAACTCCTCTCTGGGAACTAAAACTCTCCTTCTAAGCAGTGGCAAACTATTTTGTTAATCTAAAGTTAGTTCTTTCCGCAAAGAAAGCGTGAATAGGGACATTGTCATTCTGCGATTCCCTCCTCCCTTCTGTCCCATACTGTAAAAGACTTTTGGGCACAGGTACACGATGAAATAGATTGGACGCAGAGCCCCCACCCCATCTCCTCAAAGCTGGCTTTGAATGAAATCCTTTTACGTATTTATCATAAAAATGGCCTCCTTCAATTTGTGACCAATAATAGGAGCACCAGAATACGTATCTGGAGAGATTCAGGGATAGCAAGTTGGTTGAAGGAAGAAGGAAGGGTGCTTGTGGTACAGTAATTTATACCACACACCTAGTTTCTTCTTAGAGTACATGTTTATGGGGAAGAAGAAGTGCTTTGTGGAGTCTGCAGATATAACAGACTCATTTAGCCCTCATCTTGTTGCCAGCTTAGGTATGTAGATCTTAGGCTCAAACCCAAAGAAACCATGTCATAGAGTGGAGGGTGGAAGTTGGGCCCAGAGCTTGAAAACACAGCAACTTGAGTTAATGTTTGGGAGAAGGCAGTATCATATGGGTACCGTGCAGACTTGGCACTCTAGGAGAGGTAGTGCCCAGCCAACTGTCACCATAAACTCTGAAGCTGCAAACTCCAGTGGGCCCAGGATCCCTCTGAGCAGAGGCTGCCACCACAGGCGAGGACACTTGAGACAGTGGCCTTTCCCTCTCACCTTCGGGGCACAGCAGCAGACATGAGGCTACCTTCTGCTGATTGCCATCTTTTGCCTTCTGGGATGTGATTTTTACACGTGTTATGTATTCCATTTGTGTAATACCCTGGATACCGGATTGGAACAATTGCAGTAGATCACACTCTTTATTTTACATACTTGAAGATGGAGCCTCTTGAACTCAATATGCAAATACATGTGAATAATATGCAAAGCTGTATTTTTCTGCCAAGATGCTGGCATGTTTGTTCTGACAGTGCTGTGGTCCCTATTCAGGAAGGAAGGCAGTTTCCTCCCATCCTCCTGCATCAATGCTCTACCCCTCCTCCTGCCATCAAGGTCTTGAACAGCCTGTAACTTCACTAAGCTTCAAAGCCCTGAGAAAATTACAGGCCCGGCCGAATTGCATGTAAGCCCATAATGGTCATTCCAAGACATGACTTGGTGCCTTTAGATAGGTGTGCCACAAATTCAACAAGGTTCACACTACTTCACTGCCAATTTAGAATTTTATTCTTAACCTCATGGAACCTGACAGCAGTCTCCATAGTCATGCTAAATTTGAATGTTCTCACCTACTGTACAGATGCAGCCAAACAACCTTTCCAAGGGAGTGGGGTGCAGTTTACCCAGCTTCTTAAAGGGAGTTGACAATGGTGCTGGTGAAAGGTGTCAGACTAGCAACTGCAGAATGGGATTCTCTCCTCAGCCTCAGAATAGGGAATTACTTGTGCCCACACATGCCACCAGCACTGCCCTCGCCTCACCTCACCACCACTGCCACCACCACACCGGAGTGAGTCGAAAGAGACGCCTGGATCGAAGGGAAGCTCTGGAGCAGCCGATTGGACTCAACCATCACTCACCTACTGAGAACGAGGCACTTCTCGAAGCGGTTCAAAATATAAATGTAAGGCAAACCTTGCCCTTTAGAAGTAGGCAATCAAAACAAAAATAATCACAATAATCAATATTCATCTACCATTTGTTTTACACCAGGCACCACACTTTGCATGTCATTCCATCCTCGTGACAACCATTCTTGCCAAAATCTGACAGCTAATAAATGACACAGACTAGACTCAAACCCGAAGAATCCATCCTGTGACTCATGTATAAATAAGTGAATTGAAATTCCATAGGCTAAACACAACTGTCCTGAAACCAAGGTGAGATCTTACATTGATTCTCAGAGAAGGTTTTCTCATGCAGTTATAAAGACAGAGGGGAAGAAAGAAATCATAAGTTCCATCTCCCAACAGCCTCACTCCTGATTTGTATTTTATGCCTGTATGTCAAATCCAATATAATGCCCTTGTGGTTCTCTGCTCCCACTCCCTTTAGAAAGCATATTATTAAAAAAAAACTACTTTGAATTCTCATACTGGAATATCACACAGGATAGATCTGTCTTCCCTATGTCGGGGACGTAGTACATGAGACTCCCTGAAGGATCCGGGAGTCTGGCGAGGGCTCGGAATGGAGCCGGACCCCTCATTCTCTCATTCCCAGCAAATCAGTTACCCTTGCAGCGCTGCAGAAGCAGTGGAGGAAGGCAGCGTGACACCTTGGATGAAGACCTCTCTCTGTATAAATGCACAACCCTCTCGAAAGCCTTGGGGCTTGGGTGCGGCCCACGTTTGCCACAGCAGTCACAGAATTGCTTTGAGCCCTATGGAAAGTCAGGGTCTCGGTGTAGCCTCCCAGGACAAATGTTTAGAGAATGAATCCTAAATCTTGCTCTACACGTGAATTTGCGTGACTCCCTGAAAAACCCATTCTCTTTCTTAGACCTAATGCATTCAAAGCTCAGAGGGGAAGGGAAATCTGGAGCAAAGACATCTCCCTCCCTGCCTTGAGCCTCACCGAGGGGCTGCTGGGCTTTGTTCAATATTCAAATCGACCTTATCAGCCTTGATCAACAACGAGCACTTGGCCCCTGTCTAAGCGCTGCTCTTCGACAAATGAAATTTGATTAAATTGTTTTGAACAGCTTTTGAATTACATCTAAACGGTCATATTTTAGAAACTAGCAAACACACTATTTCATCACTGTTATCAATAAAATATTCATGGGGCTAGTACACGCATTGATTTCTAATCATTTGGCCAATAGCTGATGAAGCCCAGGCTCCAGCTTCTCCTGTGCGGGTGGCGAGCCACACAGTAAGCAGCAGGCACAGGGGAGAGAGGAGCAGGAGCCAGGAAGGGTGATGCGTCCAGAAGAAGGTTTCCATAGCGAAGAAGACCCCTTACGCTGCAGCGTCCAATGAAAAGAACAACATAAAACAGGGAGATTTTAATCAGACAATCTGTAGGTGGGGGGAATGGAAAGAAATATACCAAAACATCAGATAATGACTATTCAAAATTCACCGCTTCATTATCATTAATGCCAAATGGCAAAAATGTAAGAATATCGCCGATCAACCCCCAACAGATACCCAGAAATCTATTTTGTTAAAAGAACATTTTATTTAATAAACACCTGAAAAACTACACACTGTGTAATTAAATTCTAAAAAACTTACTCTCCAGTTTCTTGAAAGACATCCACTCAGTGACACACTGTGATGGCTTACTGTTTAAAGCTATGATCTTCTTTATGATACCGAGGACTGAACCCAGCATCTCACATTGAGCTACCTGCCTAGCCTTTCATTTTTTTTTTTTTATTCTGAGACAGGATCTGCTCATTACCAACTATAATTACAGAAATAAAAATTAACTCAACAGTGGAATGTAATTTTATCTGCCAAGTCATACGGATTTTTTTTATCTAGTTTTTAAAGGGAAGTAGACAAGGACACAGTAAGATACAGCACACTTACATATTGCTAGGAGGCACGTAAATTGTTCCCAGCCATCTTGAAAAAGCTATTTGCCATTATGGAGCAAGAACCTTTAAAAATGTTCATACCTTTGACCCTGTATTCAATTTCTGGGAATCTATTCTAAGAAAATAATGTAAACTCCAGACAGAAGGCTTCTACACCAACATTCTCACTGCGGCATCATTTATAATGGTGAAAAATTGAAAGTAATTAAATGGCTGACAGTAAGAAGGTGGTTAAGTAAATTACGCTCTAGCTTTATGACAGATGCTAAATAGCCTAAAAATTATGTTCACCAAGAGTTTTTAATAACACAGAAAATCCTTATGCTTATGCTATAATGGTAAATCAAAAAGCAGCTCAAGAAATGGTACAATTCCATCTATTTAAAAATGCATACAAACCTGCTGGAAGGAAACATCAGAGTTGTCTCTCACAATTTGGGTCATTTTTCTCTTTCCCTCCCACTTTTCCATTTTGTTCTTAAATGACCATCCGTCACTTTCATAATTAGAAAAGAAATCATTCAAATTATATGTTATATACATTTCAAGTATTTATGCCAGTCCGTTAATAGAAAAAGATAGAAGGTAGAGAAAGGATAACCCAAAAAGAGGCAGAGTAGCAGAGCAATGAAGTATCAGCCTCCTCCTGTCCCCTTCTGGGTAATGCCACTAAATTTTTAAGACCGTGTTGTGATTTAGCAATTACAAGCACATGAAATATTTACCCCATTAATGGGATAAAATTAAGTGGCATGCATAAATCTGTCCAGAGACACATATTTCCCACTCCTGACTTGAAGGAATCACATACTAAATCATTTAGGAAAGAATCAACTCTCTAAAGCACGAGCTATGGTCTAATTTTGAGTGATCGAGTCAAAGTGCTACAGATAAAGATGTGTGTGCTTAGTGGAAAGGTGGAGGGTATGTGTGGTACACATGCACACCCAAGAATCTCGGGCACCTGAGAGGTGTACTGGGGTTTAGTTCAACCCCTTCTCTCACCACATGGAGACACTGTGGTGTTCAGGAATTCTGAGGTTTCTCAAAATCCTTGGCCAGCTACTGGCAAACCAGTCAGAGGTTTGCAACTAATTTATTTTGTCTGTTTACATCTGAGTGCTGTATAACAACCTAGAAAGTTGAAATAAAGTCAAAGTAATAACCAACTTTTACCTAGCCAAGAGATACTTTCATTTTAACCATTTCGTATGTCCCTTCATTAAAGAGATGTGAAAAATTGTGTGGCAGAGCACTTCCAAATACATGTGACTGTCCTGAGTGGTCACTTGTAGTCTCAATTAACAGCACTGAATAAAAGTAAGAGCTAAGCCAAGTACGGTAAGGCAAATTTATAATCCCAGCACTCTAGGAGGCTGAGGCATGAAGATTCCAAGTTCAGGCCCAGATTGTATAATTTAGCAACATAGCAAGATTCTAACTGAAATTTAAAATAATAAATAAATAAATAAATAAATAAATAAAAATATTTGGAGATGTAGCTCAGTACAAAAGCACAGATTTCATTCCCCAGTAAGTACTGGGGAGAGTGGGGAGGGGGGATTAAAAGCTAAACCAATCTCTGCTTTTTTCGTGTTTTAAGATCAGAATAGTTCTTTTTAAAATTTGAAAAAATAAATTCTTGAGAAATGACAAAAAGTAGGTTAACATAAACCAAAATCGATGGATAATACATATGCTTTTATTCTTGTACAATAGGCTACCTTTTGTGGTTCTCACTGTTAGTAACATATAAAGTTTTTCAGGGTAACTTTTTATTATCTGAGGGCTTCAGAAAAAATAAGATTTTAGAATGTAGGTACTCTCATGCATTGCCAATTCCCCTTAGGCTTACAGAGGTATATGTTGGCTTACAATCTTTGTGTCTATAATCAGGGAATGAGTACATACAGCAAAGGTTAACCCAGTCATGACTTAAACCACTCTGGCTGAACACTCACTCTCTCCTTGTATCCAGGAGGCTTTGGGTACACCATGAAGGTGCAGATACTATACCATGTATCTTTTCTATTATATCTAGACTACTTAAGCAAACTCAATATATGATTATTTTCTGCATGTAGAAACTCAATGTTGATTATAAAATGAAAAATAAGTATGCAAACAGAGGATCATAATGTGATTTCAGAGGAGAGGTGAGGTATACCAGAAGGCCCTACCAATGAGGAGGCTCCTTTAATTGGCAATAGACTCAGAGCTAAGAACAGCAAGCCAGTGCCAGGGGAAATGAGTAATATCGGGAGGATGGGGACAGGAGTGCAGAGCTGACGAAGCGAAGGTGCAGGGCGAGCTCAGCTTTGACAAGTCCACAGAGGATTGTAATTAAAGATCAGGCAGACATCTGGAGCAAAATCAAGAAGAGGAGAGGGTGCCCAGCAAAAGAGAACAAAAGTCTTCAGTGTCACCACTGGCCAGGGAGGGACTGCAAGGAACCTCATCTTGTGAAATATGGACAACTTAGAAGAATGGTCATTAAGTCCATAGCAGTGTTTGGGAAATGTGAAACAAATCCCCCAAATAAAGATAATGTCGAACTACATGGCAAGAACTTCCGTAAGTCCGTCCCATTCCTATATTATAATCACAGGATGATCCCATGGCTGTGTGAACGAGTGAATATAAGACACTGTGGAGCCCCAGAGTCACTGGATCTTTAAACATAGAAATGCTTATTACTTTAGGTGTGAGTCCACTGTGAACACACACACACACACACACACACACACACACACACACACACACACCAGGTTTGACTGAAATGTATGCTGAATATTTTAAATAAAAATATTTATTATAGTAAAACATATGGCTATTAACTCCCCTTCAAAATGCTCATGCTCACATCTAAAACATCCCATTGTTTAGGCCACAATGTGCAGCAGTTCCACAAGTCCTATTTCCTGAGTATCTTTACAAGGTATGTTTAAGAATGTGGAGACTGCTGCTGCCTCCAGGTCCCACCCAGTGGAAACACAGGCTCATAAAGACACGACAGTGTGTCCTCGTCCACCTTATTCACCAGATCTGGCACCACCTGCAACTTCCAGCTGGTCCCTGAAATCAACATGACCACGAAAGCAAACATTGTGAGTCAATTCAGTACATCAAGACAACTACAAAACTGGAGCTCCAGACCCTCATGAAAGAAGACATCCAGAACCACTTCAGAAGGTGGCAAGCACAATGACAGAAGTGTGCTTGAAATGATAGAGAATATTTTGGGGTGGTTCAAAGCAGCATGTCTCTCACTGTAGCACATTTTTTTCTAATTCAAATATTTGCTGTGTCTTTGTCATATCTTGGCTATATGACATTTCACTCTCCAGAGGAGTTAGCATGGCTTTGACATACATGACCAAGGTGACCTTGAATAAGCTGTCTGAACTTTCAGAGCCTTGGTTTCCTCCTCTGTGAAGCAGATAATCGTTATGTACCTGGAAAAATGCTTGTGAGAATTAACTGAGATAACGTAGGCAAAGTACACAGAAGGATCCCTGAAACATGTGCCGCATAACAGACACTAGCTGTGACAACGATTATGAGGATGAGGGGTGTTGTGTATTTAAGACGTGTACATTTCTTGTTCCTTTACACTTTTGGATTGCACTAAAAGGAAGAATCATTCCTTCCCTCCGCCTGCAAAGTTTCTGAGAAACAGACAGGAGCAAGGAAAAACCCTAGGGTAGAAGAAAATGTTCTCAGACACTAAGCACAATTCTCAGCTCCTCACTCTAGGCAGCCTCAGCCTCTCACATACTGGGGAGTCCCAGCCCCAGCATGGGTAAGTTCTGCAGAAGCCGACCAAATGGCTCGCTCCTCAAAGCATCCTCAGAGTATCAGCTCCACCGCCATCACACTGGGGAAGCCCAAAGCTTCTAGAAGATGGTCACACAAGACAGAACATGACTGCGTAACAAAGAGAACAGGTGTCCACCGGCTCAGAGACTCCCGGGTCTTCACTGACAACAGCACACATTACAATAGCAACCTCTTTATCTACCATTTCCCGAGAATGAGTGACTGAAGCCTTCTCCATTCTGTTCCAGTCTACAAAATGGGATTTGAAAGACAAGCATGTTGAAATCCAAAGTGCATTACAGTAAAAGACACTACAATGAATCCTGCCACTTGGCTCTCGCCCTGATTTGAACACACTTGTCCCATCATTCCTGCCACTTTCTGAAGCAGCTCTGGACCGTCTCTTTCCTCAGCATCTTTTGTCGTGCGGTCACGGCTGCTTCAACGTCCAAACGGATTAAAGCATGTTTACCTTTCATGATCATTTCGACTTTGAGGAGGAGCCCTCAGTCACACAGCGCCAGGTCCCGTGAATACAGTGGAGGAAGACATCGGCTTTTCTTTGCTTTTCTTTTTTTTTTACCAGCCTTCCTTTCCACTGGATAACATAATCATTGACATAATCATTGTCACAGCCAGTGTCTGTTAACACTAAGCGGCGGCTCTCACTTTTTTCATTATGCCCCTTGAAGGATACTTGCGAGAGTGCCTATGCAGAAGCACCGTGGAAGTGGACGGAATGATAGCATGGATACACATGTTCAAAGCAAAAGGCAGCATTCTGAGAGGGGCTGAACACAATGTGTCTTTTTCTGTAATATTTTTATTTAAATACTTACTGTACTTTTGATCACTATTTGTATAGAAATGTGGGCTCTCCCACGGAGTCTAGAGCCCCTGGACCCTGAGAGCTAAATGTGTGATCTCGGGCAAGACATTTAGCTCTCAGGTCCTGGGTTGTCTGTTTGTCTGTCTGAAAAATATAGCCGTTATGTTAGGTAATCTTGAAGTTCCTTTCCAGATATAACCATTTACAGGTATTTTAAGACCCCTTTAAAATTACATCAATAAAACAGAGAGAGATGGTAGATAAGTAGAAAGCACTTAGACAGATGACCAGTAGGCAACAGACATAGAATGGAAGCCCATTTTTCCCAGGAAAGTCACGATAAATGCGACTCTATTACTTAGTTCTACTGCATAACATGTTAAGCTCAGATTATTTGAATAACTTGGTTCTTCCTGACTCTCCTGTGTCTAAACTCCCCCTGTTGTTTAAATAACTAGCCACAGAAACCAGTACTGGCTCTAGATCAGGGTTAGATGGTAATGAGAGAAGAAAGATGGAAAAAAACAATTACAACGAATGTACACACAAGAGTCTGGTGTGACAACAAGTGCACACACAACACTCCAGTGTGCTTCTCTCCTCTTCCTTTTGGGGAGGGATTTTGCCAATGTACAACCTGCAAATGGGATCCAACATGGCCTGACACAGCCATGGAGGGATTTTCCACATCATTCTATCTAGCGCCTTAGATTATGACTAATAAAACCAGGGAAAAGACAACGCCCTACTAACAGCTCAATCACGTGCCAGCCACGCTGCTGTGCCATTTAGTAGAAATAGGTTGAGTTACTTGTCAAAGTCCACACCATTAATAATGGCAGAGCTGAGCGTTCGAATCCAGGCTTACTTAATCCCCCACGTCATGTTTTTCACCGTACAGATAAGGCGTGGCCCTGGGCTGCTGTTCTGTGGCCACTGTGGCCAGATCACTCTGCTCAGTGGATGACAAGACTCCAGAGTCAGAGCACAAATGCACTTTTCCTTGGCTGCCTTCTACATTTTTGGGCACCGTCCCTGATGCAAATAGCAGCAAGTGCTATGACTAGAGGCATTACTACCACTACCACAATGGCTTTCTGAGAATCGTGTTTTATCACATACTGTACTTAGTGTATGAAAGGATTATTCTCCCCACTTTTCAGATGAGAACCATTAATAGTCAGAAAAAAACAGTAATTTGCTTCAGGTAGCGCAAACTTTTAAAGCACAGATGAATTTAAACTCAATATGATCTCTCTTGACTTGAAGTACATTAGGAAAGATTTAGGTGCTAAATTCTAACATAATGTTAAATAAGCTGAACTATGAGATTAACTTGTACAGGGGCCCTATGCATTCAAAGCAAGAATTAGGAAAAAGAAATTCAAGTTGCTGACCTGAATGGCCTACACAGCCTCCCTGCCAAAGACAGACACCATGATGTTTAATAGAAATAAGACAAGACACCAGGATCCAGAGGTGGTAAGGGGGTCAGCACCGAGCTAAAGAGTCTCTAGTCCCAGGGCAATCCAGGCAGAGCCTTACAGAGACCACGTTCAACCAAACGAAAATGAAAAAGGACAGGAGCGTCCAGGAGGGTGTCTCTTCTTCCTCCAAGCCATATTTGTTGGGCACAGAGCACAGTGCTTAGAAGTGCCAGACATACATTAAGGAATCTGTATATATTAGACTTGATTATTTCATATGTCAAAAGGATAACTTAAATCAAATGACTCGTCTGTAATGAAATTTGCCAAAAGGGGGAATTGCCAACTATCCACTTCCTGTTAGGTATCATAGACAAAGAATGGCATATTAAGACACTGAATAATGTATTTTGTCTGATGCTAAAACTTTTCTAGGGAGGTGTAACTGTGGCCATGCTGGAGGATGGGAAAGGGAAGCAAAAATTATGATTAGGAGGCAGTGTGCATGGGTACCAGTTCCACAGGGTGAATGTAATTATTATATATAGCAAACACATACTAATAAAAAGAACAGAAGCCTGAAAATATGAAGGAAGGAAGGAAGGAAGGAAGGAAGGAAGGAAGGAAGGAAGGAAGGAAGATGGGAAGGAAGGAAGGAAGATGGGAAGGAAGACCGGAAGGGAATCTACAGATGTGTGTTGTGGAAGACAATGAATATAAATAGATTCTTTTTTAGTTGCAGAATAATTTCACAACTGTCTTCAAGTCTTTCAAGATCTTATAGAATACAACCCTAATGTAGGGAAAAATCTCATTTCCCACCAACCACCCAAGAGGAAGCTCACATACTATTCACAGGACATCAAAAGGGACATTTTATTGCATCCATCTCATTGTCAATGACATTCCAATCCTACTGAGTAGTATAACAACCATTCTCTTCCTTTCTTTATAATTGTCAGCTAATGACACGTTTCTAGTTTATTTCATTGCTTGCTTTATAACATGACACAAATAGAATTATACTGTGCATACAATTTCACTCCTTCTTTTGCTTCTGAGATTTGGTTATGCTGTTGGATGTGGCTGTGGTTCATTGACCTTTATTGTTACACATAGTTTCATTTCGTGGTCATTATTTTCCATTCCTTGCTAGACATTGGAGTATAGATAAGACCTTTGGGTGGATTCCAGTTCGGAAGCATATGCCATCTCAGTTCTTGCTTAAGAACTCTAGTACAATGAAACATGAGGTTCTCTAAAGTTCAAAATTAATAGATAATACCAAGCTATTTTTCAAAACCAAGCCCGCTAAGTTTCCACAAGCAGCGTAGAAGCCTTCCTTTTATTCCACATTCTCACCAACATTTGGTATTGCCAAGCTGTAAAAAAATTTACACAGGGACTTTACACCAGCAGTGGATAGTGGTTTTAATTTGCATTTCTTTGCTTCCTAATGAGATTCATCCTTGATTGACCAACTGTATATACTCTTCTGGAAAGGGCCTATCTATTGAATAGTTTTACTGCTGTCTTCTTTATTATATAAGAATATTTCCTTACAAATTATTGGTAACTTATATAGATATAAATAAGGACAACTTACATGTTGTGAATATATAGTCCCCCAGAAAATCTAAATTAATGCTAAGATGGTAGCCAGTAGTCACGCAAGCCTATTGAGTACCTGAAATATGGCCCGAGGAACGGTCTGCTGTTCGAGTTAAAAGAACTTTGTTTAACCTTACAAAGCACATATGACTGTTACTATATATATCTAACAGGTATATTTTCCTATTCTGTGAGCCATCTTTCCAATATCTTTATGGTATAAATTGATGAGCAAAAGGTCTTAATATTACTGTAGTTAAATGTATCAAACAGCCTTTATGATTAGAAGTATTCTTATATAAAAAAACTTCTTACTCAAATTTCATGAGCTATTCCTCTAGATTCTATGAGTGTTTCACATTTCCCATTTACATTTCAAAGCTATCTGTAATTTATTTTTGTATACGCTGTGAAGTGAGGAACCTATTTCATTTTGGGCGGATAGCACGAATGATTAAAAAGTCTATGTTTTTCCCAGTAACCTATCTTGCAGCTATATAATTTATTAAAAATCCACAAAATGGGGCTCTGTTTCAAAAACTTTTAATCTACTCCACGGATACACCGGCATCTTTGCAAACATCTTCCACTCTGACTTTTAGAACCTGCCCTGACACATGGCAGAGTGGGTTCTCTCATTGACCCTTCTATCCAAGGCTGTCGAGACCGTGCTTAGCTACTTACACTCTGAAGTCAACTATGAAACATAAATTTGCTAAATCCTCCAAAAGAAATCTGCAGTGTTCTGTGGTACTAGGGATTGAACCCAGGGTTTTCGCACTAAGCTACAACCCTGCCCATTTTTATTTCTAATTTTGAGGCCGGGTTCTGCCAAGTCCTTGAGTCGTCAAGGCTGGGTTTGACCTTGTGCACCTAGGGCCTCAGCCTCTCACAGTGCTGGGATTCTAGGTCTCTACCCCAGGCCTGACTTGCGTTTTTATTTGGATTAAATTTAATCCTACATCATTTCGAGGTAAGAGTTTAAAAGCACATAGATTATCTTTTTAATGTTTCATATTATTCCTTGTGGGTTTTGCAGATTTTTTGTTAGCTGTAACCCTGTATCATATTTTTATATTATGAAAGATGTATTTTAAATTTTCACATCATTAATTATTTCTGGCTTAACAATTAATTTTGCACATTTTACCTAAAGCATTACTAAACTCTTTTACTATTACTAATATATTTATGTAAGTTATTTTTGCATATATGAACATATCATCTGAAAATGACAGTCCTTCCTGTCTGCATTCATTTCTTCACTGTTTTAATTCTTGTTTTGCTACCACATGACACGAATTAAAAGAAAAATGAATTATATCCTAGTCTTTTGTTTTTAATAGTGGAGATTGAACCCGGGGACTTCACACAGACCTACAGCCCTTCTTTATTTTTTATTTTGAAACAGGGTCTCACTAAATCACTAATATGCCCAGGCTGAACTTGAACTTGGGATTCTCCTACCTCAACCTCCATTCATTTTGGGAATATAGAAGTGCACCACTGAGGCTTGTCTGTTTTAAACTTATAAATATCTTAATTCTTTTATTACATGTATTTGTGACACATAATAACACAAATCAGTTTGAGAAGCTGGTGCATTTACATGTCTTGATCATTTTTACTTCCATTCCCCTTTCTCACTTCCTCACTCCCCCACATCTCCATCTACTCTCCCCAAAGTCTATCTTCTTTCTTCTATCTCTCTTCTATTTTTTATGGTTTGGTTTTCTCATATTAGAGAACCCATACAATATGTAACCTTCTGTGCCTGATGCATTTTGCTAAGTATAATAGTCTCAAAGAGCACCCATTTTCCTAGGAATCTCACAAAGTTAGTTTTCTTCATGCTACAGTAGTACTCCATTGCATATGTACACCAAATCTTCTTTGTCCACTCATCTGTTGAGGGACATAGCTGCTCCCACGATTTACCTATCACTAACCCTTTTGGCAAGATCCCCAACAAAGGAACAGCTGGGATAGCTATTTGCAGTTTTTTGAAGAATCTCCACACTTCTTTCTACAGTGGTTGCACCAATTTACAGTCCCATCAACAACGTAGAAGGGCTCCTTTCCCCCCGAAATCTCACCTGCAATTGTTTTTTGAGGTCTTGATACTAGCTATTCTTACTGGAGTTAGACAGAACCTCAGTGCTGTTTTAATTTGAATTTCTCTGACAGCAAAAAATGCTAAACATCTTTTCATGTATTTATTAGCCATTTGGACAACTGCTGAGAAATATCTATTCATTCCAGATGCCCACTTTTTGATTGTTGGATTTGGGGACTAAATTTTTTCAGTTTTCTGTATATTCTAGATAATAGCCTTCTGAGGAATAGCTGGGAATTTTTATTTTGCCATGTCATTGGCTCTTCACGATAATGACTGCTTCCTTTGTTGGGCAGGCGCTTCTTACTTGATATAGTGCCACTGATTATTGATTCTTGACGTTATCACATGTGAATTGGGTGTTTCTTTGAGCAAGTTCTTGTCTATACTCATGTCTTCAAGGGTTTTGTCTATTTTATCTCCCATCAGTTTTAGGGTTTCCATTTTAATATCTAGGTCTTTGTTCCATATTGATTTGATTTAGGTACATGGTGGAAGATGTAGGTCTAGTTTCATTCTTCTGCATGAGGTTAGCTGGTTTTCCCAGGCTATTTGTTAAAGAGGCTATTTTTATTCCTGTGTATGTTTTTGGTCCCTTTGTCAAAGGTCAGATGGCTGAAGGTACTTGGGGATGTTTCTGCATCCTCAATTCTAGTCCATTGATCCACCCGTCTGTTTTTGTGCCAATACCATGTCATTTTTATCACTTTTGCCATGTAACATAATTTGACACCTGGTATCATGATGCCTCCAGCTATTGTTCTGTTGCTAAGGATAGTTTTGGCTATTCTGAGCCTCTTAAAGCTCCATATAAATTTTCTGATCATTTTTCTAGTTTCATGAAAAATGCTGTTGGTAAAATTGGGATTACATTGACTATGTTATCAGTTTGGATAGTATGGCCATTTTGACATTATTGACTGGGCTCTGACTATCCAGGAGCAGGGGATGTAGTACACCATACCAACAAAAGCAAGGACAAAAATCACATGATCACCTCAATAGATGCAGAAAAAGCCTTTGACAAAATATAACATACCTTCCTGATCATTTTCTAATATTCTCTTTTCAGAATACTACAGTTCTCAGGGTTGGAGAAACAGCAAAATGGTTAAAGTGCTTTCCTAGCAAGGCCCCGAGTTTGATTTCCCAGCACTATATAAGCCAGGCTTGGTGGCACATACCTTTAATTCTAGCTCGCAGGAAGGTGAGGCAGGAGGATTGCTCTGAGACCAAGGCCTAGCCTGGGCTGCAGAGTAAAAACCTGCTCAAAAAAAAATTATAGTTCTCAGTACAATGGTCCTTCACTTCGTTAGTTACATTGGTTCTTAGGTATTTCTCTGGTTAAGATTTTGAGCACTATAACGATTAGGAGTGGTGAAAGTAGACACCTTTGTCTTGTTTCTGGTTTGAGGGAAATGATTTCAATTTTTCACTATCTAGGATGATGGTGGTTATAGGATTGCACTAAATTGCTTTTATCAGCGTCAAGCAGGATCTTTCTATACCTATTTTCATCAGCTTTGATCAGGAAGGTATGTTATATTTTGTCAAAGGCTTTTTCTGCATCTATTGAGATGAGATGATCATGTGATTTTTGTCCTTGCTTTTGTTGACGTGGTGTACCACATTAATTGATTTATGTATGCTGAACCATCCTTGCATTCCTAGGTTGAAGACAACTGGGTCACGGCGTATGATCTTTTTAATAATTTGTCACATTTTGTTTGCAAGTAACTTAGTAAGGATTTCTGCACCTATATTCATTAAGGAAACTGGCTTCTAGTTTTCTTTCTTGGTTGAACCTTTATCTAGTTTCAGGTCAAGGTGATACTAGCTTCTAAGAAGCAGTTCAGCACTATCCTTCTCTTTTGATTTCATGGAAAAGTTTAAGAAATATTTACACTAACTCTTCCCTGAAGTTCTGGTAAAATTCTGCAGGGAATCTGCCAGGTCTTGGGCTTTTCTTTATTGATAGGCCCCTTGTTACTGCTTGCTATGGTTGGACCTGGAAGGTCCCCCAAAACCTCATGTGCTTGGATAAATCAGGATACCTATGGAAACAAGTGGCACTGAGAGGTAAGGCCTGGCTGGAAATAAGTCTCACATGGACTGTAGCATGGAGGGTGCCCCTAAGCTTGGCTTATGCTAATAAAAATTAATTATCATGTGTGATAATTTTACAGGTAGCCGAACAAAGAAAAGTCTGATTTACTAAGAGTTTATCATTACCATTAAATGAATGTTGAATGTTTTCAAATATGCTTAAGGCATCTATAGAAATAACATGATTTTCTCTTAATCTGTTAATGTGATGATTTTTGGTAATTGATTTTGGCATGCTAAACCAATCTTGAATTCCTGGGGAAATATTTGCTCATGATATACAAATGATTCCCAAGGTTGTTAAGTCTGATTTGCTGTGACATTTTCAGAAGAACTTCTGTGTCTATATTATCTTTCTTCTAGTACCCATACTGAGTTTTGGTACTGAGGTCTTTTAAAATCTTTGAAAAAGTAAACAAAAAGCTAGAGATTGTCATCTCTTTTTATTCTTTGGAAAAATTTATATAAGCGTAAAATCTGGTCAGGCATGGTGGCATACACATGTAATCCCAGTACTTGGGAGGCAGAGGCAGGAGGATTGCTGTGACTTCAAGGCCAGCCTGGACCACTTAGTGAGACCCTCTTTGTCTCTCATCACTTTCTCTCTCTCTCTCTCTCTCTCTCTCTCTCTCTCTCAAAAAAAGATTAAAATCTGTCATTCTTTTAATGGTTAACAAAACTTGCCTATGAAGTTCTCTATGTCTCATACATTCTTAAAGAGTTTTTCCCCTGCTACCAGTTAGGTACTGTAATGATCATAATCTTTGGTTTTCTATTTGTGAATCAGCACCCACAGATCATATTTTCTAATGACTTCTTTATTTCAACTAAATTTTTAATTCATCAGTACAAATGTTTATAATAATTTATCTTTTTCTCTCGTGTAATATTTATAGTGACACCTCCTTTTCTGTTGCTTGGATCATTTGTGCTTCATATATTTTGTTGACCAGCTTTATCAGAGATTGGTAAATATTTTGTTTTCTTCCAAAAGTCTTTAGATTTTTTTGATACTTACTATTGTGTTTATTATCAATTCAATTTCCAGTTGCACCTGATCTCTTTTGCATTTTTAGATTGTATTATCCTTCTTCCTTCATGAGATAAATGCCTCATCCATTAATTTGCAGTCTTTCTTCATATAGACTGTAAAGACTATAAGTTTCCCTTCAAGGCAGGAGTTGGTAAGATCCAGCCCAGAGGCCCGATGTGGCCCACAGAAACTTAGATGAAGCCTGGCAAGGCCTCATCAAAAAGAAGCAATTTTAGTCACCACATTAGGGATGAGTTAATTAAATGTTTTCCTAAAGATAGTAGGCTACCTTTTAAGCTTATAATTTTGCACAGGCCACAAATGATGTTATAAATATCCAAATGGCCCCAGGTGAAAAAAAATAAGTTCCCCACTGCTGCTTTATTGGGTGGGAAAAGAACTGAAACAACACTGGTGGTCTCAATCAGTTCCCAAAGTCTACGCTGATAGTTCACTTGTGGAAATAAGGTATATCTAAGAACTTACATCTAAACTATACTTTTTTTATAATTTTAAGGTAGAAGCCATTTTGAGATATATATTTTAAAAACTTAAAATGTTTTGTATACTTTCCTAGTTCCTGGAGGTATTTTGAGGCTTTTATTTCTTTGAATATGGTAAATATAAGTATTTCATAATGTATGACTGATGATTCCAAAGTCTGGAGAGTTTGCTTATCTGTTTCTGTACTCATTATTTCTTCCGCTTCTTGGTTTGGGAGTAGGAGAGCTACCTCTGGTGAGCTACTCACTACCTTGAGAATGAAGGGATAAGGAAGTAGTTCCCAGCAGCCTATGATGAATGTGCCTTCCCAAAGAAGTTCTACTTTTGTTTCTACCAAACGCTTAGCAGACCTACCAACCTGCAAGGGCCTTCAGCTAAATTCACTACTGGAAGATTCTTCACCATCCATTGATGCAAATATAGGAGGCAAGTATTCCACTGAGTGGGGATCAAGCTCTAGGTACAATCTCTC
The DNA here is from genome assembly GCA_004027205.1 of Ctenodactylus gundi. Classification (NCBI taxonomy): domain Eukaryota; kingdom Metazoa; phylum Chordata; class Mammalia; order Rodentia; family Ctenodactylidae; genus Ctenodactylus; species Ctenodactylus gundi. The sequence continues at coordinate 157,361 of PVKB01002910.1, forward strand.
AAGTGTAGGCTTTCTTTCACTTCATTCTCAATTTCCTTCTGTTCAGTCTCAAGGCAGCTGTATGAATTAAGGTTCTCTAAAGGAACAGATTCAACAGAAAACATATGGACTGTTACTCAGGGGGATTTAGTAGGGGAACTTATAGGATCTGGGAGGAAGAGTCCACAGTGGCTGTTACGAGATCAAAGAAGGGAGATTCTACAATGCCATATTGAAGAGCTGGTGTGTGTGTGGGGGGGGGGGGGGGGGGGGGGGGGGGGGGGGGGGTGGGGCGGTGGTCCTAGTTGCTTCTCAGCCCAAGAAGAGAGAATCCACAGAGCAAGAGGAATCAAGGATACAGCACTAGACCAAGGTCCACAGCCTGGAGGCCCACTGGAGAGTCACCCAGGTGAGATGAGGTAGGAAGGCTGAAGGAACTCAGACCAATGTCCAAAGGTGATGGCAAAGACCAGAAATGGGTACACACCTTTCTTCTTTCCTTTTTTTGCTGCCCAGGCCACAGGCCTGTTGGCTGGTGCCATGCACAGCTGGGGAGGGAATGCCTCCTCACTTCGCTGGCCTACAGTCAGCCACTTGACAGACACATTCACAAATGGGCTTCACTAATCTACTAGGTATTTCCCAACTCATTCCAGTTGACATAGTGTGATTAAAGTCACACTCTCCATAGAACTGTTGGGGGATGTGACCACAGGTTCTTCTGCTTCACAGACTCCAGCTTAAAATGGGAGGGTTCTCTCAGACTCCCTGCCTGGGCTGAGTTCCAAGCTTTGTTTCAGCCCTTTGTAGCCAGGCTATCAAAACTGCACCTCAGTGTCTAGGGTCAGCAAATAACATGGCGTAGATGGAGTTCAAAATACTTTTGTCTCTTTTGGATTTCAACCTCCGAATAATTCTTTGATTTTCTTATTTCACAGGACTCCAAAACCCAGACCACACACTGATGTGGCCTCACCTATTAAGAATCACTTCATAGCAGGAGGTGAGCAGCAGGCAGGCGAGCGAAGTTTCACCTCTAGTTACGGCTGGTCCCCACCATTCCCATTACCGCCTCAGCCCTGCCTCCTGTCAGAGGAGCAGTGGCATTAGATTCACATAGGAGACAAACCCTGCCACGAGCTGTGCATACAAAAGATCTAGGCAGTGTGCTCCTTGTGAGAATCTAATGCCTGATGATCTCAAGTGGAGCCAAGGTGGCTATACTCGAGCACCTCTCCTCTTCCCCACTCTAACCCACCACTGGTCCATGGAAAAGTTTCCTTCCACAAAACCAGTCCATGGTGTCAAAAAGACTGAGGACTGCTAAATTGGATGCTTTTAAGACAAGCTTTTTATGTCATATTTTTACCTGTTTTTAGCAGAGAACCAAGCTGAATACTCACACAGTTGTTATTTCTAGAAGTGACATGTCTTTCTTTATACTGTGCCACTCAAAAATATTTCACGTTGTACATGGCCTCCTAATTGCAAAATAATCCCCAGGCAGCCAGGGCACTGGTCCCCTGTGCTGCAGCACCAGAGCTGGCAGGGCACTGGTGACCGAAAGCACACTTCCCTCACCTCTCATTCCTTATTATAACAGTTTGCCACATTCAATTACAAGAACAACTTTTTGAGTTTCAGGAACAGGGTTGTGGAAGGACAATTAACCACTTGGTGATATAAAGATGAACGGTTATAACCTAGGAAATGTTGCTCTTCACATGGCCTGTTATAAGTGGTATGTGTGCTCATGAAGACACGTGTGAACGTGCAAGACTGAAAAAAAAGAGAGAAATTGTGTGTGTTAAAGATTTAGTCTGTCAGCCAGTCCTCATAGTACAGGCTTGTAGTCCCAGCACTCTGGGATGCTGAGGCAGGAGGACTGCAAGTTCAACCTCAGCCTAGGCAACTTAGTGACTTGGTGAGACACTCTCTCAAAACAATAATAAAAAATTGGGTAGGGGAAGTAGTTCAATGAGAAGGCTCAGAGTGCAATCTTCAGGATTTAAAAAAAGAAAAAGGATCTAGTGAAACAGTCAATTTCCTTTTGTTGTATGTAGAGTTTTATGACTTGTATGAATGGACATAAGGACAATGATTTTTGTATCCAGACAACCAGAACAAACTGTTCTAAAAAATGCCATTGTCAGAACGCACACACAACGCAAGCAGGCAGTCCACCAGTGACTAGGGTCATCACGGCCATTTGTAATTTTAAATAATTCACACTCTCCATGTATAATTCAGACGCTGGGTACATGAGTCTCGGAATAATGTTTACAATAGATCTACCTTTGTGAAAATAACAGCTTATCATGTTAGCTGCTGGTTAACTTGCAAGATACTTCGTATCTTTTGATGTCAGATATTTCATTTGTAAACCTAAGGACATAAGCACGAAGTTATATAAGATTCGTGTCAGGCTCTCATTTCTACCAACGACTTATCTATCAGAAAGCCATTTATTCTAAATGAAAAATCATGTAGAAATAAGAAGCTTTTTGCATGAATTAATCGCGTTCAATAATCTCACAGATCAGATGTTAAGCAAAAGCCTCCAGACATGAGAACTGTGACCTGACTGCCCTTATGTGAAGCTCCTGCATGTATCTGTGGCTGCCAGAAGCCTGCACACTGGTCCCCTCAGAGCAGGGTGGCAGTAATTGCAGCGAGGCAGAAAGAACTCTGGATAATTAGAAATGTTTTATATGATGTGATCAAAATACAGAGTACCTGTTTAAATTTTCAAAAGTATTACAGTAGAAGACATATTTCCATGAATCCCCCTCAAAATACTGTCCTTCACTTCAAAGACACAGTACCATTCTTCCTGCCACCTTCTGAGATAGTTCTGCAAGCCTTCTTTCCTGAGCACCTTGAGTTGAGCCATCATGGCTGCCCCCATGTTCTCAATGGATTCAAAACACTGACCTTTCAGTCTTTTTGACTCTGGCAAAGAGCCCGATGTTGCATGGGGTAGCAGGTCTGGCGATTCAGGTGGGTGAGGACACATCACCATCTTTTTGAAATCCTGCCTTGCCATTGGAAGGCACTTGGTGGCAAGAGTATTCACCAAATTTTTTATCACACTTGCATGAAGATAGTTACGAAAGAAGACTTTTAGAATGGCATCGGAAGGTGGCAACAATGACAGGATGGGTGTTCAAAGCAACAGGAAATACACTGAGGGGGATTCATGGCCACATGCCTTTTACAGGAATATTTTTTAATTTAAATATTCACTGTATTTGTTTATTTTGAGACAGGGTCTTGTTCTGTAGTCTGGGCTGGTTCTGAATTCACTATGTAGCCCAGGCTGGCCTTTAACTCACAGCAATCCTCCTGCCTCAGCCTCTCAACTGCTAGGATTATAGGCATACATGGCCATCATGTCTCTCTTATGATGTGTTGGGGAATCAAACTGAGGACCTTGTGCTTGCTATGCAAGTGCTCTAATTGCTGCACTATTCCTCCAGTCCCATTTACTATATTTTGATTACCCAGCTTTACCTATATAGCTGTAAACATACACATATGTAAAAATTCACTGACCTGTCCTCTTGAGATTTGTTCACCTTTCTTAGTATACTTCAATTTTATTTAAAAAAAAATAACTGTTTCAACAGTGTTCAAGAAAACTGAAAACTATTATTCAGTTACATCAATGTTTCCTAAAGTTCAGGATAACTAATTCATCTTTCTCTTGACAAGTGTGCACAAGAATAGCATTTGATTGCTTCCACCCAGGAATGTCTTTGTTGCAAAAAGTACAGTATTTTAAAATCCTAAAACAGCATTTCTTCATTTAAAAAATCCTAATTCGCCAAGTCAACTTGGCATCCTAACCCACTCTACTCCATGCGCTAGTTATTTTAAACTCAGGAAACTCTACTCTTTAGATCTTCCCTCTTCCATACACCCCAAGAGCATCTATATCATTTAAATTACTGTGGAAGCTCAGTCTTCTCAGAACATTATCTACCTCACCCATCCAACATGAGGAAAAAATAAGAAAATCATAAATATTCCAAGACCTCTACATGAGGGGGGGAGACCTTGCAATGCTCATTGTCTTAGAAAATTCTACAGACATTTATTAAACAAGTGCATGGTCTTGAGACAATCCAGACTTACTAACTGCCAGCCTTGTTGTGCACAATGCCCTGAAGACACTGGCTTTATGCCAATAGGTGACCAGAACAATTCATGTGGTAGATACTTATACTATCCCCCCCCCCCTTTTTTTTACCAGTAAGGAAAGTAAAGATTAGAAGACTTAAGAAAAATTTACCCAAGTTAGTAAGAGCAAATAACTGATATATGGTGAATTCTTTTAAATCTTTCATGGTACTGAGGATCAAACTCAGGACCTTCACACTGAGGTATGTCTCTGGCCTATTTTATTTCTGCTTGTTGAAACAGAATCTCACAAAGTTGTTATGTCACCCAGGCTGGGCTCAAACTTGCAATTCTCCTGTCTCAGCCTCCTACAGATGGTAGATTTAAACTCAAGATCCCAAAGCAAACATGCTTAACCGTCTCACTCAAGCCCTTTCTTATAAGGAATGGAATGTGCATTCTCTCCTTCCTGGGAACCTAATTCTGGTCCTTTGACAGGCTAGCAACAATTATAATCCTTTGTAACAGCATTTCAAGTGCTTGAAGACAACTGTCATGTCATATCCTGCACTTGTCTAAAAGTTAAACACCATTTCCTTTACCAGTTTTTCTGACTTGTTTCAAGTCATCATCTGTTACTTAAGAATTCTCCAAATGCACCCCAGAGTATTTAGTGATTGCTTAGAGTTGAACCAAGTCTATGTCAAAGTGGTCAGAGAAGTACACCACCTGGACCACACACTGTGCTGTTCTAGACGTAGAGGAGCACTTGCCTGGGGATCAAGGACTGTCTGGGAAGTGGCAGAAAGCAGAGAGAAAGAGCTTTGGGACTCAGTGTCCATACCACTCTTCCTAGAAATGGCTCACGCTCTGTCATGCAGGCAGTCTCAAAAAAAAGGGATGTGCATATATTTCCATCTTTCCTCTGCCTTCCTCAAACTCATCAGAGCTAAAGGTCCCTGGGTGACATTTTGGAAGACAGAGAGTAACCTTGTGGGGCTCTAAATTCCATGATGGCCTAGGCAGACTACATGAAGGAGGACTTCATTTAAAGTGGGCTTAATATTTACATGTGTAGAAGTCCACATGGAGAACAACCAAAATGGATTAAAACTGACACCACCCACTCAAGTGACCTTGTCATTGATAAAAACTACCTGGATTCAATATGGGAAAACAAGCAGCTATTGTCCATATTAAAATGGTTAATAATGGCAACACCCTCGGGCACCCTCCAGGACCACTGGAGATGGACTGTGTGTCCTAGGGACATACTGTCCAAATGCAGGGGTGGACAGGAAATAATGAGCTTTGTCCTTAGATCCAGGGAAACTTTCTGAGAAGACTTTCCTAAGTCTCAGGGAAAAATATCACCTGAATATGTCATAACAGGCACAGCACGGTTGGATGCCCAGCGTAAGACTCAGAGAAAACAGACAGCATTCAGCAGTCACACAGCTGACACTACTTGTCCCAAAATTGACACAGAGACTGGAAAGATTCAGGAAGAGATTAAAGACCCTCACGGTACAGACAAATACCTAGCTAGGAGCAACGAACACTGGGGTGACCAGAGAGTAGGCAGAGAGAGAAAAATGTTAGTCACAAGAGGCTCGCGGATGAAGGCTTCTCTGATTAACACCAATGTGAGCAAACAGGGACCTGAATTTGGAAACACCAACCTTTGATGTGTAAAGCTGTGTTTCTAAAGACAGATGTATTGATTGTCAGAGATTACTGAACAGCAAAGAAATACCTTTGTGCGGCTGAAATTCCAGCAGCCCAGTCTCGGCAACTGAATGATTTAGTGACTCTGACTTTAAATAAAAACGGATATAAAAAATGGAGTGTAACTCTTATGGAATTTAAAATGAAAAACAAAGTGAAACGGGGGGGGGGTAGGGCGGGGAGGGAGGAAGGGGTGGGGAGGGGGAGGGACAAAAGGAGAGAGGGAAAGTCCTTGTTACCTTGACAAGATACTTAGGTGCACAAAATGCTAAACTTCATTGTAAACCTTATATTTTGTACTTATACATATCAATAAAATGGGGGAAAAATAAAAGCAGAATTTCTTTTGAAAAATGGGGTAAGCTCATTATGAAAGCCCTGGTTCCAGCTCTAGTACCACAAAGAAAGAAAAAGAAAAAAATGATATTCAGTTAAGCTGACTAAAATATTTACTTAGAAAAATTGGGAGCAGAAGATCTCTTTATGTTAGATTTCAGAAACAAGTTTTACTACGTCCAAACATTCAAATGATTGAGATTTTTCTTATAGAATTTAAACATTACCAAACTGCTTCTGAACCTATGTATTCCATTACTGACACATGTAACAATGCTTCTGGGGCTCTGATCTTATTACTATTAAACAATTAGGAAGCATTCCTGGTGTGCCAAATGCTGCATATTGTAGATGAATAAATAGGTCACATTCTCCTCCCCTTGAAGAGCTTAAATTCTTGTAAAACTGACAGAATACACATAAATACTCACAAATTTCTTCCAGAGAGAATTCATGAGAAGCAGAGTCTTTATAATGCCTTGGTGTTACGTGCAACGTGAAGATTGATCAGGGTTTGTATGAAACAGGCCAGATACGTGGACGTGATTACAACTGTGCTAGCAACAGGAGGCTTCCCTCTCCCAGAGAACACACAGCCCTGTCTGCGGCCCTTCCCTCCACCCAAGTCCAGCCCACCTCTTCCTCTGCCACTGTTCTGCCTTGGGCCTCCATCTCTACCAGGAAGGTCTCTGAATGGTCTCTACCGCCAATTCCCACCATGTGGTGCGACTGTCTGCACATCATTTTCCAAGGCAATGCGGTCTACACCAAGGCTCCCAGTACCATTCTGCGGCCTGTTAGGAGCTGGCCATGCAGCCAGAGGCAGGCAGCAGGCCAGTGTGGAAGACTTCATCTGTGTTTACAGCCACTTCCCATGGCTTACATTGCAGCCTCAGCTTCACCCCCAGCAGAGGCAACAGATTCTCCTGGGAGTGAGAACCCTACTGTGAACAGCCCGGGCGAGGCATCTAAGTGCAGCTCCTTGTGAAAATGTAAGGTCTGATAATCGCAGGTGGAGCTGAGGTTAACACCATCCAATGCACCTTTCTCATCCATGGAAAAACTGTCTTTCATGAAATCAGTCCCTGGTGCCAAAAAGTTGGGGACCACAGGTCTGTACAATGAGCATTTCACTGTGCCCCTCCCCTGTTCTAGATTCCTCTGCGATCCCCACAGCTCTTGGAATATAATTCAAATTAATCCCTTCACATGATAGAAAATGTTCTTTGTGGTTTGCATCTTTCATCTCATGATGTCCCTTGGGAGTCCATCACCCGATGCCTACCGCCTTTTCCCTGAAGGCCTTGGCACATGCTAATGGGTACTTGGGCCGCCCTCCCTCCCTCCCTGCTGCTTTAGCCATTGAGTCCCAATTTAAGCAGCATCTTCACTTGAAAGGTGTTTCCGATCCTCCCTGTGTTTTCTTGGCTTGTCCCTTTTCCAACCCAGTGTGACACCCCACAGACCCCTTTGCTGTGACCTTTAACCCCAGGCCGAGCCTTGTCTCTCTTTGATGAGCAAACCAGCTTCACCAAACAACTGCTTCACATTTGTTTTATCTCTACCATTCAGTACAGAGTACACAAGAAAAAGTAGATAAGAGCTAAAAAGCCCAAAGCAGAGGCAGATGATATTTTTGAATAACAGAGTGAATAACTGATCAATCACCTCCAGGGCTCAGCCACCCAGGTGGACCACAGGAAAGGGCAGGTGTCAGAGCCTGGATGTCACTGCCTTGTCAGAGGCTGGGAGGTGGAGGCTGGGGTGGGAAGCAACGAGACGCCACGGCCAAGGAGCGCAGATGAGCTCAGAAGCTAGCTCTGACCTCACAGCCCAGGACACAGGAGTCAGCCATCAACCTTTGTGCAGTGTGTGGCAGTATTTATTCTTTACACAGTGCTCCTGGGGTACCTGCTCCTCCCAGGCAATCCATCAAAATCTGGCCTTTCAGGAGGGTCCCTCATCTTTCACAGCTTCAAGGAAAGATGATCTCTTTACCTTGCCTTGGTCATAAATCCCCATCTAGAGCTCAGGCTGTCCCTCCACCTCAGGCACACTCCGGCACCCTCTGAAGGACAGGAGGGCACAGAGGATTTCCTCTAGGGTGCCAGCAATCGATCGCTAGGGTCTGCCCTGGCAGAAAGTGGCTGAGCCACAGACCCAGGCGGAAAAGTAGCCAGGTACCTGTTCACCTCGGATGCTTCCATTTTCTGCTGTTTTTGTTGTTCCCTTCCCATCTCCTCACCCTATTTATTCCATGAACAAAGCCTCTGGCTGGGAAATAGCAGGCTTGACTGCCCGTGCCATCCATATAGCGGAGCTCTGCCACCCAGGGTGGGAAACAGGGATGAAGGCCGCGCCTGGCAGCCAGGCAAGGGGGCATGTGAGAAAAGGCAGGGACGCACCCAGTCCCTGGAACCCACTGCCCACCCCTCCTCTCAGCACCCACCTCTCACGCACGGGGATGCTGCTGCCCACAGAGGCGCCTGGCCATGGCCGGCCCTGAGGCACTCCCTTCCCACCCCTGGCAGCACCGGCTGCTCATCAGGATGGAGCTGGCGCCCCAGTTCTCCCCTTGCAGGCCGGCGTTCGCTCCGACACAAGTTAGCAGCGCTCTGCAGTGAAAACGAGCCAGTGGGGTCTCTTGCCACGCACAGGCAAGCAGGAGAGAGGGGCGAGGAGATAAGCAGGAGAGAGAGAGGAACAACGGAGAGCGGAGGCAGCTGAGGTCAGAGAAGAAGGAGCGTGAGTGATATGTAAGGCAAGAGGGGAAAGTGGATTACTTTTCAAACGTTTCGCATTTAGAGGAAATGACGCGTGGACAATACTAGGAGGAATTAATATTCCTATCGAAGCGACACATTTAATATGACACTCGAGAAACCACCACGGAGACTGGGGCGAGTGTACCGGGTCTGAAAGACACAGAGCCACAGCGCCCCCTTCACAGAGCTCTGCGGGTGCGGGCTCAGGGTGAAGGTGTGGTCTAGATCCTGGGCCACCGACTGGTACCAGCCCGTGACCTGTCAGGAACTGGGTCGCACAGCGGGCAAGCCGTGGGCAGGCCAGAGAAGATTCATCTGTACTTACAGTCACTTTCCATCGCTCCCGTTACTGGCCGAGCTCCACTTCCTGTTGGATCAGTGGGTCGGCGTGGAGCTGATGCAGCGAATGGGGAACAGCACAGACTAACATTAGCGCAGAGGCTTGACTCTAAGAGCCCCTAACTTCGGATGTCACTGTCTCCTATCGCTCCCAGATACGACCATCTAGTTGCAGCAAAACAAGCTCAGAGCTTCCACTGTATTATGGAATACATGTCTTCCATGAAACCAGTACTAGATGTCATAATACATAAACTGTCTTATGATGAGTTGCACAATTATTTTCTTGTACAATACAATGTAGTATTAATGTAAGTACAGTCCACAATGAATGCCATGCCCTTGCATCATCCCGACTGCAGCATGCTTGAACCACTCCCCAAATCATCCACAGAAAAATTGTTTTCCAATAAACCGGTCCCTGGTGCCAACAAACTTGGAGACTGCTGGTCGAGGTCTGCCTAAATTTGACCCAGGAGTCAAGGCCTCGCTGTACAGGAGGAGCTTGGCATTAGGATTTGGGGATACTGAGTTCAGACTGTTTTCTCTATGAGCTGGCTTCTAAGATTCTCATATTTTCTCATTTGTAAAGTGGGTATGAATTTAATGTACTTCACAAATTTCTTTGGGAGAAGTCAATCAATGTATGTGGCCATGGTAAGGCACCATCAAAGTGTCAGCTCCCAGGATCTCCCAGCGTGGGGAAGAAGAGGTAAATGAGTAGAGGAGGAAGTAGGGCATGCATCACAAACTCTCAGGGTCCCTCCTAACCTCTGCTACAAAGAGGAAGTGGGCAGGCTCCTCGTCTTCTGGGCTAGAATTGTCACTGGAGTCTCGGAGAGTCTGACTGCACCTGACCTGAGTGAGAAATTACTGAGTAAGCACTGCAGATAGGTAAGGCCAAGAAAACCTGTGGCAGTAGACCGAAAGCTCCCTGTCAATAGGCCACAACCTCAATTATCAGAGGCTACCTGGTCTGGCGAGAGGGCTCTGTAGTATCTTTACTGCTGTTGGAACCACTAGTATCATATTTCCTTTTCTCTGTCAAAACAAAAGGCTCATAAAGAAATCACCACTAAAACACGGTTTCAAAAACCAGAATCTTCCAGGCTATCCATCAGTATCAGAAGCAGGGCATACAGGAGGCGGTAAACAGGAGACCAGTCCACGAGGCTCCGTCTGTATCTACAGCCACTTCCCATCACTGGCATTATCTCCTGAGCTCTGCCGCCTGTCATGTCAGCAGACGCATGAGACTCCCATGGGAGTATCAAACCTACTGTGAATGGCAGTGCAAGGGACACAAGCTGCACACTCCTTACAGACGCCAATGCCTCATGGTCTGAAGCAGAACTGAGATGGGGATGTCAGCATTGACCCTCTCCCTCATTCACGGAAAAATTGTCTTCTGTGAAACCAGTACCAGGTGTCAAAATTGCAAGGGACCACTGTCCTACTCAACACCCCCAACAAGCCTTTTCTACAGGCCTTTCCTGTATCAACTCTACTAGCACACAACCCAAGATACACAGGAGACATCTAAAGCTAAGCATTTGACAGAGTTCCTACACGATGACTCACAGAGAGGCCCCAGAAACGTCTAAGCTGCGTCCCCTTGAGGAGCAGCTACCCAGGAAGAGGTCAGAGCTGTGACACAGGAGGCAGGGAAATCACGAAGGGCGCTGGACTGCCCAGGCAGCTGTTTGCGAGGCACTGGGTGAGTCACTGTGTTCCTTTGGGCCTATGGGTCCGTGTCTGAAAATTAAACAGTTCCAAATTCTGCTGGCCTGCAATCAGCCACTTGCAAGAGTGTCGCCTGGGCCTTGATGAGCTGTTGTTGCCATTTAGTGTGAACACACACTCCAACTCCCCTCTACTACAGATGCTCAAGAATGTAAGCATTTACATCACCTACCTCCCCTGCTTCAAAACTATCGGAGACTCGGAGCTACTTCCTCGCCGTGTGCACTTAGACTCTGTGAAACTAGCCTTCATCATCCATTTCACTGGATTAAGAGACTGGAGATGGGGTTGTGACTGGATCCTGAGGGTGCTGTGCTCATCAGTGAATGATGTTAGAGCCGAATGTGTGGTTGGGAGGTGGGGGGAGGCTGGGGAGGTGCGTCATTGGGCGTACAGCTCTCAAGGGCACATCTCTCGCTGGAGTGCTTCCCTGGTTCTCCTTCCTGGCTACTTTCAGCTATTCCTGATGAGACCAGCTTGGCTCCACTGTGTCCTTCTGCCATGATGTTCCTACCTTAAAGCCAGCTGATCATGGATTAAAACCATCACTCAAAATAAATCTCTCTTTCCTTTAATTTGTGAGTGTATCTTGTCCTAACAATGACAAAGCTGACCATACAGTTTATCTCCTAAATCTCAGTTTCTTCACCTATAAAATAGAGGTAGTAAGAGTATCAGTACCTAATAGGTCAGTTACAAGGACTAAATGAGCTAATATTAAAATTTCTTAGACTAATGCCTGCTGACATTGTTATTATGATTGTCATACTTTCCTCCTTGATCGTAGTTGCAACAGTTCCTCATTCCATTCAATGAGCTCTCCTGGGAAGAATAAACCCACTTTAGATGAAATGGGTCACGGTCAGGGTGGTATGTCCATGGAATAACTCACGGCATTATCAGCTCTTGACAAAACATTCTGAGCAGGTTGTTGAGGACCAGTCAGATTTCACCAATCTACAGCAACTTGTAACTATCAGCACCAAACTTATGAGTTAGAAGCAGCAGGTTCCAACTTTGGCCTTGGGATTCTGCATGACCTTTTACATGTTGCTTTAATCCTCAAAGCCTCAGTTTTCTCATCTGTGCAAAGGAAGCTACTAGCTTAGAGGCTAAAATAAGGTAATTAAGACAAAAGCAACCAACATATTTCCTGGCATATCCTTGTCACACAATACATAGATTCAGATTTGAGTCTAACCTACTTCATTTCCTTCTTCTCTGCTGTTTCAAACCTGCTATTTGTACCCATGGGTGTCACCCACTCTGGCCACAGGCAGATCAAAGCTGCTTGCTGATCTCCCTCTCTATTTTAAGCTGCACCTCCCAGGGCTGCTCCTGGCCATTCTGAAAAAGTCAGGCATCTTGCAGAAAAGGTGACATTTAGACATTCAGTACTCTGGAGGACATTTATATGTACAGCATCTAACACATCAGCGATGTGTGGCCACCAACCACTTGAAATGCAGCTCAGTGATTGAGAAACTGAAATTTCACTTCACTTCATTGCAATGGTTTTAAATGTAAATAGTTCGGACTTCTATATTGGATAAAGAAAACTCAAAGCCACCTCCAGTGATTGCTGAAGAGCTAACTACAACCGCGTTCCCAAGTCAGCCATCTGAAATGTTCAACTACATGCCTGACATCTCTGAATTGTGCCATCTCCCCCAAGGCCGGCATGGTAGCCGAGGAAAATGGAATCACCAATGGCCATTTCCAATGCTTCAATGCTCACGAGTCAACTTAGAAGATTTGTTTTCTTAAAATGCATTAGAATCAACATCTCCCCTCCATTCACTGCATTTGGGGAAATGTGCAGAAATCAGAACTGTCCTTTCAATGGTCCCCTGCAGTGGGATCATTCTGAAGAGTACCTCCACCAAGGACCCAGGGGTGGAGCTTCCAGGCCAGTAGCCGAAGTTGGTGCAGAAGACAAAGAACAAGAAGCTGAGAACCTTTCTGAAAATTAGCTGCTCGGAATTTCAATTTCACTCAATCAAAAATTCCCCAAGAATCATCTTATTTCATAATATTTTACATTAATCTTGCCAAGATCAAATTCCAAGAAGCAATAAAGAATATTAAGTTAGCTTTCATTTTGTATCAGGAAGTTTGTTAGGTTTGAAATCATAAACAAATTATCATCTTTGCCAAACTGAGACTGGCCCTAAGAGAGAGAAGAACAGTCATCCCCTTTGAAAAGAAGGAAAATGTATAGTTTTATCACCTTTATTCCAGGACAGCGCATGTGCTGCATGGATTACTTTTTAGCAAGTGTTCACAGACAAAAGCAAAACAAATCAAAATACTTTGGCCCAAGTTACAAGAAAGTTAGGGATGGAAGGGCAGATCATTTGTTCATTTTATTAATTTTATTTTTATTTTATTTTTTGTGGTACTGGAGTCCAGTGCCTTCACACTGAGCTTCATTCCCAGTCTATTTATATTTTTGATTTTCAGACAGGGTCTCACTAAGTTGCCCATGTTGAGCTCACACCTGAGATTCTCCTGCATCAGCTTCCTGCGCCACCAGGCCTAACTCACTTGCGCATTGCATAGACCTCTCCTAAATCTGTACAGGACTGTTCCAGGACTGCACAGATGACAGTGGGACTTCAAGCTCAGTTACAGACAGATCTATACCAAAACCCGCCACATACAAGGTAGCTGGTACCACCAGAGGCTTGATGCCACAGGGAAACATCAGGAAAGATTTTACCAGACAGGACCCTTTAAGTTAGGATTTGAAGAAGACATAGAAATATTTCTATATCACAGAAAAGAGAATTCTGGACTAGGGAGAAATTCCAAACACTGGCCTCATCTTCTTTTGAGAGCCTCTCAGTGTTTCCAGTCCTTCCTGGTTGCCACGGCCCTCTTCCAAATCCAAATAACAAGGCCACCACATCACAATCCTCTGGACACACCCCATTATTTGAAAGACCCAAATAAAGTCCCACTAACACATCCCACAATTCTGATCACTGAGAATGCCCCTTCTTCTGAAAAGCCCCAGCAACCCACCACATGTGAACTGTGCTTGCCTTTTCTTAGAAAAGTCCATCTATTGCTGCTTCAGGGACCACTATTCAAGCAACGGCCCACAGATTGCAAAAGGAGGGCAGATCCTGAGGGTGGCTGGTTGCATGGCTAAGGGTTGCCCTCTTTAGAAAAGAGACCCCAAATGGCAGTTAACCCAACGAGAGGAAAGTCAGGAGGCTACAAAAGACTGTAGCGTACAGCTCAACAGAGTGACACAGAAGAAGACCGAGAAGACAGCAATGACCACTGTAAATGTGAACTAGCTGGAAATCTTCCTGGCATACCACTAGGTTCTCAAGATCTTCTAAAGTTGGGAAACCTAGTTTTAAGGTGGTATACCCAGAGTACAAACAGAACCTAGAAAATTCATAGGGAAATATATGGATGACAATTATATATAAAACTAGCTCCTTTCTGATTATTATTCTATATGTTAAATACTAATCCAATTTTATAGGTTTTTCCCCCCCCCTCAGCTCTCACAAATTAAGTCACCTTGCCAGTTTGGACATGCTGGGTAGGTTCCTCCCCCCACACCCCCAAATAAAGACATCACAGTGGTCAATTAGCAACATCAGTGATAGAACTGAGGTCTCCAGAAACTGGACCCAAATACGGTGACACTGAGAAGAACGCTCTGGACTCATCATAGCCACCCAGCAAGTTTGGCCTTTCAACCCAGCTCCACCCTTTTCTCCTTGTGTGGATTTGCATAGCCAAAAGTCTCTTGACCCCTCCGGACCTCAGTTTTCTGAACTGTAAAATGGGAATAGTGATACCATATGAGATTGCTGTGATGATCAAATATAAAAATATAAATGGAAGCACAACTTTAGAAAAGAGTCAATAAATACTTGTTTAATCAAAGATAATAACCAAATACTATGTACTTATTCATTCATCAAACTTTAATATTCTACACTCCGGGCATGTTAGGTGAAAGGTCCCACACAGCCTCTGATCCCTCACCTACTTATTAATAGGATCAACCCAACCCAGTTCCTACCTGCACTTTATGCATTTTGCTCCCTGTAATAACACATTAGTAAAAGGCAAAGAAAATGTATTAAAGGGATCATAATTTGCTTCCTCCCCTAACATCCTGCAGATACTCATTAACCATTAGGAGCTATCCACTGTGAAGTTAGTGCTCTCTGCTTTCTATGGGGCTTGTAGTTCCAAAATAATGCCTTTATCAAAACAGAGATCGAGAAGGATATCCTCGTTCATCCCTCGTGGGGTGTCCCTTCGTAACAATTCATTTGAAAGTCTTTTTTCTCTAGGATCCTTCTCAGTCTTTCCATCCACTCAAGATGACCGGTAATTCAACTACACCTTATTTTGATTTATTTCATTTCTTTAATGCCTCTTCTGTTCTCAAAAGGAGTAAAGACATCTACCTCTCGTTGATGGTAGAGCTGCGCAGGATTCTCAAACTCGGTTCTGAGAAAATTTCCACACAAGGATTAACTTTCTTTTCATCCACGTACAGATCCATCTGCTTGATTTCAATATATTATCACAAATATAAGCAAACCTTCCCATGAATATGCATATGAATCTAGTCTTTCTTATCTCCAATCTCCTAAACCAAAATGTTGGTGGCCCAAGTTTAGTACTTAGTGACCTTTGAATTCAGCTGACATTTGGTAAGTCTAGAAATGCCAATATACAAGAGATGATCAAAGTACACAGTAAGTGTTTACATTTTTTAAATGGTTACAGTAAAAGCCACACCGTTGCAAATGCTCCTCCGAATGCTCCCTCTCATGTCGGGTACACTTACCCATAATTCTTGCCAGTTTCTGGGACAGTTAGAGAAGTCAGTCACCTCTGCCGCATGCCTCTTCAAGGTGTGATTAGGTGATCACTGCTGCCAAATGCCATTCAAAGGAAAGGAAGCCTTGCAAAAGCATGGCAGGGTGTCCTTGTCCACCTTACTCACAAGATCAGGCCCTGTGCAACATCAAAGTCTTCCCCCAAAGTCAAACTAACCTTCAAGGTAAATATTTTGAATCTTTAGAGGGCTCTGAGTCAACCAAGACAGCACAACTGAAGACACTCACAAAAGTAGAGTCTTGGGGCTGGGGGATGACACAGGGGTTACAGCACCTGCCTAGCAAGCACAAAGTCCAGAGTTCGATTCCCCAGCACCACAAAAGACAGGTGTAGTGGCACATGCCTGTCATCCTAGTACTCAGGAGGCTGAGGCAGGAGGATTATTGTCAGTTCAAAGGTGGCCTGGGCTGTAAAGTGAGTTCAGCACCAGCCTCGACTACATAGCAAGACCTGTCTGAAAAAAAAAAAAAGAGGTATTTGCTTGAGAATTAATGGCAATGTGTCTTTTAGTATAATAATTTTTATTTAAACATCATATGTTCTGTCACACCTCATGCATTTACCCTATTCAGAAAGCAAGCAAGGCCAATGAAGGACGAAAACTTCCTGTTTTTCAGAAATTCTATTCTAATTTACAAGGGAACACTCCCCAAGGAAACTAAAGCATTTGTTTGTCTCACAATTTTTCTGAAATTCTAACTCTTAAAATATTCCATGATACACACTTTTGGAACAGACCCAACATTTTTAAAACAATGGCTGTGTCTGCCTGTCCGACATAAAAGAACCTGGGTACAAACTACATGGTGCTTTTTACAGACTTACTGATGACTCTAAAAATAGCCAAATCCACATGAGGCAGCTTTTAAAGACAGTCCACTCACTCAAATTCCTTTTATTTACCTGTGGAAAATGGTAGCCGGGCATGGAGGCATATGCATGTAACTCTAGCACCGTGGGTGCTGAGGCAGGAATATCGCAGGTTCAAGCCCAGCCTGGACAATTTAGTGACTTAGTGAAATCCTGTTTCAAAAAAAAATGAATTAATGATACCAAATAAAAATTCTCTGGGGATGTAGCTGAGTGTAAAGGCTCTGGGTTCAATCCTCATTATTGAAGAAAAAAACGATTACATTCATCACAAGGAGCTGAAGCGGCATCAATAAAATTGTTAACTAAGATCCTGCGTGTAGACTGAGAGGGAATAGGGATGGTGTTCTGGAAGAAATCCGTGACCTCCTATCCCAAGAACTGACGGGAGCCCAGTGGCAAAGGAAAAGCTCAGGGCAATCACAGTGCAGGCAGGCCAGCAGGAGCACTTCAGCCCCTGCACCACAGGAGGAAGACCACATTTCCACAGAGAACACACCACAAATCCTTTTAGTCAGTTCAGATTTTCATCCCGGTGTCTTCTCTGAAGAGCTTATCTCTGTCAAGGCTCTGGCTGATAAAAAGCCCTGAGAGGAATTTAAGCACAACTCTGGGACTAAGGGTCCCTCTCCTAAACTGAAGCAGGATAAAAAGGAATGGGCTACTACTGTCCCATTCTAGAACAAAATGACCCTCTGTGATTGTGTGGGGCATTGTTTGTTGATCTCTGCCTCTATTTTCATGTGAGAGTTCTCTGGCATGCCAGGTCTAAGAAGCCTGGTCACTACCTTCCAAAGATCTCTTGCAAGGAAAGTACTGACTAGATTCCATCAAGAAGGCTACTAGTATGAAACAGGAAAGACAGAAGAGAATGAGATGCCATTATGATCTAGTAGGTGAGCACCAGACACGTGACAGAGTCTGGGTTTTTCCAGGGACATCAGGCATCACCAGACAACAACCCACTAGCTCCACTGCAGTCCCTTGGTCGCTTTCTTCCCAAACACAGCTTTCCGTGCCTTTACTCCCCAAGCCTTATGAATGCCTTACGAGCCTTGAATCTCCTGTACCAAACCACCTTCTATTCAAAAATAATCATGATAGCATTTGCCAATCCTGACGTATTGGTCTATTCCATGCATCTCCAACTGGAGGGCACATGGTCCTGGGGAACCAAGAGGATGTGTAAAACCATAAAAAAACATGGTACTTGCTCATAAGCCAATTTACATTAGGAATTTCTTTTTATATTAAAATAATCACTCAAACAATAAGGTGAAAGGGGCATTTTAAAATAATTTTATAGGATAAAATAGAAAACTTGAGAGAAAACAACTTGCGGAAGCCCTCCTTGCTCTGCACTCACTGGGGAGGGGCAAGGTGATAGGATGGAGCCCAGGGCCTCCACACTGAGCTACATCTCAGCCCGTTTTTACATTTTATTTTGAGACAGGGGCCCATAAATCACTAAATGGCTCTGGCTGGACTCAAACTTGAGATCCTTCTGCCTCAGGCCCAGCAACGCTGCACTCTTAACCACTAGACCATCAGACCCTTCAGGCAGGGAAGATGCTAGCTCTACTCTGCTGTGTGCTCTGCACTGTGTGACTCCAACACTGTGTGGTCCAGAGCAGGCACTCGAGACACATGCGATTCACCAGATTATCAGTCAGTGGGTAGGTGGACAGGTGGGGAAGTGCTGAGCAAGCACGGGCAGCAACTCAAATGCTAAAGCACCTAAAACGGTTGATTCTATAGAAAGTATACGTAGTAGATCTTAAAGTACATGAAATATCTACAGGGTATCCCAAAAGTCACTATACGTAGGAAAATTTAATTATATTATACATATTTCTTACATTTTTAATATTTTCATAGATATGGAACCTTTTGGGATACTATTCAACGTACAAGCTTGGTGTAGTTATTTTGCCTGTAAGCCTTAGATGAGGCATCAGAAATCTGAGACTAGAAACTGGATCTACTTCTTAGAGTGGGTAGGTTGGAATAAAGACTCAAAAGATGTGGCTCAGCAAAGCACTTCCCCAGGTACTGGGCTCACAGTAAGCTCCCCGTCCCCAGCTGTTCTCATGGCCAGGGCTGTATGGATTTCAACACCCTGCACTATGTATGCCTAGGCCGTATAGCTACACTGAGTCTAATTCCACCTTTCCTCAAAGGTTCAGAGAGCATCAAAGTACCCTGCTCGTTTGCATGGGAAACTGCATCTCCAGTTCATTAGCCAGAATGGCAGAGAGCAGGGCACCCTGGTCGTCTCCGTGGGGGCACAGGAGACTGGCTAGGAACAGCTGGGACGATAGCCGCACGGCAGTCATCCAGCCTGAGTTGTTGTGTGGGTTAGAATCACACGGCCAGTCGAGGGGAGCACGTAGCTGATGAAATAAAACACTTCGACTCTAAGAAAGAAACAGACTTGGCAGCGCAGGAAATGTTCCCCTTCGCATGAGATGCGAACTGGCAGCAGTGTGACGCTCATCACTGAGACTGAAACCTGACCACGGGCGGACGGACAATTACCAATGATCATGGGCAGAGGTGGAGAAATGCCTTGGGGCCAGCCCGTGGCACCCGGAGCGAGTCCAGAGCTATTTAACATCTTAGCTAATGATCTGGAAGAGGGATAAACAGAAAACTAAAGAGAGATGTCGAAGTGGACATCTGTTGGCTCCGCCTGCCAGGCTCCGGATCTCCCAAAGGAACGAGCTAATAGCACCCAAGTTGTGGCCTGGGACACAAGCCCTGGCCCAGACCAGTGGGAAAAGTCTAGGTGGCACAGGCCTGTCACCCCAGCATTCTAGGCGGCTAAGGCAGGAGGAACATAAGTTGGAGCCAATCTGGGCAACTTGGTGATTTAGTGAAACCCTACCTTAAAATCAAAAAAGAAAACAATGGGTTGAAGATGTAGTTCAGTGAGAAGGCCTGAGGCTCAATCCCCAGTGCCATCCAAAAAAAAAAAAAAGAAGAAGAAGAAAGAAAGAAAGAAAGAAAGAAAGAAAAAAGAAAAAAGAAAGAAAGATAAGGTAAGACAGATAAGGTATTCTAACCCCCTCATGAAGTACGGGCAAGTGACCCACGCTGGCCCCCCAAAAAATATTCTCTTTCAGGAATTTGAATCTTAAGGAGACTCTCTATCTATCTATCTATCTTTTTGACAAATTCACTGAACCATTGAGCATCATACTGCAGTAATATATATAAGTTACACACACACACACACAGACAGACACACACACACACAGACACACACACACACACACACACACATATTTTCCTGCTACCTAGGCGATCCTCAGGTCAAGATGCATCCTGGCTTTTTTTTCTTTCTTTACCCTTTAAATTAAATATGCTTCTTTTATTTTCCCATGAGATTAGTCAATCCCTGTCATTTTCTATGAACCAAAAAAAAAAATTTAAAAAACTTAAACGGTAACTGACATGAGCTTCTACAAAATCAGCAGTACACATTCAATTTATCTGACTCTTCATTAATTCTCAACATATTTTTCACACAGTACCATGAGAAATGCCACCACAGATAAGGCTAGATACTTAAAACTCATAGTGTTTAGATTCAACTTGAAGAAAAGTCACACGGACATTTTTCTTGGAAGAAGAAATGTATCCTATATTCATACACTAAAATAAATCACTGTTTGAAACAGATGTGAAGGCAGAGAATTCAATAAGAGATTGTAAAGACATGAGGCACTTTCGTGTGTGTGTGCGTGCGTGTGTGTGTGTGTGTGTGTGTGTATGGTGTGTTGTTTTTGGTTTTTGCTTATTTTCTTAGTTGAGGGTCTCACTGTCTTGCCAAGGCTAGTCTCAATCCCTGTGCTCAATCAATCTTCCTGCTTCAGCTTCCCAACTATCTGGGACCACAGCAGCACACCAAGATAGGGTACTTCTCGGTGCAGCAACAGTTTTACTGGGGCAAAGTATAGCAGACATGGTAGGGCATGAGGATCACATTGTACCTCTGTGGCACACTGTCTAACCTTTGAGGTATTAATACAGATCTTGTTTAAAGAGAGAAAGACAATAAGTCCAAAAGACTTTGGAGAAATGTCATGAAAGCATATCTAGTACCTCAGGATACAGGAATGATACTCACAACACACTCGTTCTGTTTCCCAGCAGCCCCGCTCTCTGGGGTGGAAAGGCCACCATATTGAGGCTAAGAGCTGCTTCATGCTGAACAGCCTTATTTGCTGATTGTAAAGCACTCGGCCACTCAGATTCACAGTAGAAAGAGTAGACTAAGGGAGAGGCTGGGCCACATTGTACCCAAGTGGATGTTCTCTCTGTCAAACACCTTACAGCATGTCCTTGACAATCCATCGACATGTTTTGGGGGCCAGAAGGAGAAAGTTGCCTTCCACCAGCTAAAAAAGCTAGTCTCTTTTCAGGGAGAATTTGCAAGGAAGGAAGAATTTATTCTCAGTGCTAGAGAGAATCAAGACCCATTTTCCCGCCTACAAGGAACTAGGGACACTATCCCTTTTGTTCTTTCCTTCCAGAACCTACACACAATGGCTTGCAGGATGATAGAGAGTAGCCAGTGTCACATTCCAATTGGTGTTTTCAAAAGATAGATTCAAAAAAGGGCTATGTAGTGCGAGATACACAGGCTGTTCCAAAGGTCACCATACATATAAGAAATGTTAAAAATAAATAAAATATAAAAATATTTTTCAAGATTTGTCATAATCATCGAAATAAAACTAATACTGTGAGGAAAATTGCATAAGCACTAAATTCAAAGTACAGGGTATTCCAAAAGTCACCTGATATGGGAAAAATGAACCAGCTTTTGGGATCCCTATTCTACAAGGATAAGACATCTAGGATAAGACATCAATCACAGTCCTAACAGATAACAGGCGGCAGCTCCAAATGAAGAGACTGAGGAAAGTTCAAGGACAGGATGATGGACAAAGGGATGACTAAGCCCAGAGAACTACCTAGGGTCCATACCACCCTGGGTGGCAACTGTGCACCGTTACCGCCAGTGGCTGTCCACAGAGGAAAGGCAAGATAATGCAACCTGGCAGTTGCTGAGCCTGTGAGGGGTCACCCCAGTGGAGCCACGGCCTATGGAAGAGGAAGACAGCCATTTCTAACTCACAGAATAATAGGGAGAGAGAGATGCCTTCCACCGCAAACCCCACCATATCCAGAGAGCTCCTGAAGTGGTCTGCGAGGCTCAGCCTCATGAGGACCAAAAGAGAGTGAAGGCAACACAAAAGGGAGGTAGAAGGGAAGACAGGTGAACATGTGCCCCTGTCCATGTTGCTACCTACACCTCTGTCTCACACATGGTAACTTTCCAGAGTCGTCCTCCAAAGCATGATGCTCTTTCTAAACCTTCCCTTTCTGCATCTGATTTTCATACACACTCGAAATGTTAATCTGTACTCTTCTTAATTTCTACAGTTATGTGATCAGGGCAGAGGTTACAAAGTGACATTTTCCTATGTTCCGCCATCCATACCCAGGCAGAGACATGGAACTCATCTGCCTTACGACTACAATCACAAAAATATGAAGACAAAAACAGAAATGCTAACTAACCCAGGACACCTCAAAGGACATCTGTGTTTCAACAAATGAAGGGTGGAAGCCAAGCATCCTTTAAATGTATGCAGGATGATCCAAACACATGGTTAATATTCAAATTTTTTTAAAAAGTAATACAATAAAAGACCCATGGCCATTAATCACCTTCCCCAAACACTCCCTTGTCACCTCAAACATACTTATCTCTTTGTTCTTGCCACTTTCTGAAACAGTTCTAGAAATCCCCTTTTGTGGAATGTCTTTAATTGTGTTGTCCTGGCCACCTCCATGTCCTGAGTCAATTCAAACATTTACCTCTCACACCCACATCACTTCAAGGAGGAGCCAGAGGTTGTGCAGTGCCAGAGCTGGTAAATAAGGTAGACAAGGACACACCGTCACGTTCCACAGCCTGCCTCTGGGCTTTCCATAGGAAAGCATTCACTCCATAGTAGCAGCATTCACTCCATTTCTGATCATACCTCATGAAGATGCTCACAAAGGGGACCTTCAGAACTGCTTCCGAAAGTGGCAAGGACCAGGAGACACGTGAGGCTGAAACAAGGGAAAAGATTCTGAGGAAGATTAATGGCAATGTGTCATTCACTGTAATGCTTTTTACACATTTAAACACTTTGATCACACCTCATACACCTGAAACAGAAATCTTCCTGACAGTAGATGACAATTTTTTTTTTAAGATGGCTGAAGCAGTAGCACTGTCTCTGACCAGAGTGCTGACTTCCTCTTGGGTTGTCTGTTCTTCGAGGACAGCTTTCAGCACCTCCCGGGTTCTGACCACGGAGCACGTCCGAGGCCGGACAGAAGCTGGACCCTACTCTCAGCTTCTGTGAAGCCCCACACTCTGGAGCATGACCAAGCAGAAAGAATGAGAGAAAATTAAGGAGTAATTTAGGAACACAGTGTTGGAAGAGGCTCTAGCAAAACGAGAGCAGTTATGTCACGAAAGTACTGCAAAAGAAACTAGGACAGCTGCCACTTCTGCTTGCTGACAGAATCTTCAAAGCCTGCCTTTGTCTTCTGATTTCCACCATTTTGAAAAGGAGCATGTGTTTGGCTCAGCAGGCCAGATGGATCTTTCTTCTACTTTCTTTCTGCCTTGACAGGGACACCAGGAGATGTTTTATAGAACTTCACTCACCACCCTCTACCACCTCAGCCTCACCCTTATGAGAAGGGTCCTGAGTAGACTCGCTTATGGGAGGGTCCCACCAACACACTGAACATCTGCCTTAGTTACCTCTCACTGCTACGAGAGAATACCCAACATCCACAACATAGGAAAGATTTACTTCAGCCCACAGTTTCAGATGGTCTCAAGTCATTTCACTCATGGGAAACTGGCAGCACATGGCCGCAGCTTAGCTGGAGGAAGCTGTTCACATCACGGAAAGGAGGCATACACAGGACACCAAGGCAAAGAGTTAGCAGATGCCCTGCCAGTCACGTCCCAGTGAGCCCCTTCTAGGTCAAGATTCCGTGTCCTGCCCTCTCCAGGGTAAGCTCCAGCGATCTACCCCTTCCAGGTCACCCACCCACTAGCCCACCACATCCTTGTAATCCACCATATGCCCATAGTCCACAATATCCAAATGCATGAGCTTTCAGGGACATTTCAGATCTGAACCGTCACAATGCCTATCTCTTAAGATCGTAAAACCAACCCAGCCCAAAAGCTATCTCCCTTGCCCTCTAATTCCCGTCTGTTAAAATGCAACCCTTCAGAAATCATTTTCAAAGCTATTTAAAGCCATTAATAGTGAGATTTTGATGAGCTAGTTCAAAGTCAGCACTAATGACCTGTTGATGATTTTAATGGTTCTTGTAATACGTACTGTGAATGACCTATTGTTAAAACAGAGGATGACCGGCTTTTACATCAATCCATTAACTCTTCATTTCTCATCATTCTTTCCAAATTAAAATATTCCTTTCTTTCAGTTTGAATAGTTCATGAATAGACCAAACAGAGGTGCACAGAGAAGAATACACTTTAGTGACTGGCACCCTGAGGAGGCAAAGGAAGAGGCGGCAGTGCAGGCCTGGAGTCCCAGCACTCTAGAAGGCTGAGACAAGAGGATCACAAGCCCAAGGCCAGTCTTGACAACTTAGCAAGACTCTACTCAAAATCAAAAATAAAAATAGGCTGAGGATATAGCTTGGTGCAGAGCACCGCGTCATTACTGTACCCACCTACCCATCCCTAATAACAGAAAAAGCAAGAGATTTTGATACAATGGAAAGGAGGAGAGAGGGATACAATGGAAAGAGAAAAGAAATCCAGCAGGGACACTCTCTGACAGGGGACAGGGACAGGAATTTGTATATTCAGAACTCAAATGGTGAGAAAGTACCAGAAATAGATGGAACGAGCCAGAATCTCTATGGAGCCACACCTATCTTAGCCAGACACACTCAACTGCAAACATCCAGCCCTGGTTTGCAAGTGTCACTGCCAGATTCCCAGTCATGTTCCCAGTTTAATCCCACGGCGACTGACTCCTGCCTGTTGTTATACCCATAAGTCACCTAAACAACACACATTCCCTTTCACTTTCTCCCCCAGGAGCAGCAGCAGCAGCAGCTTCTCCAGCCAATCAAGGGCTCCAAGACCTTCCGTACCAGCAGTTCCCCAACACCATCCTGCCCTTTGGTGGGACCAACAATTAACAGCAGAAGCATCAAGGACACACTACACAAATGACCTAAATCAGAGACTTTCCCTCATCCTTGGCTCTGCCGGTGTTGTTAAAAAGACAAATTTACAGGAAAAGGCATTTCAGGAGGCATCAATGTGTAAAGAAATTCATGAGACAGGATACATGGCTCAGAGCACCTGGGCAAAAGGTAGAAAGATGGAAAATAATATTCACAGGAAGGAAGACCACCTAGTATCTCAGCCCGTCAGAGGATATTGAGAACACGTCCTGAGCGAAATCACACAGCTGGAAGCAAGGCAAGGCATGTCGGTGATATGAGACTTCAATTACTGACACATGCCAGAAGTCTAATTCTTTTAAAACAGGGCATTTGATTTTTTCTTTTTCCTTCTCATACTAGTATTTCCCCAAAGATCAAGAAGTCTTTGAGGAGAGCTATTATCCAGAGCCTAATTTTGCCCTTCCCGAAAACTCTGTTCTGAGCTTAGTGGTATAAACCTGTAATCCTGACACTCTGGGAGGCTGAGGCAGGAGGATCCAAAATTTGAGCCCAACTCAGTGACTGAATGAGACATTGCCTCAAAATGATAATAAAAAGTGGGCTGGGGATGTAGCTTATTTCAAAGCCCTTTGTTCTCTCCCCAGTGCCACAAAAATATAAAAATAAAATTTATAAAAAGAAAGCCCTAGGAACAACTGGCTTTTTTCTCCTGTGTAATGGCAGAAAATAAATATTTAACGTTCTGTGAACCACGTGGCCTGTGCCCCTGTCACAGCAACTGAGCTTTGTCTTTCTAGGGCAGAAGTGGTTATGTATGGCACACGAACCTGGCATGTCCAGCCTGTAGCCCACCATTTTTTGCCATTTGATTTTTTAAATTACAATACAAAAATTTTAAAAGAAAGTTTGGTACTTACAAATGTATATTAACTGCATCTTATATTCTGCATATGGATCAAGATAGTTCCTCTTCACACACACACACACACAAAAAAAAAAACAAGGGCAAAAAAGAAAAGTTGAGCCCAGAGTGGACACACCCGAATTGTAAACAAATATATATGGTTCTATTTTGATAAAACTTTATTTACAGAAACAAAAACAAAAACTCGCATTTGCCTGCGGGATA
The DNA here is from genome assembly GCA_004027205.1 of Ctenodactylus gundi. NCBI lineage: Eukaryota > Metazoa > Chordata > Mammalia > Rodentia > Ctenodactylidae > Ctenodactylus > Ctenodactylus gundi. The sequence goes on from PVKB01002910.1 coordinate 183,515, forward strand.
CAATTAGTGAACTGTAGCTCCAAATGGCCACATGAAACGAAGGATATTCCCATGAGACAATGGTCACGTCCCCCAAGAGTTGGTCATAACTAAGAAAATGGCTACTATGGAGAATCAGGGGTGTGATTTAGTGTGCTATCCTCTGAAAGAAAATAAAAAATAAAGTTGCGTCTACAGGCACTTCTATAAAGGCAAAGTGATTCAAAAGAGAAACGCTGTGCTAAATGCTTTCCTTCTGGTGTGTAGCAGCTGACAACCTTAACACAGAAACATTTAAAGGCGACAATATGGATCCCCAGAAAGTTCTATGATAAAATCGGATTATACAACCAAGTACATAGCAGATAAGGGTACAGTCATAATATACAAAATTAGGACAGTTATAAAAACACAAAGATAAACTTGTGAGAAAGTGGCCGAGGCTTAGGGGACAATGGTAAAGGCTTATTAAAGCCATGTTCAAAAGAAAATGACCCAGGACGGGATGGAAAGAGCTTTGAGTAATGATAGAATGCTGGAGGATGAGAGAGCGAAGGCCAAGGCGCTCAACTTTCATCCTCCTTTTCATCTCTTCCACCAAGGAGAATTGAAAAGGTTGAAGCAAACACGGTTAAGATGAAACTGAAGCCCCATGTGGGGAAGAAATAGTAGAAAAGAAGTCACTTAAAAAATCAGGCAGCTGTCCCAGGACAGAGGCAGGAACTCGACAACGGCTAACGTGTACTGAGTTAAGACATGTTGAGCATCATGCTGAGCACTTCGTGTACACTGACCTGGTCCCAAAACAACACACGTAGAGTATGTATAATAACTAAGGGATTAAAAAATTTATCCAAGTTCCCAATGAGCAAGTTCAAAGCTAGTTCCTTTTTTTTTTTTCTTTTTGAGACCAGGTCTCACTCTGTAGCCCAGGCTAGCACTGGACTCAGTGCTGGGATTACAGACATATGCATCTATGCCCAGCTTTATGTGGTGTTGGGGAATTGAACTCAGGGCCTTGCACTTGCAAGGCAAGCACTTTAACCACTGTGCCATTCCTCCACCTCCTCAGAGGTAGTTCTTGAACTGAGAGGTGTCAAACATCGAAGTCTTGCTTTTAATCATATAAGATTACCATATGGTATGTATATATACCAATTCCCCAAATTGAATGTAATTATAATGTATTGCAGATGCATACAAATAAAAAGAATAATTTTAAGGGAAAAAAGATACTTAACCTGAAGATTGCTAAAAAATTAGCATCAATAATAATTAAATTGTGTTGAATAAAAAGGTACTCTAAATTGAAACTGAAATATACTGTAATTTCTAAACAAATTATGGTGAATTCTACAAAGTGCGATCAGTTTTTATACATAAAGACTCAAAGAAAAGCTTGAAAGCATAAAACTGAATAAAGGGTGGTATTGAGAAAACTAGAATGGTGTGGACACCAGGACTCAGCCAGTACAGGTTCGCCACTGGCCTGCTTCTGCCTGAGGCCTGCCCAATTGCCAGTGAGTGTCCTGATTACATAGTCTCAGCCTATCTCCACCCAAGTCAGGAAGAGCCAGGCCGCACATTATGCCCAAGAAGAGCTTTCCCACCAGTGCTCGCTATCTCAAAATCATCCCCCGCCACATGCCAGGTATCACTACATGAGTCTGAATGAAACCCAAGAGTCCAGGGGAGTGTCAGGTTTCCGCTTGCCTCCATATCCCACCACCTCTGGGCAGCGGGCTCAATGACCTAATAAGGCTCATCCCCAAATTCCACATTAGTGGTGCAAATCTGACTTTTGCCATGTATACGCAGTCTCCAGGCCTAAATGAGCTCTTCCTTTGTCTGTTTGTGCGTGTATGTATGTATGTGTATGTGCATGTGTGTGTGGTGTATGTGTGTTGTACTGGGGATTGCTCTCATGGCCTTCACATGAGCCATATCTCTAGGCCCCTAGCCTTTTTTCTTTTGAGACAAGGTCTCACTAAGTTGCTAAACTGCCCAGGCTGGACTGGAGCTCGTAATCGTCCTGCCTTAGCCTCTCAGAGTACTGGGATTACAGGCCTGTGCCACCTAGATTGATTTTTGATCAATTTCTTCAACTGCTAAATGAAGCAATCTGGAAAATGCTTGGTTATTATGATAGTTTCTGGTGATGGTTACTGAGAAAATGCATCTTCACCTACTCTATATGGCACAGACAGCCAGGCCAGGTGGCACAGGCCTATAATCCCAGCACTCTGGGAAGATAAGGCAAAAGGATTGCAAGCTCAAGCCCAGCCTAGGAAACTCAGCAAGTCTCTGTCTCAAAATAAATAACAACAACAAATAAAAAAGATCTGGAAATATAGTCTAGTGTGAAGGTCCTGGGTTCTATCCTAGCACTGTAAAAATACATATGTGCATAAATGCTACAACATATTAAAGTATTAATGATTTTTAAGATATTATCACTTTTTTTTCAACATTTTGTTTTACTCTATAACCTCTGCAGATAGGATTCTACTAGACTGGCGATTCAGAGAAATGTTGCACAGATATGGAGTTTGGGTTTCAATGGTGCATTGAGAATTTTGAGACTGTTACAGAGAAGCGGGCCGAATAACAGGGCACACAAGGAGACTCACAGCTAGGTCAGAGGAACAAACCGAGGCTGTATTTATATATCAGCAATTTATAATTTATACCCACTCACTCCCACAAAATCCACACAGCAGGTAACACATTTATTATTGAGTTGGACGAAAGCATAGGAATTTGTTTCTAACAGGATGACATCAAGCCCTGAATGACAGAATCTGGACCCCAGAAAGACTTCGGCAAGTCACACCACAAATGGAGTACAACAGTGGCAAAAACTGGGTTCTAAAGACTCAGAGCTCAGTGGAGCCCAGTGGTGCTCACCTATGATCCCAGCATCGTGCAAGTCTGAGGCAAGAGGATCACAAGTTCGATCCCAGCCTGGGCAACTCAGCAAGATTCTCTGTCAAAATAAAATATAAAAGCTGGCTGAGGGTGTAGCTCAGTGTGAAGGCCTTGGGCACAATCCTCAACCACACACACACACACACACGAGCTCTTAGATGAAAATATCAATCAGAAGTCCCATGTAACTCAGGCCTAGTGATATAGACCTGAAATTCTAGCACTCCAGGAGACTGAGGCAGAAGAACTTCAAGTTCAAGTCCAGGCTGGGGAACTTAATAACCTAGTCCTGTCTCAAAATTAAAAACAAAAATGGGTTAGGAGTGTAGCTCAGTATGGAGGCCCTGGGCTCAGTCCTCGGTACCAGAAAAACAAAGCAAAACAAAAGTTGCATGTGATTGTCAGAAAAAATAATCACCTTAGTTGCAGTAACGAACATAGACCATTTGGAGTGAGGGAGATCATTTTTCTAGTGTACTCCAAATGGGGCAGATCAAACAGGGAGTAACTCTGCTCAATTTTGGGCATCACCTAGAGACTCATAAGATCTTTTAGTGGTGGTGTGATCAAGAAAAAAAATTTATGAAGTTATACCACCTTAGGAACAGTTGAAAAACCAGTGTGAACAGGGTGTACAAAAGCCCGCAAGAACTGTGCCTGCATCTCCTACCAGCTGCTGGGCACTACCGACTCATACTCTACTCCCGCCCTCACCTCACCTGCAACTGCTCCTACGCAGCTTCCAGAATGATCCCAGATCACAAAGTCCAACAGCTAATTTACCCTCTCATTCTCCACTGTCTGAGTTCGACAGTGCTGACTGTCCCCTATTGACTTCTTTGCAAGTTTCAATGACCCTGCAGTAGTCCAGTTTCTTCCTCCTTCAGTGGCCCATCCTATCTATTTCTCCTTCTTTCCATAACTTGTGAAAGAGGAACGCTCTGGAGCCATGATCTGACTTTTCTTTCTAAGCTACGTAGGCTTACCCCTAAGCGGTCACTTCCATGTACATCTCTGCACGGGCGGCTTACGAAATCTTTATCTTTTCAAACCTCAAGGCTCAAATGGACTTCTAAATTGGAAACATGCGGAACTAATTCCAACCAGAAACGCTTCATGTTCCTTGGAGCCAACTGCTTCTGTCTTCTTTCTTCTAGTCTAAAAAAGCCTTTCTAGAATCTTAGTGCCTGTGTTTACATTGTATATTGTATCCAGCAGGCACTTTGTGTTTTTTAAGGGGAACTGAATTGAACTGAAATGAATAACTTATTCAATGAAGAGAGAGGACAGAACGGGCAGTGATAAAGACAGAAAGGAGGCATATTTGGACTCCAATGCAAAAGAGAATGTTTAAACAACTGTCACTCTCTCCTTAAGTAGTGATCTTGCTGTCTCTTCACATATTCAAGTATGAGAAGAATGGCCACCTAAGAAAGGTGTGCACAAGGGCTCTTGCATTAGATGAAAGGTGGGACAAGACAACGCCTAACACCCAAGTTTATACTCGTTAATTTTCAGAGACGTGGAAGAAAATAAGGAATAGGAAAGTGTCACTGGTATAGTCTTATTTCACGGGAGGGGGATGTCAGGGTCCAGGAAAGGGTGAAACAAGCCTGGACACACGGGTCATCTCATTGCACCACCTCCCCCCCTTTCATAACCCTTAACACACCTGTACACAGGGAGATGGTGATTTGAGGCAAATATGCACCTCTACCTCCTCAGAGCCAGCTTTGAATAAATCCTTCTTCCTTTTTACCAAAACAAATGGCCTCTTTCGATTTGGTCAGTGGCAAGCAAAGGAATCTGAGCATATGGGCCTGAGTGTCCAGTAACACTGAGGCAATACACATAGCCAAGGTAGGTGTTTATTGGTGAAAAAAAAGCAGAGAACAAAGACGTTAGATCTAAAGGTCAGTTCAGGACTCAGGAAGGGTTTTGGACTGAAGCATGTTGGGAAGCAGCAGAGGGGAAGACAGTAATGACAGGAGGCAGCCCAGGTATAAGGAAGGCCCACGGGCTCAGCACCCTGGATCCGTGGCAGCTGAATTAGTCCACAAAAGCCTAAACTCTGACACCAAGAGAAGGTGTGTATTGAACTAGCAGAAAGGTAGAAAACTCCAGGCACAGATCTCTGCAAACAGTCTGTTTTGTTTAGGTTTTTTGGAAGTCCCCCTACTATAATAGACATTTTGTGACTGAAATAAACTGGAGTGTAACATGGGAGAGAATTCCTGAGGGAAGGAGGATGGGACTGTCCCTCTAGGATGCCTCTGCAAAGCTTCTACCAGAAAGAGTCAGGCCAGTTCAGGGAGAGAGTTCCAGAACTGGGAAGGAACCAGACATGTTAATCAGAATCCAATAAGTTGGGAGAAGTCTGGTTTTAAACTAAGCAGGAAAAATCAGGATGAAGTCAGAAGCAGTCAACTCTTAGGACCACAGAAGCCTCACTTCTGTGTTTCTAACTTCCTGGATCAGACAAGGACAAAGTCTTCACCATGGAGAACCCTGACCTTGTTGGTGCTCCAAGATGACAATAAATGTTGTATTCAAAAGGGTCGAAGGGGAAGACAGGCACAGCTCCTGCTGCACTGCCCCTTCCCCATAGCATGGGCTCTCACCCGGCTCCTTGGTCATTTTCCCTTCCCCAAATTCCCTTACCCAGGAGAGCTAATAATAGCCTAGTCTCTGGCCTTTTAGCTACTCATCAGCTCCTGTTGAGCTTCTTGCTGTCTTCCTGCCAGTAACTTACTGTAACTTAATGTCACTAAAACACTAAGACCTGAAAGATGCCTCTCTTCCCTTGGACAGCACTGTCTATCCAGTCAATTTAATGTCACTGCCATTACCCTCTTTATTGGTCACTACTTGAACTACACGGCCAGCGGATTCATCTAACAACAATTTGAACCATTTTCTAGCTAATTATCTACTGAACAGCCATTCCCTTGGCCATGTATGTGGTGCACACCCACCTGAATAGTCTTACATTCACAATTCTGTTCTGATTTCACCCTCGACTCTACTTACCCTGCCTTCCCAAATGCAACCATTGTCCATCCCCTGGCACAACCAGTCAGCACTGCTACCTCTGCAGAAGGGCTGGAGTAACTAGCCAAAGCAACTAAGGCTCAAATATGAGCCCCTCACCCTGCAGAGGAACTGGAAAGTGAATCAAGAAAGGAAAGCCAGGCCTGGTGATACAGGCCTGTAATCCCAGCAGCGCAGGAGGTTGAGGCAGGAGGATCACAAGTTCAAGCCCAGCCTGAGCAACTTAGCGACATGGCAAGGCCCTGTCTCAAAATCAAAACTAAAAACTAGGCTAGGGATAGAGCACAGTATGAAGTCTCTGGACTGGATCCCCAATGCCACACACACAAAAAAAGTTGAAGTCTCAAGGCGGCACTAGACCGCGAGAACTAAACAGGAATCTTTAGGTTACACAGCTCCTGACTATTAAGTTCTCCAGACCCCACGGAAAGCGACCTAATGTGTGCCAGATCCCATGGACAGAGAAGACAGAGCTATCTGCTTTGATAAAGCCTGGCTTGGCAGAGTAGCTGATCTTCATACAGCCACAGGTTAATCCAGTCATGAAGGCAAAGCCTTGATGGTCTCTAAAAGCCCAAGTGTCACACCTCTCTTCTAATATCTCACAGCGGGAGCTGAATTCCATCAAGACTTTTAAGGAAACACACCATATTCAAATCACAACTCTTCCCAGGCTCTTCCTGAATGTCTAAGTCTCCCGGTGTAATGTTCCATTTATAGTTTTCTTCAAAATCAGAAGCTACCCAATATCTAAATTGCCAGAAGTTTACATCCAATTCTCTCATTTTCAGAAACTAACTGCAGACTTAAATAATGTAGTTTTCATATACATTACTTGATGTTTCTCACAATAATCATTCAGATTGGATATGATAGGCATTATGACTCTTGTTTCAGAATTAATGAAATAGAAGCTTAGAAAAGCAGCCAAGCCTGATAGAACAGCCTGAGCAATTCAGTGACTTAGGGAGACCCAGTCTCAAAATCAAAAATAAAATGGGATGGGGATGTTGTGTGCAGTGTAAAGGCCTTGAGTACAATCTTGAGTGTCACAAAAGAAAAAGAAGAAAAAAAATAAAGATGGGTTAAGTAGTGATTTTTAACACAGACTGGAACCCAGTGGTCTGCCTGCTACCCACCAGTGCTTCTGCATTAGCAATCCTCCCCCTAGCTCCAGCTTCACACACCCTTTCCTCCACAGGCCACCAAATGGGTGCAGCATGGTGGGAAGACAGACCCAAGCATCTTGATCATAAATTGCAACTCATTATGGATGAGCAGTCAACATCCCAATCAATAATCATGGCTGAGTCCCGACTCCTGGCTTCCACCCATGAGTAATACCCACCAGCGCTCTGTAAGAAACATGGCTTTCTGTTCTCATGTTACTGAAACCAGGCGTGCTCACATATCCCATCTCCTGCTCATCTGTCAAAGCAGCTGTGAGCAGCAGCCAGAAAAGTGTCTGCTCTGGTCCTCGACTAGGTCTGCGGACAAAAATCGCAACCAGCAGCAGCTTGATGTCGTATTCCTCCTGTCCTTGCCTCACCTGAATGGATGAAATACTTGCTCACATTTGCCCTCCAAAGAACAGACCCAGTGTGTTATGGTGAAAACCTGGGCTGTCTCCCAAAAGCCTCATGTACTCAGAAGATGACTGGATTGCAGGGTCAACACCATCTTTAGACCAGAATTAATCAAGTGGATTAATCCATCAATGATTTTCTGTGCTCCTAGGAGGTGAAGCCTGGTTGGAAGGGATGGATCACTGAAGGCATGGACTGGAAGCACATATCCTTGCCCCCCACCCAGTGCTCTTCAGTCTCTGCTTCCTGCCCACAATGGGATGAACAGCTTTCCTGCACCTAGGCCCGATGCAGAGCCCTTCCACCACCACCAGCCGAACATGAACGAGCTGACATCTCTGAACTGTTAGCTACAACAAACCATTCCACCCTTAAGCTACGGACGTAGAGTAGTATGTCCCAGCAGTGAGGAAGCGATTACGTCACAAAGTAAGAACAAATAGCCAGAACTCCGGGTACACTCCCATGGGGGTGATAAAAGGAATGAATGCAACAGAGATGAGAAAGCACACAAAACCATGAAGCCGGGGTTGGGAAGAGCCACCACCGAAAGCCCGGCTCTACCTTCACTGTTCCAAACACTCATGGCTGTGTCCAGGGACAACTCATAATTCCCCTGGAACACACAAATCTTGAATACACATGATAGTTAGCAAGAGTATACTAACACAGGACTCACTACACTACTTAACCTCACACCAACTTCAGAACACGATACGGCCACAGCTTCTGGGGAGTCCTGTACCAGGAATCATTCTCCCTTTCCAAACCCTTTGTCTCTTCTAGAGAGGAGGGAAGCATCTGATCTATGGTAACAGTGATACTGAATGAAATTCTCAGAGCATTAGCTACCATTAAGAAGTACACAGCTTAAAAGCAGGAATCTTGAGTTGGACTGCCTGGGTCAGAATGCATCAGTTTCCTCACTTCTAAAACTACATTGATGATAATCATTATTTTATGGTACTGCTGTGACAATGAAAATAAATCCTACATAGAAAATAAATTCAAACAAGCCCCATGCAAAGTAAATATGCCGTATGTGCTAGCTATATTATCGATCAGGATAAAGGTAAATGGAAAGGTTCTCTTTCTGCCATGATGGAACGCCTAGTTGCAGACTAGTCCTCCTACAACAAACAACTATAGAACTGGGCAAAGTATATAAGGCAACTCTTTATAGGCAGTGAACAAGAAGTGGCGCAAGACTGAGGTAACATCAGACTCACGAAATCAACCTATTTTCATCCTAGCTCCTCTGACTAGAGTCCAAGAATAACACAGTGGCCACACTACACTGAGGGCACAGGGCAGAATGCTTGGCTAGAATCTGCAGGGTAGAATACGAGAAAGATTTGTGCAAAAAAGACACCAGAAGTCCAAGGTGCGATCTGCTAGGACTCTGGCTGAGGTCTGGGTCATATATGCTCAGAGCAGAACACCCAAGATTTTCTAGACAGCAGCCAGTACTTGGTTGAATTGAATAAAATAAAAAATAAAATTTAAAAAAAGAGAAAGCAGAGTATGCATTAAACACTGGTGAAGAAGGAAAAGTGCTAGGACCTGCTGGAGTCCGGCTCTACCAAACAGCAATCTTTTTTCAAATCTTGTTGATACTTCTAACATTAATCTGAGACACAAGGTATGCCACATGTCAGGATTAAGAACTACACTTTAGGATGAAGCCCTACTCTAGGCATATCCTAATAAACATGAAACCTATTCGAGTTTAGATCTAAAATGTTCCCCCAAAGTTTCATGTGTTTGGGAGATGATCAGATCATGGTGGCACTACACACACCAGTGGATTCATTATCAATTTAGTAAGTGAATGCACTACTAGGAGGTACAGCCTAGTTGGTGGTGGGTCCCTGGGGACATGACCTCGAAGGGCATACTCGTGTCCCTGGTTCCTGCTTTCCTTGTCTGCTTCTGGGCCGCCACCGGATGTGAAGCTGTCCTCCGCTCTGCCTTTCACCATGCCCTTTCTGTCTTGGAGTCAGCTGACTATGGACTAAATCCTCCAAAAACCTTGAGCCACAGTAAAACTCTCCTTTGAGTGTAGGTGTTGGGTATTATGTCCAGTGACAGGAAAGCAACTAAAATACCAAGTTAGTGGGCTCATGCTATGGCTTTTCCATAGATATAGACTAAGAGAGCATAAAACCTAGCCGGCACAAGTTCGAGGCGACCCTCAGCAAGATAAATCAAGAATTTACTTTCCCAAGGAAAACAACAGATTCAGATTCTCTGTTGCATGTTATTCAAAATGTATCGTATTCAACCAAAATATCACAAATACAAAAGAAAACAGGAAAGGAAATTCAGATTTTGGACATGGCATGTGAAAACTTTAGCAATGAGCAGTTATCATAAATATATTAAAAGCAATAAAGGATGTGTTCAAACAATTAAAGGAAAATATTGTCTTAATAAGAGGACAGAGAGAAACAGCAGAACAATAAAAATTACCCAAAAAGAGGCAAATAAAAGGTCTAGAACTAAAAAGTATGATAAATAAAAATTTAAATATTGCTATATGGGCTTAACATCAAATTAGCGATGGCAGAGAGTTGGTGAACTGGAAGACATATTAATAGTATCATGGATCTATTCTTTTTTTTTTTTAATCTTGGTTCTTTCCCTAGAGAGAATTTCCCAACTGCAGCAAAATTATCTAGACTTTAAGCACAGTACAGAAATTAAAGGAGGGGGAGACGGTAGGAGAATGAAAAAGCTGTACACTGATAGTTGGCATAACACACATGCAAGTGGAGTTCTAAAGATGAGGAAAGTGCAATAGAAGCAGACAAAAAAAAACTTCTTAAGTACAACGAAAAACATAGAATCACAGCAAACCTCAAGACAGATTAATATAAAGGGAATCACATCTGTTTACAGCATAAAATTCGAAAACCTAAAGCTAAAGAGATGTTCCTAATGCAGACAGCAAGAAGAAGAAGAAGAAAAAAGACATTACAAGGATACCTATGGAACCATGTGCTGTTGGGAGGTGGCCCTAGCTGGAAGGGGCAGATGCTTGGGGCTTGACCTGCAGGGACTGTGTAAACTTGCTGCGGTTGGGGGGAGGCACCCAGGACACAGCTTCCAGGTGCAGATGATTGACTTACAGGCCAGGAAATGAGAGAAGAGCACCCCTCCTAGTGTGCAGGCTCAACTGGCATGCGGAACCAAGTAAAGGAAGAAAGAACATTGTTGCAGCTTCTTCTTGGGAAAGGTCTGGCCCTTGAGAGACTAGAGCCATCGACTGCCTTCTCTCTGACGTGGCTTTCCATCTGCAGTGCTCTGAAGAGCTCTTCTCAGACCAGAACATGTGCTTTCATCATTGCTGGTCCCTGAATGGGCTGTGTGAGACCTTCTGAGACTGTGAGCTAAAATAAATCTTTCCTCCCTTAAGTTGTAGATGTCAGGTATTCTGTCCCAGCAATGAACAAGTAACTAAAACAGGAACCAATGGAAAAGAAGGATGCTGGTAATAGAGAAGATGTATACAATGAAAGTATGTTATTTGCAAGTGTGAAAATACTACACATAAATCCAGGTATATTGTTCAATTAATATTGTTCAGCTAGCAATTATGATAAAAATTAATAGATTTTAAAGCCCATCTCAAAAGTATGTAACTGGCTTTATCTCTGTTTTGAGACAGTATTTCAATTACCATTCAATATTATTATCATTCACCTACATCTACATTATTAATCCTCAAATTATCTGAATCTAGTTTCTAAAATTCTTCAATACATCTGGGGAAGTTATAAAAAATTTACAAACTATGCTTTGAATCCAAGGAACATTCCTTGACAAAGTGCACAGAATATAAAAGGTCAGAGTGTCTCAAAGGTCACCACACATATAACAACATTAAAAGCATAAAACATAAAAATTTGTTTTGGGATTCATTTGTTACAGTATTTGAAATAAAACTAATGCTATGAGAAAAATTATGCAAGCAGTATATCCAAAGTATAAGGTGACCCAAAAGGAAACATTTTGAAGAAAGAAAGAAAGAAAGGAAGGAAGGAAGAAAGAAAGCAAGAAAGCAAGCAAGCAAGCAAGCTCCGAGGACACCATGTAAGGAGTTTGGCTGAGCCTTTGTGCAGCCTCGAGATGGGAAATAGGAAGTAGCTGCAGTGACCAATGACTCCACAAATCAGTCTCAAGGCCCATTTGGATTTCCATCAGACCTTAAGAATCTGTGGAGAAACCCCACAATTTTATTCCTAACACCAAAGACACAGACAGTCTTATCACTATACATACAACCAAGACCCAATGAACAAGTAGCAGGTCTGCCTTTTGGAAACGTCACCTCCCTTCCCTGATGCCCTGAGACCCATCAGATCTGCAGTGACACATCACTGAGAGCCAACATGGTGAGATTCACCACGCCTGCTTTATGACTTAAGGAGAACAGATGAAAAAAACCCTCACCTTTGAAGAAGCCCAATAGCTCAGCCAGAAGCATTCATCCTCGGCCTTGTCTTTCCTCACCTCTCTATTCACTCTCCAACTCTTCCCTTACACACACACACACACACACACCCGCAAAGACAAAGAGAGCAAAAGACAAAGAACCAAACTACCAAGATGATGAAAGGGGGAAAGAGATTGATTTACGAAGGCGATGCCACAAGTGCAGGGAGGAGACGATGGGGTGGAATAGAGCAGGGCATGGCATGTAGGTTCAGTACCCAGAAACCTAAATGCAACAGAGACTCAGACAGACTACCAGGAGGCATGCCAGGAGGCCTGACAGCTGGAAAGCATCAGACACTCAACAGTGGGAAAGCAGGGGTCGTGGTCTCCCTGGGCAGGGGACAGGGAACAGAGGCAACATGTAGGTTTTTTTTTTTTTGTTTTTTAAAGACAGGGTCTTACTATGTAGCCCCGGCTGTTCCTGAACTCACCATGTAGCTCAAGCTGGTCTCAAACTCAGGGCAATCCTCTTGCCTCACCCTACCAAGTCCTGGGATTACAGGTGTGTGCCACCCCGCCCAGCTGTTATGTGGTACTGGGGGATCAAATCAGGGACCTCCTGCCTCCTAGGCAAGTTTCTAATCACCTAGTGACACCCCAGCCCATGCTACTGAAGTCCTAGGACCACTATGTTAAGTGGATTCTCCTGCAAAGGTAGTGTGCTTTTCTGTATTTGTTCTCCCATTCTCTCTCTCTCTCTCTCTCTCTCTCTCTCTCTCTCTCTCTCTCACACACACACACACACACACACACACACACACACACCCCTCGAACCATCCACCCACTTTCCAACATGAGAACTAGAGCTAAGTGACTCTCTTCTAGGGCCTCCCAAGTCTCCCTAACCCTCACCTCTCCCATCCAGCCTGCCCACACTCCCTTTCTCAGCTTCCCTTCACTTTCTACATTTTGTCCACTAACCATTGTGTTCATGCTTGTGTCCAGAGCACTGTGGGCAGCTCCAGCCCCAGTGACAGCAAACACCCGGCACACGTGGCAGCAGCAGGAGCTACATGGGGAGACTGGGAACTTGCACTCTCCTCGCCTCTTGTGGAAAGTAAAGTCGATTACAGGAATTATCAAAATGACATTGCTAGATACTCAGGATTCACAAATATTTCAATACCTCCTCTTAACTTTAGTACGCTGAAATTGTGTGATGATTCTGTATTGGGCCTTGCCAACATATCTACATATAACTTGTCAGAACAATGGTAGCCACAGTATCTCAACCTGTCTCCTATCACTGGGTTGGAATACATGACATCCACAATTTGAATTTATGTTTCAGAGGGCTCAGTCCATGTAGAGGGGGCCAGCCCAATGGTAGAAGACATGGCAGAGGAAAACAATTCAACAACACCAGGCAGCCAAAAAGATGAGAGAGAAGGGAGAAACCAGGAATAAGGAGGCATCTTTCCAGGTCAGGCTCCAGGGACCACCTCTAACTAGGCCCCACCTCCTATCACTACGTGAACTCAACAACAGACCAATCCACTGGTGAGTAGAGCACCTCATGATCCAATCACCTTCCAACACAGGGACTTCGGGGACATTCTAGATATAACCCATAGCCACAGCGTCCTCCCAAAGAAGCTGACAACCGCAGTCACAGGCATGATAAGGCTGGGTCAGGTGCCAAATCTTGCTTTGAAGATGAACAAACAGACGAGAAAGAAACCAAATGCAGGCCTCACCTCAAATCCCCTACAAGGCAAGGGATTGGGCATGGCTCCTTGTATCTAGGTTTAAAATATAAAGTCCCACATGTAGTTGCGTCCAAGCTGTGCTGTGGCCCGTTGTTTGTCTGCCTTTGTGCTTTTAGAGGGAAGAGGAATGGTGGTGGGCCACCTCTAAAATATATGATATAGTTAATTACATATATGAGCACTGAGACATCTTTTTTAAATGTTTTTCATTACAACATTTTAAAAATCAAGGGCAACGAAATGCAGTTGCAGACTGGATACTCTTGGCAGGAAGATGAAAGAAATCAACTCTGAGAACATGATTGGTTGATTTAGATAATGAGTTGTTGGTCTAGAAAAGTGGAGCTAGGACAGCTCCCAGAGTGGCGGAGGTGAACTGGCCTAACCCACCCTCACATTTGACCCACTAGCTCGCTGTCACCCAGGCATGCAGCACTCAGCACCAGATTCCAGCTGCCAGCATCCTAGGAACAGACGAATAGCATCTCTCTAGATCTACCTGTGTGCTGACCGTGATGGCCCAAGGCTGGAAAACAAGGAGGCATGGGTTTGGGCACTCATCAGGTGGAAGGAGGATGAGGCTCAGCTGTGACTAACTCTCCCGGCAGCTGCAGCGCAGCCTGTTACCAGGGGCTGGCGAAGCTTCAATGTTAGCATGTTACTGCCCTCTCCTGGGCGTGAGGTCACAGCCAACACAGATGTGGGAGTCAGAACTCGATCAAGTTCCTGGGCCCTGGGCCGGTCCATCTTTAATCCACTCTATTATAAACCAACCTTAGTAGTGCGAGCCTGTAGTCTCAGCAATTTAGGAATCTAGTGAGACTCTATTCCTAAAAGTTAAAACTAAAAATGGATTGGGCATTTGGAAGCCCTGGATTCCAGGACCACAAAACAGAAGACATGGCAACAACGACAACATATCCATTATTTTACAAACTTTTGAAGAGAGTTGCCTTCACCACTTCCCACACGAAAACCTCTCTCCTAGTGACCACCATTTTACCTTTCCCGGGAGCAGCAAAGTGGTGGTGGAGGAAAGACTAGAATTGTTCATTGGAGTTGATGAAATGATCGGAGTCCAGAAAATAGTCCAGAACTTCAGAATGTCTGACAGATTTACTTATTTCCTTTGTGGGGGAGGGCACCTGACGCCAGGGCCTCCACACTAAGCTACACTGTATTTTTTTATTATTATTATTTTGAGACAAGGTCTTCCCAAATTTGCCCAGGCTTGCCTTGGTCTTGCCATCCTCCTGCCTCAGCCTCTCGCCATGCTGGCATTACAGGCCAGTGTCACCAACCCCAGCTTGGACTCACTGTTTAAGCAGTAGCCCCTTTTGCTTTTTAGTAATCTAATTGTTCATCTGGGTCAGAGAAAAAGCCCTTTGATTTTCATCTTACTGTATACTATCTTCACTCGTGTCAGCCACAGGCTCAGGGACTTAACTGGTTTGAAATCTAACTACTACAACTGAATGATGTAATTAAATCCAGTTCATTTGTAATTTCTAAGGGCTAGAATATCTTGTCAAAATTAATGAAAACTCAAATCTCCTGGAAGTACTTATTTCGTGACTTTTAATTGCTGCACAAATAATGTATTAAACAAAGATACATATGAATAATTGAAAAAATAAGGCAAATTAGTTAACAATGTCCTGATAGGCCTAAATTAGGTCATCATTTTTTTTTTATAAATCGTCAAGTAAGTTACTTACTTCCAGTTCATTTTGTACAAGTACAAAAATCAGTCCAAGTTTGTATAAATCAAAGGAACCCAAATTAATGGGAATTTACGACAGTAACTTTTTATGGAGACAATAATCACTATCCCTGACCTCTTTGTCCATGTCACACTTTGTAGAAGAAAGTCTCTCCTCATGGCAAGTGGTGGAGAGGGCGTGGCACAGGGTTCCGCGGGGAAGGAGGGGAAATGACTTCTCCTTTCTGACAAAAAGAGCAGTGGACCCACCCAGCCAGCGCTTCTCATGATGCCTCCACCCACGGACCAGCACTTCAGGAGAATTATTTCAACTAACCTTGAAAACCGCGCTGGAAAACCTTAACACTCTACCGTTTTAAGGATGAGAAAAGAGTTGACCCTGGTAGTGCAGACCTGTAATCCTCACCCTGTGGGAGGCTGAGGCAGGAGGATTGAAAATTTAAGCCTAGTCTAAGAAATTAAAATGATCTGAGGATGTAGCTCAGGGTGAAGGTCCTAGGCACGATCCCCTGTCCCACAGGAAAAAGAGAGAGAGAGAGAGAGAGAGAGAAAGTTTTAAAAAATAACTTTGAGAAAAGAGAAGTTTTTAAAAATATGAGAAAAGAGAAGGATACAAAATGTAACTATTTTACCCAAACTTGCAAAACCTAAAGAAGGAGTGTGAAGACTCACACGCAAGCTTCTCTGGGTGACGAGGGCAGGCTACCCTGAGCAGATGTGACGCTCCAGGTGGAATGAGTGCTCTCACCCCCAAAATACGAATTGTGATCAAAAAACACTACAGCGAATTTTAAAAAATTAACATAGTAAAAGACACACAGCCATGAAACTCCCTCAAAATACTTCCCCTCCCCTCAAACAAACCTATGCCACTGTTCTTGCCAACTTCTGAAGCAGTTCTGGAATTCCTCTCTCAGGAGGGTCTTCGGTTGCACTATCTTGGCTGCTGTGACGTACCGAATCAATCCAAAACCTTGACCCTCCATGATCGTTTAGAGAAGAGCCAGGCGTCACCTAGTGCCAGATCCAGTGAATAATTTGAGGACACACTGTCATGTTTTCATGAGCTTACATTTCTGAAGGATGGCACGCAGCAGCGGCATTCGCCACTGAGCTATAGTCTCAGGGATTTTTATTCTCATTTTGAGATGGGGTTTTGTTAGGTCATATCTTCGTTACATTCTTCTTGTTGGCACAGAAAACATGACATCTATAACTTCATAGAGGAAAGATTTAGTTTAGCTCACAGTTTCAGAAGGTCACCATCCATTCACATGGTAGGGCCATTGCCAGAGACAGAGACAGAGGTCCTCATGGCATGGCAGAAGACAGCCAAGTCTAATAGGAAGGGTGGAACCAGCACAAACCCCTCCAGGTCAAGCCCCAAGCATCTGCCCCTTCCATCTGGGCCCTAGGTCCCTATAGTACAGGGCTCCATAGGTACATGAGGCTTTTGAGGGACACACCAGGTCCAAACTACAACATTCTACCCCTGGCCCCAAGAGACTCATGTTCACTTTCTTATACAAAATGTATTTTGTTCTTCCCTATGACTTGTCAAAGTTTTAACAGTTTCAGCAGTGCAAAATAATAATAATAATAATAATAATAATAATAATAATAATAATAAATCCAAGTCCAAAGTCTCCTTTGAGTCTCAAGGTAAACTCTCAGGAAGCTCCCCTGCTAAGAAAACCAAAGAGTTAAGCATTTTCAACATAGTGGCACAGGGTAAATATTCCCACTCCAAAAGGGAAGAAGAGAAGGATAAAAGGCAAATGAACCAAAACAAGTTTTAAACCTGGCAGGTCAACGGTTAAACCCTGTAGCTCCATGTCCTGTATCCAGGGAAAACTGTGGTGAGAAGTAAGCTTCAGGGGGCCTGGGTGGGCTCAGCCCTAATACGTTGCTACTGTCTGCACCCTCCATCTTCTATCCTTTGGGCTGGCCTCAGCCACAGCCTTCCTCAAGGAACAATAATGCTTCTGGCTTCCCCAAATTTGGGGAATCTCTACTTCACCTTAGGCTTCTCCTTTACCACTTCACACACTGCCCTCCCAAAGGTACGCTGCCTGTTCTCCAAGCCCTGCCTCTGAAAGCTGGATAGAAGCCTCTGTAACTTTACATGTCTTGCACTCTGCAAGCCTGTAAAAGCAGGACTACAGGGAAGGTGCCAAGGTATGCCACTGATCGAGCCATAGGCTGGTTCCACTGGATAAATATGCAGAGGCCTTTCCATTCTTATGTGGCCTAACTCCACATGGCTCCCTCTTTGGCACTACAGAATGCCCTGGAGTACTATTCTCAGAGCAAGGTCCTTTGCCTCTCCACCCTTGACTTGGTAAAGACTGGTGTCTTGTCGACTTCCAAGATGCTCTCAAAGCCTCTTTCCTACCATCCTAATTTAAGTACTTGGCTTCTTTCTAATGCTAATATCTAACTTCCCTGTGCTCATCGGCCCCACTGCAGGCCCTTTTAGTTTGTCAAGACTGTAAACTTTTTATATTATTTTTCTCTGCCATTTTTTCCTGTCTCTCACCATAGAGTTGACTAAAAGCTGCAAGCAGTACCCAAGTGACAATGTGAACTGTGGGTTGCCTTGAAATTTCTTCCACCAAATTAAGTACCTACCACCCTTATTCTCAGTTTCAGGCAAATCTCAGGACAGGGGAAAAATGCCGACACACTTCCTGCCAGAACGTAGCATATGTGGTTTTTAAATCACTTGCCAATACAGTTCTCCTTCCCATCTGAAACTTCTGGATCCTGGATTTTCTAATTCATACTTTAATCAGCAGTCTAGTCTTCTGAGCTCCAACCAGAATCTTCCATTGAGCTCAGCTCAGAGCACTCCAAGTCTTCTCCAGCTAGCATCCTCAAACCTTTCCAAACTCTTCAACAAACCAATTCCAAAGGCTTCCACATGGTAACAGCAACAACCCCCCTTCTGGTATCAATTTCTGTCTTAGTCTCTTTTCTGTTGCTGGGATAGAATACTCCACATCCACAACTTTAGGGAGGAAAGATTCACTGTAGCTCACAGTTTCAGAAGTTCACCATACATTCACAGGTGGTTGACTAGAAACAGAATCATGTTGTGGGGCCAGAGCTGGATAAAGAGGTCCTCATGGCATAGCAGAATACAGCCAAATCAGGAAGGAAGGATGGAACCAGCATATACCCTGCCAGGTCACGTTTCAAGCAGCCACCCCCTGCAACCAGACCCTATCTCCCAAGAGTACAAGGCTCCATTGCATATGTGAGGCTTTTGAGGGACACTCCAGATCCAAACCACAATAGTCACTAATTTGCCCAGGTTGTACTTGAACTTAAATCCTCCTATCTCAACCTCCCAGAGTGCTAGAATGTAATAAGCTTCTTAAGGAATACAGTGATTCAAATTCCTAAGTCTAATACCCTCGGTGGCTATAGGTCCAGGGTCTTAGACAACTTGGGGCTGGGAAAAATTCAAAACAACAAAACAGAACAACCTGCAGATCTCCACCAAGCAACACAGAGCTGGATGCCTGCGACTCTTTCTGTTCCAGCTGCTTCCTCCACTGTTATGACATCAGAAGAGTTAGAAGTGGCAAGGCAGTAAGCATTTTTGAGGTGTTACAATATTTTAACTAACCTGCACTTCCTGCTGAAGGCTGTGTTTTCAGTATCACTACAGATTCCTGTTACACTCTTGGGTGTTACTGCTTGAGTCAGGCTCTGCCCATGGGATCCTAAAGAAAGTTTCTATAGCTAGGAGCTACACCAGCACCTTTGCTTTACCAGGCAGAACAAGCTCCTGGGAACACAATGACACTCCTGCCTTTCCTCTCTGGAACTATCCTTTCTACAACACCCCACCCAGAAGGTAAGCCCAGTATCTACTACTTGGCTCCTACCAGGAGTTACACTTACCATATGAGAGCCAGGGGAATGGACCTCCCAAGGTTCCCAGGGAGCAACAGAAGGGCAGTGGCCTAAACAGGTCAGTTACCACGAATGAAGACAATGAGATGTCAGAGAACCAAAAGAACTAGGTGTTTATCTGTGTTGTGGTTGGGATCTGGAGTGTCCCCCAAAAGCCTCATGTATTTTAATGTTATGGATTGTCTATGGAGCCAAGTAATGTTGGTGGGTTGGGGTCTGGCCTGGAGGGGTGGATTGCAGTTGTGGGATTAGGGGCGTGTGAGTTAAAACTAAGGGTGTGTGAGTTAAGACTAAAGGCATGTGACTTAAGACTAAAGGCATGTGAGTTAAGACTAAGGGTGTGTAGTGGCCACACCTTCGATACCTGGATGCAGGAGAGACTAAGACTGGGACTTGGACTGGTCTCAATCAGTCTCACTTGCGTGTCTGTTTGTGATGTCCTGGGAAGCTGCCTCCACCTCTCTGCCATGTACTTCAATTGCTGCCAGCTGCCCCTGAATGGATTGTGACCTTCTGAAACTATGAGCTAAAATAAACCTTTCCTTTCCTTAATTTGTGCACATAAGGTATTGAGTCACCGCAACGAAAAAGTAACTGAGACAATCTGACTTTATTTCAAAAGCATAGAACAATGCATTCACACTTAGACATATGAAGTGTGATAAAAATATGGTGAACACTTAAATTTTCAAAAATTGATAACATTCAAGAACACATGGCCATTGATGTCACTCAAATGCCCCCCATATGTACACTTCACACTTCAAACCCATTTATCCCATCATCCTTGCCACTTTCTGAAACAGTTCTAGAAGTCCTCTTTCAGGAGTGTCTTTAGGTTCACGGAGATGGTAGCTTTGATGTCTCAATCAATTCACACTGTTGTGTTTTCACAGTGGTTTTGACTTTGGAGAACGGCCAGAAGTTGCACAGTGCCGCATCCGGTGAGCAAGGTTGTTGAGGACACACTGTCCTTTTTTTATGAGTCTGCCCTTCCACTGGAGTTGGCAGCAGCAATTCATTGCATATTCCATCACACTTCACGAAGGCACCCGTGAAGGAGGACTTCCAGAACTGCTTCAGAAAGCGGCAAGCAAGGTGGACACGTGTTCAAAGTGAGGAAGAGTATTCTGAGGGAGATTCACGGCAAAGTCTTTTTCTGTAATTTTTAAAACTTTAAACACCATAATTTCCAAACACTCCTTGTATGCATACATCCCCTCACCACCCTGCACAGGAACGGCTGAGACCTGTCGTATAAGCTGTGCTGGGACTGGAGCGATCTAGGCTGAGTGGCGCTTTCTTTTCATCTCTCAATCATGAAGGCAACAGCTTGGCCCAGGAAGCAGTAAAGCCCTTTGCCGGGCCAGTTGTAACACAGCTCAAGGAAGTGTGCTTCACCTCCCCTAGGGACTGTGGCCCACAAAGGGGACAAAGACAGCCTCAGCCCCACACACAGAATTTCCCCACTGATCCAACGGTAGTCATAGCCATGTCTTACAATGTGGTATTTCAACATTCCCATCAACACCTTTCACTCTGTATCTCTTCAATCATCTATTTATGGTACCCTTTTCAGCTTGAAACTGCAGCATAAAAAGTGGCTATTGGTCCAATGGCTCAAATCCTGTGCTGATGACATCAGAAATATCACCATGGCAACCATCACTGGCATAGAGTGCAAAGCTGAGGATAAAGCATGAATCCCTGTCCACATCACTTCTATAACGTTAAACTCATGGAATCTAACACCCTCTACCTTCCTGATCTGTCCCAGAATCACAAAAGAAGAGTATTTTCAAATTGAAGCTGTTCTTCATGCTCCTTAGGATATCCCTGCAGGAAAATCGTGGTTTATAGCAGGGCACAGTGGTGCACACCTGCAATCCCAGCACTCCGAGAGGACTCCGCTCGGGGCAATGGCAAGTTTGAATCTAGCCTGGTCAACTTAGTGATCTAGTGAGATTCTGTCTCTAAATAAAAAATTAAAAGAGCTAAGGATGTGGCTAAGTGCAAAAGCACTGGGTTCAGTCCCTAGTAACACAAAAAATAAGTGAATAAATAAAAATAAAAAAGATTAACCATCATACATTGTCAGAGGTGGTGATTCACTGAATTAGAATTAACCTTACCAGCCACAGAGAAAAATCCCCAGAGAAGGGATGGGCTAACTGGTTCTGAGAAGCAAAGGAAAAGAACCTTAGAGGATCAGCTCAGATGCCCCCAAGACTATGAAAACCACTATGAGAGAAATGGCTGGTGGAAAAGCTTCTAAGACACGCCATGGTTTTCAGAGGAGATTCCTCAAGTGACTTACTGACCTGCAGGGCTCTGAGCTGATGTTAAACAGATTACTTCCACCAGAACTGAGCAGGAAGTTGAGGTTGAGGTCACCTCAGGAGACGGTTAAGTCAATTCGTTGAGCAAATTGATTTTCCGTTGTTAAAAATTAAGTACTACTGGGGAAGGACAAGATGATATTTAAAACTAGCACATGGGCAAATACAAAACAAAATGCCAAACTGTTGTTGAATGGAGATAAAAAAAAAAAAAGCGTTATGTACTGGGGCAGATATAGCTTCAGTGCCTCGGAGGCAAAGTCTAAAGAAAGTCCCTGCCGGGGGGGATCCTTAGGGTAAAACGCTTTCTTCTCAGGAGTATCAATCCAACCCTCCTGCCCCATATGTTTAAATGCTAAATTCAAAAACACCATGATGAAAGAATAACCAACCTTTGTTAGCCCCCCGGGGGCCAGAAATGCGGAAATGTGTGCTTGCTGAGGCACTGTAAATAGCAAAGAAGTCCTATTTCTCTTTATACACACAGCACTGTTCTACAGATTTGGGTCTTAGTATTTTTATACATCCTCTCAAATTTGCTTTTGCCAGAGTCATCCGGCTCTGCTCGGGTATCTCAGATCTGAACACGGTTGGTGGTGGCAAAGCCAACAGGGTACTTAACAAAGACTTCTCACTCCAAAGCCATAGTTTAGAAGGGAAGAGACCTGAATTCTGCAGTTACAAGTTTTCTGAAATTCCCAGGAATATGGGTTACATCGCTCCCATCAGCAAACCAAAGATGGTGTGTCTTGATTTACTTCTCTACTCTCCCTCTCTCTCTCTCTCTCTCTCTCTCTCTCTCTCTCTCTGTGTGTGTGTGTGTGTGTGTGTGTGTGTGTATGCGTGTGTTGCTGAAGACTGAGCTCAGGGCCTTGACACTGAGCTGCAATAACCAGCCTGTTTTTTAGTTTTGATTTGGAGACAGGGCCTCACCAAGTCACTGTGCTGCCCAGTCTGGACTTGAACTTGTGATCCTTCTGCCTCATTCTCCTAGAGTGCTAGGATCACAGGCCTGCGCCACCAGGCAGGGCTTTTGAGTAGTCTCAAAGTTGTAGTGCTCAGACATGCGTCCAGAATACAAGGAAAGAAACCAATAACTAAGTGAATTCTGTGGACAGATGGGTCATTTAACAATAGACACTTTGGTCCCTTTAAATGGGCAGCCATGGAGGAAACTCAGGGATCGCAAACTTGCCAGACTTCTGCAGGACACTTTTTTCCTTAGGAGAATGGAGAGCTTGCAAAAGGAGAGTCTGGCACATCCGCTCTGGAGGGAATGTTCCCAGAGCTCTGCTGCTTTCCCCATGTCTCAAGTCCTCACCAGGAGGAGCAGGTCCTTGATCCCTGCAGTGAGTCATGGTGGGAAAAACATGGGCAGTTGCTGGAGTTTGCAGAATCCTTGCTTCTACCCTCAGGGTCCTCTAGAATACAGATCAGGATTACCCATTCACCAGAGACCCCAAGGATCCTGGAGAGAAATCAAGGGAGAAAAGAGTTGACAGTTTGTCGTTCAGCCAGAAGACGAGAGTGTGTCTTTCAGCCTGGATCATGAGCAACCCTCAGCTACAGGCAAGTTATCAGAGACATCTCTGAAGTGCCTGAGGGCTCTGGAGAAATCTTCAAGGTTTCCTAATTGTTTCACCTCCTAAACTCTCTGACATCCTCTGAGGTCAGTAGCAGAAACTTCTCCCCCTTCTCGCAGCTTTTATTTCCAGGACTTCTGCATATTTCCAAGTGTCTCCATTTTAACACTCAACCAGAAAGAAAATAGGGCCGCCTAAAGTTCCTAAAATGCAAATTCTACAATCAGCTCAAAGCCTCTGGATGGAGTACTCCAGCCAGGAGGAGCTCTAGGGTCTCTGAGCTGTATGACATTCCACTGTTATCTATACTCCACTAGCCCTTCACCTTAGGGTGACTGGCCTCCCAGAGTGGGCACAGGATTAACAAACCATTTTACTCATTCCCAGTCCTGATATTATAGAGTAAGATCACAAACCACAAAACCAAGGAGTTGCATTCCACATAGCACATACTGATGGGCAATGAGACAAGCAAGAGGATATAGCTTGAGGAAAATCAACAAAACAATACCCACCTTTAGATATGTGCTAGGCTAGGTTGTGTTTGAATATGGAAGCCTGTAAAGGCCAAACCAATTAAATTCATATCTATTATGAACTTACGTAAGGCGTGATTCTTGAGCATAGGTTACATAATTGAAAAGAAAACAGAGACGGTAAAAAGCATGCTAAACATTAAAGAATAGGCACTTGAGTTGTCTTTGATCATGGATGTTGATTCCAGAACCTAAGAGGAAAAACTAGAAGATGGAAAGAGAAAAAAACAAAACAAACAACAACAACAACAACACAACAGAAAGAAAACTCACTACTTTGAAACACTCATCAATTTTCTATTTCTATTAAGGCTAAGAAATGGTTTCACTATAGAGACAAAAATATCACATTAATACATGGGAGAGCACACCACCAAAATTGGGTATCACACACTAGACGAAGTTGTTAAAAAGTTTAGAAGTATCTCTCCTTGCTAGAAATCATTAAACAAATCAGACGCCTCAATCTGCAAGTGTTTGCTGAGACTCCAGCCCCAGGCCCAACTCCAAGCAGGGTAGCCGGTGGTGGAAAGCAGGAAGTCTTTAGTCTGAAAACCCGGGGTCCAAATCTCAGCTCACCCAGTTAAGGGCTATTCAACCTTAGGCAAGTTACTTAACCTCTTTAACACCCTTAGAAAATGAGGATGATAAGCGTATTTTCCTCATTTAATTATTACGACAATGAAATGAGAGTATGTTCAATGTTGAGCCCTGTGCAGACACATGGGATCTGCTCGATACATCACAGTTACTGCTCTTGCTTATCTTTGACTTGCTGCCGACTTGCAAGCGACTGGTCCAGAAATCTTGTTTAGCAGCTCTCAGTCAACAACAAGGACATAAATGAAAAGGACTGCTGAGGTGGCTATGATCCCTGCACGACAGTAAAACCCCTCTGCTCCTCAGCCTGCCCTCGTGCGTCCGGCTCAGGCCTCAGACATGATTCCTTACAGTTTCCCCATCAAGTTTATGGAGTAAAACAAGTTTTAGGGACAATATCACTTTGGGAGAAGCGGTTCAACCAAAG
Organism: Ctenodactylus gundi; assembly: GCA_004027205.1. Taxonomy (NCBI): domain Eukaryota; kingdom Metazoa; phylum Chordata; class Mammalia; order Rodentia; family Ctenodactylidae; genus Ctenodactylus; species Ctenodactylus gundi. The sequence goes on from PVKB01002910.1 coordinate 208,400, forward strand.
GCCAGATGTTTAATATCACCATTAATCATCTTGGAAATAAGCTCAGCACAGGCATGACTGATAGGACTGAGACTCCAGACTCCAGGGTGGACATAAAAGTTGTGGCTTTTTTTTTTTTTCCGGTGGTGCTGGGGATTGATTGAACCCAAGGCCTTCACTCATCTTAGCCATCCTTTCTTTCCCCACCCCTTTTCATATTTGATATTGAGACAGGGTCTCACTAAGTTGCTAAATTCCCCATGCTGGGCTCCAAACTTGCATTTATCTCGCCTCCGCCTCCGGGAGTGTGGGAATTACAAGCCTGCAAAACACCACACCTGGCTGAGATAAAAGTTTCAAATGCCTCTCCCTAGAAGCATTCCTTGGAGAACAAGGCCTTGAGAAAGCAGTGACAGGGCATGCCAGGTAAAAATATAAGACACTGTAAGACACATTTGAATTTGAATTTCAGTGTAACAATGAGTACTATTAGTATAAATATGCAAATATGCATATTTACACTAAAAAATGTTTACTTGAAAATTTAAGTGTTTAAATTCCTAAATCTGACAATTATAGATATGCAGTATGATTTAAATTTACGTCAACCCTCAAGCTCCTCATGTGTTTGGAAAGTAATTGCATCTCACAGACCTGCCACCCTCACCAGTGGATGAGCTCATAGGGCAACACACTGCTAGGAGTTGGGGCCGGGCTGGAGTTGAGTCCCTAGAGGAGTGGCCTGAAAAGGTGTATTTTTGTCCCTGGACCTTCCCTTCTCTCTCTGCTTCCTGGCTACCAACAGGTCAGCACCTTACCTCTGCCATGATCCACTGTGTCCTGTTTCTGCCTTGGACCCAGCTGACCATTGGCTGAAACCATGAGCCAAAATAAACTTCACCTCCTTAAATTTGTGTCAGTTATTCTGGCCCGGTGGTTAAAAAAAGAAGTCACTAAAACAACATGGTACAGGGAATCTCCTGAATATAGACTGACAGAGGCCAGCAATGAGCTAGAAAGACAGATAAAACCAGAGATCTCCAGAAAGCCTGCGGCTGGTAGATAGACTAGAAAGAACCCATTCCAAGAGAAGATGGGAGGAGCCCTGGTGCCCGAATAAGAAATCCATCACAAAAAAAATGTTTAGCCTAACTGTAAGGGGTGGAGAGGTCTCTTTGGGCAAATTAGCTTGTCTTGTTAACAGGATATCTGAGTCAAATAATCCACTCTGTTTGCAGAAAGCTCACTGTATTCAAAAGCCAAGCACATGCAATTCATGGTTGGTAGAACTGGGTAATTGTTCCCATTTGTCAAAACTCTAGGAAGACTTCATGGAAACCAAACGTCCACACCACATGCTCCCACGTACACTGCACCATCACAGCACTCACCCCCTCAAAATATAAACACTAATCTGTCTCTCTCACAAGACTGTGAACTGTTCAAGAGCAGAGTCAGAATCTAATTTATCTGTGAAAACAAAGGCCTGATAGTGTGTGGCTACCACACAACGCAGCTGGTCAACCTGGTGGCATGTAGAAGAGAATTCACAGTAAGGAGGCGCTGTGTAGGTTTTATTGGGAATACATGAGAAAGGAAGAGTGAGCAGAAAACAATGCCTCTCAACAGATGCACTTCTGGGTGCAAGTTTCGCACTTTATGGCATGGCACATCTGTACGTAGGTACAGCAGTAAGAAAAGCACAACAAAAATCTTTGTTGCAAATGCTGGCAAGGTTGTAGGGGAAAAGGAACCCTCCTCCATTGCTGGTGGAACTGTAAACTGGTACAACCACTTCAGAAAGAGCAGTGTGGAGATGCTACAAGTAGCTAAAAATACATATCCCACTTGACACAGCTACACCTCTTCTAAGTATTTTGCCTAAAGAGTTAAAGTCATCCCACAAGAGTGACAGATGTGTACCCATGTTTATAGCTGTACAGTGTATAATAGCCACATCTTGGAAGAAGCCAATATGCCCAAAAGATGAATGGATAGAGAAGATGTGGTGTAGATCAGGGTGAAAGCCTTGGGTTCAATTGCCAGCACCACACACACAAAAACCCAACCAAACACGTAGGGCTGGGGATGTGGCTCAGTGATACAGTACTTGCCTACCATGCAAGAATCCCTGAGCCCAAATATCAGTTCTACCAAACAAACAAGACTATACACAGTACAGTCCATTCACTTCTGACCATGATTCAATGGATATGATAGTGTGTGGTACCCTACTCCCTTTGAGCAATTATGGGTCTGGGTGAGAAAACATCAGAATTTCTGCTTGCATTGAATTTTACCCTGTTTTCAATTTCTAGTCCTGCATGTGCTATGCTACAAACACAAAATATTAGACACAGTACACATATAATTAAGTACAAAACAAACATCCTGGTTACTGGTGTTCCAGCTCAGAAGGCTACATAACAAACCTCCTCACTATCCAGTGGCATAAATTTATTTCACAGATGCTAAGGATTAGATATTTGAATGGAACATAACCAGAATTGTTTGATCCCATTCTTTAACTTTTGGAGCCTTCACTGGAAAGAAGTGAATAGCTGTGGGGCGATACTGAAGGCTGGATGACAGAGTCATCTGGAACATCTTAACTTATGAGCACCGAAACTCAGTTGGAACCACCAGCCAGGGGACCTATGTAGGGCCGCACATGTGGCCTTTCGCAGCACAACACTGGGACACTCAGAGTCTAAGAGAACCAAGGGAACCGGCGGAAACCGCATGGTGTTTGCTGACAGACTCAGAAGTTCACCTAGCCTGACTTTCTCCATACTTGATTCGTAGTTGAAGCAGTCAGAGAGCTGCTGTCGAAGTCACTTCTCATAACTGGAACACAACACCTCACACCCACAACTTGAAGGAGGAGAGGTTTATTTTGACTTATGTTTCAGAAGTCTTGGTCTATGCTTTGCTGCTGGCAGTGGCAGAAGGGGCTGGCATGGAGGAAAACCACTCACGGCATGGCAGCCAAGAAGCAAAGAAAGGCAGGAGCTGGGGAGGGCAATATCCCCTTCCAGGTCACACCCCATGTGGCCATCCCCCCATCCACGCCACCTCTAACAGCACATGAAATCATTAATGGATGAATCCACTCCTGAGTATGCTGCCCCCCCCCAGTCCAATCACCTTCCAAACACATAAGACTTTAGGTAGATATTTCAGATTTAAATCATAACAGCTGCCCAGACACAAGAAGAAAGAACTGGAATTTCCAGCCCATGAAGAGGAGTGTCAGGTCCCACCACAAAGAAGATTGTGGGATGAGACAGAATATCATCACTTACACAAATGTCTTCCCCACACCAACAGCTTACCTACGTGCTCTGAAATGTGGCCCTCCTCTCTTCAAGGCTGTGTATTGAAGGGAGCCAAAGCCTTGCAAACCACATTTCCCAGGCTCCCTTGCTCCCTTACCAAACAGATTTTGGAGCAGCTTAAACAATGCCTGTCCTGCCATGAGAAATATAGAATCGAAAAGCTAGACTATTCATCCTCTCTGGTTTGGTCATCTAGCATCTTCCCAGTGGTTGGATCGCCTTCCTGATTTCGACTTCCTGCTAGGCAGCCATCACTTGCCCCAGCTCCCAGGGATGACTTCCACCTTGTTTCTCACAACCCAGAAGTTCTTGTTCATATCCTACCTTGCTGTTCTGGGGTTACGTATGTGACTGGTCATGCATGTCCTTTTCAGCTTTTTTTGTTTTCTGATCACTTTTTAACTAATTCCTGATGTTGAATTCTCCTTTTTGAATAACTAGACATGGCCTCTACTTTCCTGAATATAAAATAAACATATACAGACTAGGGATAAATATCCCAAAAAGTTTTCTTGGTCAAAATAGGGGATTAAAGAAATATGCAGATAGACATGTTCAACCTGAGTCCCATAGTTTTATTTTGTTGGGCATTTTTATCATTTTTTCTTTAACGTTATAATTAAAAGAATGAATCTTTATTACTTATATACATTAACTATATTATATTATTCATGCTCCAAAAGAATTCCTCTTAACTGAAAAGGCAAAAAAAAAAAAAAAAAAAAAAAAACAGCAGGCCACAGGTTGAACACATCTTGATGTAGAAAACTGATGTTATCTAAGACCCCAGGATGAGGCCAGGTCGTGTGAGTTCTGGCCCTGGCCCAGGTACTATATTTATACTTTGATATTTGCTTAGCCCATGAGCCTTTGTGTCTTCAACCACCTAAAGAGTTTCCCCTTTGGGCTCTGGCATGCTAGGACTGTATTTTTCAGATATTATCTGCTCATGTTATCCTGACCCAATTTACACTGACCTTGTTTCTGAACATCTCACCTCGACCCTAAACAAAAAATTCAGTACAAACAACCAAACATAATTTGCTACATGACAGAACAGAGGATGTTGGCAAGACTAGATGGTGATGGGGCCAGGTCCCTGGCAAAGCTGGCCCTTGGTGTGACACCTGAGGTAGACATGAAGGGACAGGGCTAGCACACCGGGTCAACATGAGTGCTCCAGTCACCATGCTCAGACATGCTCTAGGTGAAAGCACGAGAATGATCCCAACTGGACCCTTAGCAGGAAGTCTGGCCACCTGCAGACTGAGTCCCATGCAAGCTCAGGGAAGTCACCCAATGAGGATATATGGGAAAAGGACTTTTTGTACCTGAGAGGGAAAAATATGACAAAAGGAATATATGAGGTGTGATTAAAATATACAGTCAATGAACATTATAAAAATCATGCTTGTTTGCATCTGTTCTCCCCACTTGACTGTGAGGATTCACTTATCTGTAAATAGGAGGTATGATGGAAAATACAGTGAAGGTTTGAAGTTTTAAAAATGATCACTATAATAGACACTTTGCCTCTAGTCCCCCCTCAAAATTGTCCCCATTGTATCCAACACACTTATCCTGTTGGTCTTGCCATTCTCTGAAGCTGTGCCAGAAATCCTCTTCTGGAGTTTTTTGTTGTGCCATGGTAGCTACCTCAATGTCCTGGATTCAACTCAAAATGTTCATCTTTCATGGCCATTTTGACTTTGGCAAAGAGCCAGAGGCCACATGCTGCCAGATAACATGGGTACAAACACACTGTCATATTCCTTATAAGCCTATCTTTCCATGGGATGGCACCCAGCAGCAGTATTTACCAGCTTTTGATCATACCTTATAAAGGTTCTCAGGAAAGAGGACTTCCAAAACTGCTTCATCAGGTGGCCAAGAACAAACAGATAATGTGTTTGAAGTGGGTGGCGGGGGGGTGGAGGGGTAGCTTTGAGGGGACTGATGGTATTACGTGTTTTACTATAATAAATTGATCTTAGCAGGGCCCAGGGGCACAGGTCTGTAATCTCAGCACTCTGAGAGGCTAGGGGAAGAGGGTAAATTCAAGCCCAGCTTGATCAACTTGGCAACTTGTTGAGACCCTCTTAAAACACACATTAAAAAAAAAAATGGGCTAGGGATGGTGCTAAGGTGAAGGATCTCAGTTCAATTCTCAGTACCACAAAAAAGTTTTATTTAAACACATACATATATTTTGATCACCCATCATACATTAATAAACTGAAAGTAAGACTTAGTGGTAACAAGTGCCAGTGAGAACACAGACTAACGGCTAAGGACTAAAGAAGAGGAAATGCGTCTGATGATTAAATAGATGGGAAAACCCCTCCTAGAAGGTGACAGTCCAGTGGAACCTTAAAGAATGTCCAGGACTGTGGACTGTGGCGGAGCTGAGGGGGAGCCGGGGTGGTGCTGACTGAGGCAAAGCCACCACGGAGGTCTGTCCATGGCGCCACTTGGTTCACAAGGTGAGCTTTGTCAGAGGAAGTGGGAAACGCAGGCAAGTGGCCAAGCCCGGGTGCGTCAGGCAGGGTAGGAAGCAAGACTTCATTCTGCGCGCCACAATGAGCCACCGGTGGCTTCTGAAGAGGCAGATGAGATTAGATCTCTGATTTAAAAGACAATCCCTGGCAATGTGAATTATGTTCTTCCAATCCATATTCCTCAGAGAAAATTTTGCAAAAAAAAAAAAAGAGAGAAAGAAATAATCTTTTATCAGGGCAATAACTCTTTCTCTCTGTCATATGCCCTGAATGCTCTGATCCTCACTCTGATTTTTAAAACAGCATCAGTGAGCAAACACTCCTTCTTCTCCAAGTGGCTGCCTCCAACTCTGGATGTCCTGTGTGCGAGTGCATCTGTCTGCCCAGCAAGGAACTGCAATACCAGAAGTAAATCTGAAGCAAGTTCATCACCTAAGGACCCACCCGTGAGCCCCTGAGCCGCAGAACCAAGCCTACAGCCCTGTGTGTGTGGAAGAGTGCTTACATGGAAGAACAGCATGTGGCCCTCTCGCAATTCATCGCAAGGTTACAATGGCACAGGCCGGTACTCCCAGCACTCTGGGAGGCTGAGGCAAGAGAATCGTAAGTTCAAACCCAGCCTAGCATTGTGTATTTTACTATAATAAACCCCTCTAGCAACTTAGCAAGACCCTGTCCCCACCCCCCATACACATTGTGAGAACAATGTCATGTTAATGTGGCTTCCTTTGTTGCCAGCCAATCACACCCCTCTGAGCACCTTCAGCTGAGCCCGGTGGCACATGGTTGTATCCTAGGACTACACACATGGGAATTAATCAATTTATTATAAAATTAAGTAACTGCAACTATTAATTATAGTGAATTAATTTATTATGAAAGGAATCACAAGACCAGTCTGGGAAATTCAGCAACTTAGTGAGCTCCTGTTTAAAAATTTAAGCAAAATAAATAAAAAGCATTGGGGATGTAGCTCAGTGGAAGGCTCTCAGCTCAATCCTTAGTGTAACTAAATAAAAAATTAATATTAATTAACTAATTCTGTCACTTGCACCAGCATGGGCAATTCTCATCTTTCCTGGTGTCACATGGCAACCTTCCGACAGGAGAAGGAGATGAGGAAACCCAGATTACACAAATTACTACCATTAACAAGTATTTCACAAGTACATTAATGAGTTCACAGGTGTTATGCCCAATGTGGAAACTTACATGCACATGTGACAATTTCAATTGTAATTTAAATTAAATTTTCTACTCTCACTCGCAGGTGTGGCTAGCAGCTACTGCACTGGACAGCAAAGATACAGAACCTTTCCATCATGGCCAGAATTCTGTTGGACAGAGCTGGTCCTCAGGTTACTAGAAAGAGGTGTACTTGCACCTTGGAGTAGGAACAAAATGTAGTATTTGCGATAAAGTGAAAAGAACAGTAATTAGGATTAATTCTAGGCCCAGCTTTTCTAATCAATTCTAATGACAGCAGCACATTCTGTAAAACAAGGACATTGAACTGGACGGGTGATCTCTACCGACTTCCCAACACAGTAGTAAGAAACAAGAGTGTAATGGGGACAAGAGGAAAGCCGAGCTCACAAGAGCAGTCCAAACATCCCCAGAGTCCAAGGGTCCTTCCCTCAGCTGCATGTGGAACCATACCCTCCATCTCACAAGGTAAATGATATATTTAAAAGACACTTTGAACTGCTGTTTGTAGTAAAGTGCTAAACTGAAGCCAGGCATTTACCTTCATCGGTTAAACATCCAGAGTGCACAGTGCCTGAAAGTTCCTCTTTCCTCCTTTGCCCCAGGAAGGTCTCCACTAACCCATGCCCAGGACATGGCAGCAGTGTGCCTTCCTTACATCCCTTCTCCATTCCCACTGGCAGCCTCATGGGTGGTCTGACTGGCCTACGCTTGGCAAACTGAGGCTCTCTTCCTCCTCCGCCACCTCGTTCTACCCACCACCAACACAATCACAAAAGGCAGAGCTGGTCCTTCTAAAGCTACCCACAAAATACACTCTTGGAGTTTCTTGTTGGCTTCGAGGGGAAAACAAGCTACGGAGACATCATTTATTGAAGTCCTGGTATAGTCAGAGCATTCTATTTGGGTCATGGGAATTAATTTATTATAAGAAGAGTGCTAGCAAAGGAGGAGAAATAAAACACACATGTTTGGAGAATCACCTACGGATTCTCCAACTACATCGGCGGCTACAAATTAGTGTAGGCTGAGCATTTTGATAAATACTTGAGTCCAAAATGAGACATGTGAGAGGACGAGGAGAGTCAGGTGGATTGCCCAGAAAGGTTTTCTAGGAGAATTCAAGACTGAGGCAGAGTTTGAAAGAGTTTGACATAGAGAGTTGGTCAAAAAAGAGAGAAGCTTTCCAAGAAAGGAAGTGGTGATAATGGGCATTAATGACAAGAGGAGTTCAAGACAGATGAGTGGCCAGCCACCCTGTGGGGTATGACCCAGAGGCTGGGGAGGCCAGGAAAGCAGGGGGGCAGAGGGAGGACAGGGAATAAGGGGCTCATGGGAGATTTCCTTCCGCTAATAGGCAGTAATGGAGAGCCACTATGGAGTCTTAAGCAGAGGAAAACAGTATTTAATGAAGACAATTCCAGCAGCTGTGTGGAGGGTGGCAGTGAGGCGGGAAGCCAGCTAGAGGCCTGCACTAAGCAGGGACCATAGAAATGGAAATGAGGATCAGAGAGAGCCATACTGAGCAAGAACTGGCAGAAAGCAGGGTAGACAGGAAGTGAGGGCTTTGGGAGAAGGAGCCAGTAGGAACAGGAGCCAGGCAACAATAGAAATGCTGAGGGAAGGCGACCATTTGCACAGAGACTAGGAACACTGAGCTTTGCCTCTAACATTTTCTAATACTGGGTGAAGATGCCAGGGGAAATTTTTCTATAAGCCACTGGAGACATAATCAGAGAGCTGGAAACATAGATTTCAGAGCCATCAGAATCAGTTTGTAACTGAAACCATGTGAGAACACGAGTTTCAACGGAGTGGAGAACTGAGAAAAGCCACAGGTGGACTCTGGTGTAGGCCTCGAGAACACGGGTTCCTCGGCAAGGTGGGAGTTCTCAGCTGGCTGGCTCTGCTGGAGGGGACCAGGGGACCATCCTATGCATGGTAGGACATTTGGCAGCACCCTGGCTTCCTCAACGGAGGGCAAGATTCTACCTGGGTCTGAGTCGTGACAACTGAAAAATACCTCCAGACGTTGGCAACTCGCCCCCAAAAGGCAAAATGATCCCCGGCCAAGAGCTGCTGATATAAAAGTCATAACGTAACACTTATAAAATATTTACAAACTGCCAGGCAGTTCAAAATACTTCATAGGTATTTATTTAATTCTCTCTCTCTCTCTTTTGAGACAGGGTCTTGCTTTGTAGCTCAGGCTGATCTTGAACTCACTACGTAGCCCAGGCTGGCTTTGGACTCACAATAATCCTTCTGCCTCAGCCTCCCGAGTACAGAAATTACAGGCGTGCGCCACCACGGCCGGCTTACGTAGTGCTGGGGTATCGAACTCAGCACTTGGCTGTAACCGTTGTGCCATTCCCCCAGAACCTATTTACATTATTCTCAAAACAAAATTCGGAAGCAGCTATACTGCTGTTACTCTCCACATTCCCAAACAAAGAAACAAAGACTCAGAAGTTATATAATTTTCTAAAGGTCCCAACGTGAGGAACGCCAGGCACTCTGGCTACAATGCCCATGCCTTTTACTAAAAGGCCCTACTGTCTTTCTGTGGACGATAACCCCATGGAAAAGCCTGTGAACACAGGCCCCACAGAACCCCTGCAGGCTAGAGAAAGAGCGTTAGGGGGACGCCAAGTGAGGGGTGCCTAACACGCTGGGGCCCTGGGCCCGGGACCTCAGAAGCGGGGCTGGGCTGGGAGAAGAAAATGAGCTTTTTGGGGATTAAGATTTTAGGGTAACCCTATTGAGAACAGTGGCACAGAAGCAGTGGGAAGGCTAGATTTCACGTGGGGAGAGGCGGGAAGCCTGCGCAGGGCCGCAGCGCTCTGGTGAGCAGGTGAACGGGGAAGGAGCAGACGCTGCGAGGTCTTCCCGTAAGTAAGCGAGTGGCGCAGACATCTCCCTCCGGGCCTGGAGTTCCCCAGCACGGCGCGATGACACCACCCACCGGGAGAAGGCACGGAACCGAGGAAGAGGACCCGCAGCCGGACCGATGGCGCTCACCCGCAAAGGCCAGCGCCGCTGTCACCGGAGATGATGGGTTTCTGAAGTGAGCTCACTTCTAGAACTTTCTTCCGCGGCCTTCAGTAGCAACAAACTTGTGAAAACCACAAACAGGCGGACCAATAAGGGAGAACTCTGAACTGAGTATGAGATGACAGAGTGAGAAAGGCAGGAAAGGGACCCAAGGATTCTGTCATCGGGAAGGGAGGCAGAGGGCCACTATGCCGCCGCGGGCTCTTTGGGGCGCAGAGGGAGCCCAGCGGAGACGAGGCGGGGCACACCTGTGCTGCGTGTGCTCCCTGGACCACGCAAACCTGCGGGAACCCATGAACCCAACCTATTAAAGTGACCTTGGTGCGTATTTTGAAATATACATAGAAAGTGGTATAAAGAACAACACTGTTGACCACTTTAACTAAATAACTAAATAAGTACTTGTTGTATGAAAATTAGACAAAGTTCTTTTCCTCCGGGCAATCCACGTACAATGAAAAATCTAAGAGCCGCTATTTCCACAGCATGAGGAGTTCTGTGCGCAGAATTACAGGGTTAAGAGCCTTATTTAATCAACCTACCACATCCTTCAGAAACGTAAGTGCGCGGAGATGGCTGACAAGAATGAGCAGGGGTTTCGAGAGGCTGAGGACCATCTTTCTTCTTTGAGAGCAGATGCGGCTGGAAGCCGACTGACACGATCCAAGCGTGTCCCCATCTGAGACCCAGGGACAGGTGCGGGAGAGCTGGGGAGGACGGTCTGCAAGAGGCACGCTCAACCCTGGCTGAAGCCGCGCCTTGCAGCGCAGACCTGTAATGCTAGCCCTCTGGGAGGCTGAGGCAGGGATATCAAGCCCAGCCCACACAACTTAGTGACTGAGCAAAACCTCTCAAAAATTGAAAAATGGACTGGAGCGTAGCATAGTGTGATGGCCCTGGGTCCCATCCCCAGCACCACTACGACCAAGAAAACAATAGGAAAGAAAAGCAAACACCTGGCTCAGTGTTACAGCACTCAGGCCGAATTCCAAACATACGGGTGCCCAAGAAGAAATCAGAATAGAAATGGCTCCCCTCCCATATCTTCTCTCTCTCATGCACATACACATGCACACGCACACACAAGTGCACCGAAAGAGCTGGCTCCATCACCTGGTGAGCAGCAGAGGGAGGGGGGCTGTGCTTGGCAGCAGCTTTGTCCTCTGTGGCACCTGGGCTGGAGCTCAGTGCCCGAGGAGCCAGGCGGGAGCGAGGCAGGCTCCTCTCGTCTCCATTCTCATCTCCAGCCTGGACTTCCAGTACCACAGAGGGCAACTAGGAGGACCCGGGGCATGCAGTACGTACCAAGCCCTCTACCAAAGAGGCAGACGGCTTTAGCTTTCATCCAGGCCAACACTGCCCCAGCCTGCAGTTATTAAACTCGGGTTTTTGCTAGCTGCATTCATTGTGTGTAGTTAAGCTTGAATTCCCTGTGCTGCTAGTAGACATCAAGGCAGGAATCAACTAAAGCCAGGAAGAGTTTCAAAATGCATTGACCTTTGCCATCCACCTGCTTGACATTCTGTGAACTGCTAATGCCAAATTCCTTCCCAAAAATGTCAGTTTGCTACCAATTACAGACAGGAGTTAAGACAAAAAGGTGTTCATGGAGCAAATACCTGCATAACGGAGGACTAGACTGTCACCATGGCTGGGACATTCAGGTGAGCCTGGGAGGGGCTGGCTGGCTGGCAGGCAGACAGGCTGGCTGACCTCCACCAAGAAGTTTGCAGAAACTCCCTGGAGTCAGCACTGAATTTCCCAGGGTGGCAGAGCAGCTGTCACTTTCTGACTATCCACCCACCCCACCCCCACCCCCCGGAAGAGAGCCAGAACTGCCCTGCGTGTCTGTCATTGCGCAGACTGGCTGGGAGGAGTTGGGGCACTGCTCCTCCCTGAGGAACACAGTGGGACGGCCATTCTGGTCCCACTGGCCCCCTGGCCCTCTTCAAGGACATCTTACAATGTCCTCACCTTCTTGTTCCCCGCTTACTCTACTGTTTTTTCCTCGCCCTTTCTCCTCCTTTTTCTTCCTCTCCCTGGTTTTCTTTCTTTCTTTCTTTCTTAATGGACAAAGTAGAAAGAAAGCCAATGAACTTGCTTGGAGCTAGTATCTTACACTAGAACCTCTCTTTTCCTTTGCAAACTCTCTCTCTCTCTCTCTCTCTCTCTCTCTCTCTCTCTCTCTCTCCCTCTCTGACTCTCTCTTTCTTTTTCCCTCTGTCTCTCACTCTTTCCCCATCCCCCCTTTCCCTCTGTCCCTTACTCTCTCTGACCTTCCTTCTTTTCTTGTGATACTAAGGACTGAACCCACAGCCTTCACAGTGAGTCAACATCTCCAGCCCATTTTTTTATGGTTGTTATTTTATTTTGAGACAGGTTCTTGCTAAATCACTAGGTTGCCCAGGCTGGGCTGGAACTTCAGATCCTCCCGCCTCAGCCTTCCAGAGTACTGAGATTACAGGTATGCACCACCATGGTTAGCTTTTCATCTTTTTAAATCTCTCCCCACATTCCTGCCATTCTTTCTAGTACCTCAAGCCTTCCAGGCCTCAGGCCTCTCCACATCACCCTATAAGACATATGGAATTTATTCCAAAATCCCCCCTATTTCCTGAGGTCGCCCCAGGCACTAGATTCCACATGCTCAGCTCTGTCTCCAGCCTGGGAAAGGCCAACACATCCAGCCTCTCTTACTTCCCCCCTGAGTGAGAGTTACAGTAGAGGACCACGGCAGCCGGGGCAGGCATCTATGTGGCAGAAATGGAAGAAGATGGAGAGAGCCAACCAACAGGGACCCTTTGTCCTGCCCTCCTGAGAAGCCACCAGCATTACTCATAGGACGTGCACGGGAGAGGCCACGGAGCTAATGCCTGGCGCTTTACATACTTGACCTCATCTAACCTTCACCTAAACTGCATCTGACAAAAGAGACAAAGCTGACAAGCCAAAAAAGAAAGTGCCTTCCCCAGCGTCACCCAGCATTACCCAGGGCCAAGTGGTGAATCCAGGACCCCGACCTCACGCCCCTCTGACATCAAAGCTCTGCTCTTGACTTTCAAGGGTTACCGCTCTGGGGAGAGGAACTGGACTTCTGTCCTCACCACCAGAATCCAGCTACTCAAAATCTAGGTTTGCCCTGGCAGAAAAGCCAGCCTGGAAGTCCTGGGGATGCCAGGAGTGAGCCACCCCGGAGAGGCACTGCCAGTCACCAGCAGGACAGAGACAGCTCTGCTGCAGTGAGAAGGGGTGTGGGGAACCCAAAACGCTTCTCTCCACTGAAATTCAGTTCTTGCAGGAGGGCAGGAAGAGCCTACCAGAAATCTTGAGAATTCTGCCAGGGCTCCATAGCATAGGCCTACAATTCCCACACTCTGAAAGGCTGAGGCAAGAGTATCACAAGTTTAAGCCCAGCCTGGGCCTCTTAGTGACTCAGTGAAACCCTGTCTCAAAATCAAAGGTAAAATGTGTGTTGTGTAGGGTATAGCTTGATCTCTAGCACCACCACAAATTTTAAAAAAAGAATTACTGGGGAGGCCAGATCCAAAATGTTCTTACTTCTCCTGAATGACACGATCCTTTTCGCATCTCCTGTCCAGCCTGTCCATCACACAGAACCATAGATTTCAAAGTCTTAGTCTTTTTGACAAGCCATTTGAATGGTTACTATGCCCTGTATTCCCTATGACTGTCTATTAGTAACCAGTTCCCAGTTACATCTCTAAGAAATTAAAGGCAGTAAAGCTTTAAAACAGCTGCAATAGTTTTTAACACCTTACCTTTATTTAGCTCCTGGTATGAACATTTACTTGGTTTTTTTTTTGTCATTTCCTAATCACCCTTCTGAATATGAAAGTAATATTGTTCATTTTGGAAATTTTGAAAAGTAAAGCAAAATATAGAGAGTTAGAAAAAATAATTATTCACTTGCTCCTAAACTCAGCTTAGATCCTCTGAATGACACGTCAACCTTGCCTTTTGCATCTTATAATATTCACTGTTTCAGAGGGTGCTTGCTTTCTCCACTTGATGTCACTCGCCTTTTAAGAGTAAACTCTCGATGGACCACAGTGGGCATCGTCAGAGCTTTCTCAAAGTACAAGCCACTCTTCTAAACTAATTCAAGGCAGAGGTAGAGGACAGTGAGCCCAGGACCACCTGGGATTCAGAGAAGCTCGGCTTGAGGTAATACAGTTTTTGTTTTTGGTTTCTCTGTTTCTGTCTCTGTCTCTCTCTGCCTCTCTCTCTCTCTGTGTCTCTGTCTCTCTCTCTCCCTCTCTCTCTCTCCCTCTCTTCTGGTGGGTCATCATAAGGGGTAGTAACAGAGGTCAAGCCCAAGGCCTTCACATTGACCTACATTCCCAGGAATTTTTTATTTTTTGAGTCAGGGTCTTGCTAAGTCACTAAATCATCCAAGTCTGCTCAAATTTGCAGCCCTTCTGCCTCAGCCTCTCAAAGTGCTGGGATTACAGACTCGCATCAATACTGGAGCTCTTTCTTCTTGTTCACTGTATAATTCTGAACAATCCTTAGAGCTTTTGTACCTTAATTTCCTCATCTGCGGCACAGGGACAATAGCTCATGTCCAGAATGCCTCTTGGTGAGTTTGGGGAGATCAAATAATGTCAAGGGGAGAAAATACACAGAGAACCCAAAAATTGTTATTGTCATATCCAATGTGTTTTTTTCTCAGCCTCAGTTAACTGCTTTCACCGAAGACCTTCCTTTCTCAAATTTTGTTTGTTTTTCATTTCCCTGACAGCTCTTTATTTCATTCTATGTTCAATCAGCTCATGGTGACTTTGCCCAAGGCTCTCCTTAAATGCTGGATCCTCAATTAATTGGCTCCTGTTTATGGGTTTCTTCTGCCTTTTGGGTTTGTTTGTTTGTTTGTTTTGTGTTTTGATACTAAGAACACATTCTCTATAGAGCCCCAAAACATGTCACCTGGTTTCCTTCTCTCTCCCTTTTCTTTTCTTTTTTTTTCTTTTTTTTTTCTTTTTTTTTTTTTTGGTCTTCCCGGGCCACTTGACAAGACATGGAAAGAAGTCAATGCCAGTCTCAATCTAGAAGCTTCTACTTTAGTAATAAAGGCAGGGTCCATACACAGGACAATTAAGCTTCCTTCCTTACAACCCAAACCAGCTCTGACTAGAGCCACTGCTGAGTGGGGAGGAGGGACAGACAGAGTAAGAAAATACCTGCAGAATGCTTACTCTACGACAGTTCTGTTCAAAGTGAAATAACTCACTTCATTCTCATAGTAACCTTAAGAAGCCAGAAACTACTAACCGCCCATATCACACACAAGGACTCCAGAGTCACAGAGAGATGAGGACATTTTCTCAATAAGCTAATAAGGACCAGAACGGGAACCCCACAGTCTGACTCCTGACTTCTTCCTCTCAACTCCTGTTGTACACCATGATATTCTGTAATAAGAGAGGATGCAGGAGATGGTAGCCAGGAAAACCTCTGAAGCCCAAAGATGACAGACTGCAGCTAAGACGTGCACGTGCAGGCAATGCAACCCACTTCACTCTCTGCATAACTTAATAGTGATGACATCAGTGACATTCTTACATGTGTGTGCCTGATGGGGTGTGTCTTACAGCTGACAAATACACCAACAGGATGAGGTTCACACGTACTCACACAAATACAGATCCTATCAACCCTTTAAATTCTACTTTGCATTAAGATGTAATATGCTGGGGGCACAAGCTTGTCATCCCAACACTTTGGGAGGCTGAGACAGGAGGATCATAAGTTTGAGCCCAGCTTGGGCAGCTCCGTGACTTAGCAAGACCCTGTCTTAAAACTAAATACCATAAAAATGGGCTGAGAATGTAGCATAGTTTGAAGGCCCTGGCTTCCGTCCTCAACAGAAAAGATATGTATATGTATCAGTGCCCCAAGATGAATACAATTATTAAATACCACAAACGCACAGTAATTTAAAATAATTATGGGAAAAAATAAAATAAATTTTATTGTCCACCCTTCTCTTTCCTCATCCTCAACAGACAGAGCCGACTACGTGATGTTCCCTCCAAGCCTCTGAGCCTGTCACCCATAAACATTTACCACAAAGCTGAGAGCAAAGAGCTGCAGGGGGGAGCCCTAGGCAGACTGAAGGACTCAACCCCTGGCTGGCGTGGCTACCTCTGCTAAGCAAATTCCTAAGTTCTCTGAGACTGGGGTAGCTTGACCTGCAAAAATGTAAAGGCCAGCCTTACACATCACCTTAAGGAGGCTGGAAGGGTTGCACCAGATGGTGTGTGTTAAGCCCTGAGCACAACATGTAAGCAGCCACTTACTGACTGTCTACATGCCAGCACTGGCAAGGAACACCTGGGGACAAAGGGTGGACATGGTTTCTGCCCTTGAGAAGTTTGCATGAGTGGGATGAAGATACACTAGAGCCCTGTGCAGTCAGTCAGTTGTGGAGTAGGAACACAGTCTGCATGGACCACAAGCAAAGGGTACCTGAGCCTGATGGCAAAAGCCAATTGGGCAAGACCCACAGGAGGTAAGAGGAAGGGAGAGGCCTAGAGGGAGGGGATGGACAGGAGGGGGTGTTACAAACGCTTTCCACTTTATCCTTTTCCTCATCCTCTGTCATCACGTCCATCTCTACTCTCCTTGGTTCACATAAAGGTAAAAGATTAAGCTCAGAAGGAAAAAAAAAAGTTCCATACATAAAGCTAGAAAGATCACTCCTGTTCTCCTTTCTGACAAGAATTTATCCAGCTTTCCAGATAAACAGTGTGAAGAAGAACTTTGGAAGGAAACACAGGTCAAAGATTAAAAAGCCTTCAGGTCACAATGTCTAGGTGCTACACGTAGTCCAGAACACGGGCAACTTGGCCCCTGCTGTCTATCTTCCCGTTTAATACGTTCCCGCCTCTTGTCCACTGGGAGCAGATGTACTGCACCACGGAATTTATTGAAAACCTACCGCAGGCTGCAGTTATTCATAATAATATCCTATGTGCATATATTAAGCTATGGTTGAAGGGGAATTTTCATATTTCTCATCTGAGCTGCAACACAATTGCCTGCCTTGAAGATGTCATTGTACAGAGAGATGGCAAGTTCTGGGAGGCTGTACACGTTGCTGGAATCACACAGAGATGGCTGAGGGAGAACGTGGTCTCCAGGCCCCTACTCCAGGGTTCCTTCCTCAATGCCGTGTTGCTTCAAGTGATAAAAGAGTAAAACTACGGGGTGTCCTTACATATTCAAAAATTTTAAAACATATAAAAATTTGTATGCTAAGGATTTGTTTGTCATAATAACTCAAGACTAATGCTATGAGAAAAATCAGACAAGCACTAAACTGAAAGCACATGGTATCCCAAGAGTCACTATTCATAGGACAAATTAACAAATTTGGGGATATTCTATATGCATGAGGCAAAGCTAAGGGACTAGGACCCATGGAACCAAATGCGAAACCCCCTTTCTCAATAAGAAAAGAAATCATCAGGTACTGAGCTTTAGTATCACAAGTTTATTTTATATTAAACTGCTCTCTGAGTTGACAGTGAACACAGATATTTGAGACTAAACTAGCTTCTTCATACTCTTTGTCCTTTATGAAATGATTTTTTTTCTGATATTGGGGATTGAGCTAAGGCTTTCAGATACAGCCCTAGCTCCCTTTCTTCATTTTTCTTTTTAATTTAGAGGTAGGATCGTGCCAGGTCTATAAGTTGCCCAAGCTGGGCTCATATTTTTGCTCCTCCTTCTTCAGCCTCCCAGAGTGCTAAGATCATAAGTGGTAGCCAGCTCAGAATGAAATGATTGTGTCTGAGTTGACAGTACAATCCAACAGTAAAGCAGGATTCCTGACCATGATTCCCTTGCTCTAGCCACTAGTCTCCATTCCAAGGGTAGTTCACAAAAAGGTTTAAGAGAGGCATCAAGATTTAACT